>VWZP01000481.1:1552400-1618317 GCA_013396995.1 Dicaeum eximium | reverse complement strand
AAAAAAAAAAAAAAAAGGGGATCTGAAACAACCAGCTCCTTTCAAATTTCACACATTCGCAGAAGAGGGTGTTTGTGAAGAGGACCCCACAAGCACATCACTTCTCTAATACGTGCCCAATTTAGTTTCACCTGTCTCCAAGTGCTCCCTTCCCAATTCCTACAACCTCCTTGCACATCCTGTTTCACTATGAACACAAGCTTCTTCCCTGGGGCAGCAGGGCTGCCTTCACTTCTCCTCACAGTGAGCTTAGACACCAGTGAAAATGGGACCAAAAACACCAGACAAGTTTACGCAATCAGACTGTGAGCCCAGTCATCACCAGGGCTGTGGCAGATCCTCACCCTGGGCTTTGGGTACCACCAAAATGACACAGCAACAGGCCCACAGCTAAGTTATCCATCAAGAAGATGCAAGAGTGACCTCTGAAAAAACAGCATAAGGCAAAGGAGGTCTCCCAGAACAAAGGAGGAAATGAGGAAAACACATAGAGGAGAGGCACCAAGGATGCAGTGACAGGGAAGATGCTGAAGGTAAGCACAGATGTGGGGAACAAGGACAACAACTCAAGCAAAATATGAAGTATGTTGGAAGAGTGAACACAAGCAAAGAGAGGGTCTGTAAAAAGCCTCTACCAGCAAAGGAATCACAAGCAATCACAGCAGCAGTCTTCCTCTTGCCAATTCCACGTGCTTTTCTTGATGGACCTCCTAGTCCAAGGACTTCTTGAGTTGTTTAAAACTCATTTACTTCTTCATTTATGAGGTACAAAAAACTTTGTATTTAAAGTACACACAGAAAATGTGCTGAAAATTTAAACACTCATACAAAATCTTGCCATGCTGGCAACAGAGACTTTGTACGTGCATGAGCACATGCTGGCACACAAACATGTGCATCCACATCTATACTGTAGCTTTTCAGCAAAAGGACTGTTCCCCTAGGAGTCCTCCAAGTGAGTAAAGAAAGGAGGAGGGGTGAACAGCACTGTCACAGACAGGCCATGCTCCCCTGCTCCAGCCTCAGAGACAACCAGCACTGATACCAAACTCTGTTTTCCTGCAGGGAAATCACCCCAACAGCTGCACTGCATCCTGGCCTGCAGCCACCTCTGGGGTGTGGGCCACCCTGCCCTTGCACTGCCCCAGTGACAGTGCCATCAAACATGGACAAAGGACAGGATCATCAGAGCCCAGGATGCAATGAGGGAATTTTAAAAGGGCGCTCCAGTCGGCATCAGAATTTAGCGGAATTGTTCTGCTGCGTTATTAACGTCACAGCCCTGCTCCAGACCTGAGTCTCTTTTGTTATCTTGCCTCCCCACTCCAAGGGAATTTGCTGGGTGATTTTAAGAAAGAGAAAAAGGCAGTGACCAATTCTCAGGCCTTCTGATTTAGACACTAAAAGATAAAAAATATTCCTACATTGCTTCCCTCTTGTTTTTCTAAATAAAAATAATGTATAGCCCTAACTGGATAATAAATACACTCAAAAGCTGTCCTTAAGTAAAAGCTTTTGATAACAAATTGCCTGTGCTAACCGCTATTTTACTGTTGAATTTTTTATTGTTGCTTAAGCACTGCAATTATGCTAATAAGCCTGAGAGGATGGTACACTAAAGCATTGAATGTGACAGATATAATACTCAATAAAATGTTAATCTTACCTGAAAATTGGAATCAAACAGCCTTATTAGTATTTATGGATATGGCACCTCCGACATGTTTCTCTTAAGAAGAATATATATATGCAATAGATATTTCCAAATATACCCTACTATTTCCCATGCCTCCACAGAATTTAATTCCAGGTGGCTATTACCCCTGCTGCTAATTGCCAGTCCCTTTTGGAATAAGAGAAGAGAGTGTTGCCTTCTGGGACATGCAAAATTCCTGCACATTGGAGGGCTCTTCCTTTGCCACCTGGAGGATGGCAGCTGCCTGTGGGGATGGGGACAGCAGTCCCCAACTCTCAGCATGGCCACCAGGCTTTTGAGGGTGTGGCACCACACAACAAAGGCTCTGCTCTGCCACCCTCTTCCCTATTTTCCCCATATCCTCTCCTTTTATCTGCAATCTGCTTTCTCAATTGATGGCATAGTTTTTTTCACCACATATAGGCTTTTTCCAGGGGGATTTTTTGGCCAAACCCATGGGTTTAAGACCCAGCCTCAGAGCTCCACTGCCCTGAACTTCCTGTGAATAAAATCCAAGTGGTCTTCAGCACCTTGACTTTCTCATCTATAGAAGGAAGAAAAAATAAACTCAGAAGAGCCACATGCTTGAGACAAACCATACTTACATTTATGGCAAGGCTCTAAAGAGACCATTTCTACACAATGGACTCTATAGCTTTGAAGTGCTGCAGGTTAATGCCTAAATAGCAGCTGCTGGTTTCCAGCTTCACTCCTTATCCTGCTCTCACCCACAGGAGGCAATTCTGCTGACAGGACAGCAGAAACATCAATAACCAGCCAGATATTTCCTGACAGAAAAGCAAGATTCTTACCACTGGATGATACAGGTTTCCACGGTGGCAAACGTTAGGTGGGAGATATCTAAGAATTGTTTTCATGAATAGTCACAGCAAGGAAAATCCAACTGGCTTTCCATTGAATCTGGGATTCCCAAAGGGCTCAGAGATCACAGCAGGTAGCCCACAGGGCACAACTCAAAACACCACAGGACACTCATGGGCTCTCTTTAGCCACGCTTGCAACCCACACTGGCTTGCACTGTGGGCAAGAAGGATGGAGTGCAAGGATGGGAACAGGGTGGCTTTGCAGGACAGAGCTTAGAGCAGCTCCACAAACCCTCATTTGCATTGCAAGGAGCACAGCCCTTGGGAAAAAAGAAAAAAAATCAGTTGTGAAATCAAGGGAAGCTACCGACTGACTGAGCTGGCACCTGAGAGAGCCAGGAGATGCATCCAGGGCTCCTCCACCCCAAGCAAGCCCCAGCACGAGATGCCAGACACCAAATTTCAGGAGCAGACAACTGAACCAGGCACACAGCTACAAAGTGCTGCAGGACCACACAGCAGCCACTCCCACAGAGGGGGCAGGACTCATCCCTGCCATGTTAAGTGAGTCTTGTCATTATTTTCAACCCTGCAGGGAAATCTAAATTGAACTTTGGCATATTGCTTTCTTTTGCTAAGCAGCAACACTCAAATGTTAACTCCAGTCCTGACAGGCATATTTATGGACTATTCTTTGCAAATAATCTTACCCTGACCAGTCCGAAAGGTCAGAACCATAAAGAAGAATAACAATAAAAGAAAAAGCACAAGGCTAGAAAACCATCACTACCATTGGCACAACCCCTCAACTTATTAACCGTCCTTGCAACAAGGTGAATTGCAAGGTCTTGGATTTATTTGATTGATTGAGATCAAAAGATCATGGAGGAACACAGTAAATTGTATCTTTCCATGAACGCATTTTGCTTTCAAGATTTGAGCAGATAGTTGCAGGAATTGAAAAGCTCAAAAGGAGAAAAAAATAAAGAGAAGAAATAAAAAAACATGTACAAAGGTGACTTCAGAAAGGCATCCCTTATTTTCTTCTTGACACCATCTGCATTTCTTAGAGCTATTTGCAAGTTTCTTCCATGTCCCCATACCCCTGAGACACAACAGCTTATCTCTGCTAAGCAGAAGACGATAAGGAACAATAAGACACTGGTGTAACTCCAGGGCAGACACCAGTGTTTGCTGACATTATGCATGAAATGTAAATTTTAGAGAAACCAAAGTCCAACAAGAGGTTGAAGAACTTTCCACTGGATTCCAGATGTCCTACAAGATAAGACAGGTATCTCACTGATCTTCTTAACTGGCCCAAGAAAGACAAAGCACCTGAACACCCCTCTTGTCATACAGTGGCTTGGAGGCTGCTGAGCCCAGGCTCCATTTGCCATCTGCATCTCCCAGGGAAGGGATGAAGGAGGAAGAAGCAAGGGAACTAAAAGAGCAGCCATCTTCTGGACATAATTTCAAGACCTAGCTTGGGAGCCAGCTTTTTAAAATCAGGAAAAGCCTGCTGTGTTTGCTGTCAAGACAAGTCAAAGAAACACAATGGAGAACATGAACAGAAGAGCAAGAGAAGAAAAATGAAACTCTCCTCCACTTCCTCAGCCCTGGAAAAAGACAGAAAAAGTAATCACTTGGTTTCTCTCTGTGTACCACTTGATATTTGTTTTTTGCTCAGTATACCTATATTTGTAGCATTGTGTTCTCATGTCACAATGAAACAGATGAGATTACACCTGTGAGAGTAAGAATAAATCCCTTACATGGACCATGGAAGAGACATAAACTCCCAGAAACTTACTGCAAAGGAGCCAGAACTGATACAACTTCCTGTTTTTACCACAAGTTTACACTGCATGCCAACAACAGAGTATTAAACCTCTTCTCTCCCCTGAGCTGATACTTCCCTCCAGGATAACATCACCATTCCGATGACAAAGACATGAGTACCAGCATTAATTGCTGTTGCATCAATTCTTCACCAGACCATGCAGCTCATTCTGCACAGATACACCCAGCTTTGCCTTTCACCTTTTCAGGTTTGAATAAGGTTGTTAAGATAAGAATTTCACACATTCACATTTCTAATCATCAGTGGGTTAGTAGAACTCTCAGAAGTCACCTAGTCTATTTTTCCACACATGGAAGGATCGGTTCTCCTAAAAGCACATCAGTTATTACTCTTCCAACTTGTTCTTGAACCTTTCCATGACTGAAACTGCCTAACCTCGTGGGAGGGATCCACTCCAGCACTCAGCTATCCTTAATGCAGATCATTCACTGACACCTCAGCTAAATTTCCTTCCAGCAATTTAAGTTTATTATTTGTTTTATTTACAGTAGACAGATTTAGTTTACTCCCTCTCTCCATGGCAAGCTCACTATTTGCAAAATTTACAAGTTGGGGCAGTGCTGCTTGTCCTTTCTTTGCCCATTCTGCTCACAGCACATTCTCAATCTCTGCATGTGTTTGTCTTTCCTTACCCCAAGAGAGCAGGCACTTGGATATCACGAGGCTGTTTCAAGGGAAGGCGCCCACCTCCAAAGGCTGATGCATTCAGGCACACACAGTTACAAGGTACTCTGAAACAAGAAAAATAAAAGATTTGTCTTCAGGATGGTAGGCAGAGTCCAGTCCAGGAGCAAAGGAAAAACCAGCAATTCTGAAGTGCAATTTTCCCCACCCCATTATTTAGCATGCTAACAGATATTCAAAAGCAGCATCACTGACTGTAGATACATCATGTGCCACCACTTGGAGTTGGCCACATTTTCTCTGACAACCATCATAAGGGTTTGAAAAATTTGTGTTATAGGAAACAAAGTGTTCATGGACTTTGCAGAAAGTTCTGCCAAGGTATCAGCAATACCCAGCAGCTGTCAAAATCAGATGGCTCTGACTCCAAATCTTTAAGCTCTGTGACAGAGGACAAATTTTAATGCTACCCTGGTGACTTTATTTACAGTGTCACTGAAACCAACAGAGGCAACATTTCCAGTCTACTCTGAGATTAAATGTGTGTAATTATGGGATAAATGCAGAGGGTAAAAGTCAGGTCTGATGAATGGCTTTTGTATCCACAACACAGTCCTTACCTCCCAATCTTCAGGATGTTTTACCTAGCAAAATGAAATCTCTCATGAACCCAAGTGTCTGGTGACAGTGTAGAAAGGTAAAGAAAGGATTTACATGAACAGTGTTCAGAAACACAGGGGAGAGTTCTGAATGACAAAAATATCCCAAATTTCATTAAAGATAACAAGCAACAAGGGAGAGCAGCAATGATACATTTGCCATCCTACTTTTGGAGGCTCTCAGAAGAACAGAGTTAGATGGTAGCAGACAATTTGCAACAGCACCTTTCAGCAGAAGATCACCTTTTCCACCCCATCTCATCTAAATTCCTGTCTCCCCTCAGAAGGAGCTGCTCCTGGCCCCAAAGGATCAAGTGGCTTTGTAACAAATACACCTTTTCCGACGGCTGAAGCCAAGAAACACTCCATTTGTCACCTGCTGTGAAAACAAGATGCCTGTTGCACATCTAAGGATGTGCCAATGCAAGAACTCAGTGTCTTGTCTTTTGCATGCATCATCCATCTGACTGTACTTTTGGCTACTGCACTTTGTCCATCTCCAAGTTTCTGCTTGGGATGGTTTTTTTCATCCTTTGTAATCCTACCCAGCTGTCCTGGGCTTTTGCTTTCCTTCATCACTTGCACTCTGAGCAGTGCAAACACTTACAGCCAGCCAGCCCAACTGCTGTCAGCACAGGAAGGTGACACACTCCTGTTCAGCACTGACTGGATAGCAGAAGGGCTGTTTCCAAGGCTAAAGAGGAATACCTGCACCAATCCCTAAAGCACCACATAGTAGCTGAGGAGACTAAGCAATAAATGCCTGAAGGTGAAAAACTCAAAGTAATCTCAAAATGTATGTTGGACAACTGATAAAAAGACTCTAAATGCATGCCCGTCTTTAAGGGTGAAAGTAGCTCCAAGGACTTCAGCAAGATCATCTGCAGCATCAGACACGTTACCTCCCAAAATACTAGTGAGATAAGGATGTTTAGTAAGGGATAAAGATATGAGGAATGCTTCCACCAAGAAAATACACGCATTTGTACAGCTGAATTACAACAGCTGTTGAAAACCAAGGAGTAGCATTGAATGGCAGCCCAGGACAGGGAGCCAAGACAACTACCACATGCAATTGAAACTTCCAAGGGATTAAGTTAGGTCAAATGTAATTACACAAATTGGATCCTGGCCAGAGTACTAGCTTATTCAAGAAAATTAAAAGAGGTGTTCAAAAGTTTCAGAGATTGAGTCTTCCTCCTGTTAATTATTTGGTGAGTCAGTCAGTGAAGTCTCAGTACTCTGGGAGGCCATCTGAAAAAGGGGAAAAAATGAGGCATAAACTTGAAAGGCATTAGAAGCGATTAGCAAAAGCCTTTGTTCTCCATGGCAATCCTGGCTGCACCAGTGCACAAAAGCCTTTCATGTCCATGCTGAAAAGTGGCCTCAGTTCCTTTGATACTTCTGGGAGGAAGCGTTTAAATTTACAAATATCCCACTGACAGAAGTTACAGACAACAGTCGAGGAACTTCTGCATAACTCAGCCAGATCATATCCAGCTCTCGGGCAGTCAGTACTCCTGTTGAAGGGAGAAATGACAACAAGACACAAACAAGTTCACTGACACCTGGAGCAATGTCCACTCTACATGCTGGTGGTGTGTGAAAGCCAAGTCATGTCAAAAAGGAGGCTGCAGCCATGTGGGACAGTGGCTTCCTCCCCCTCATTTAGTTTTCAGAAGAGGGAGAACATGCAGGGCAGGCAATGGCAAGGAGATCAGAAAGGAAGCTTTGTGGTCTGGCAGCTGAGCGTCACTTGGAAAGATTAGATCCTGTTTATGCCTCTACCATAAACCTTCTGAACGATAAGAGCAAAGTCACATATATCAAATTTTCCCACATCTTTATTGCTGTGCCTTTTGTGGCTGAATAAAGATACAGAAGGACTATGTCCAGAAGAGACAAGAATTAGCAGGCAGGGATTGAGATTCTGTGTTCAACCTTTAGTCAAGACTTGTACTATAACCATGTACAGCACTACAAAACATGAAGTGTTCTGAAAAAACAGGCCTTGTAAGTCTCAGTTTTGGCACCTGAGAGAAGTAGATGCCCATGCTACTTCTGTATCTGGAAGTCATCATTAGAGATGCACTCATTACTGTCTTTGAAGCAGTTGGATGTGACAGCAAAAGCAATGCAGAACTGGAGATTAACCTTTTTTGGGTAGCTTATTCAGTGCAACGTTCAGATGATGCACATGAAACAAACCATTTTTTGACTGACATGAAAAAAAAACCAGAGAGATGAAATAACTATCTTCTCAACAAGTGCCATACACGAGGCATGTCAAGTGACATGGCTTCATCTCACAGTGACAGCAGGTGAACGCGCAACTGAAGCCTCTGCCATATTGATTTCGTGCGCTTTTTTTTTTACCCCTTTAACTTTTCATAAAACAAGCCAAGGAAAGGCAGACATTTCACAGCACAGATTGGTGCAATTTGTATTAATGGCCTAAGTATGAATGCAAGCAGCAGCTTGCTTCTCTTTGTGTGGAACAATCAACAGGGACAAGTCTGGTGGGACAACTGCTACCACGACACACCTTGCCCCAGCCCAGCAACACCTCCTCCTCCAGTGGCTTCACAACAAGCAGGACAAGAACAAAGAACACAGGGAAAAATCTCTGCTGTCTGCCATGCTGTACAAAATCCAGGGGGACAAGCAAACGTGGAAAGAGTTTGCATTCTGCGCTGACCACACACAAGCTGTCATCCTTTCAAAAGGTAGTCAAGTGCTCTTCCAGGTAGCAAAAGCACAAATGTTCCAAATTCCTCATCCCTGGCGCTCCTCTGACAAGGTAATCACTCCCTTAGGGTCCTCAGGCACCATACAGATGACAAAGACATAGATTTCTTTTGCAAATAGGAACAAAACAGCAAGGCAGTTCTTCCCATTCTTCCCCAACACCTTCCAACCAGCCTCCTCTGAAGCAAGTCCACTGCTTGCACTGGAAAGATCCACAAAAAAGGCAGGTCAGAGCCAGAGCCACAACGTGGCCAGTGCCACACGTGGGCACCACCACACGTCAGGAGAAAGCACAGGGCTGATGATACACACACTACAAAAAAATAGACTTTTCAGCACAAAGCAGGGCAGCCTGAAGGGTTTCATGCCAAAGAGGGACCTACCATGTTGGCCAGGGTGTGCAGGGGGACATCCCCACATGCCCCTGTGGCAGCAGCAGTGATTAACCAATACTGATAATGGCCTCCAGTGCCTGAAACAAAGCATGAGGAAACAGCACAACAAGGACTAATGCCAAGTGGCAATAAAGACAGAGGCAGGGCTGTTGTTCAAATAAGACTTTTTTTTTCTTTTTTTGCCTAGGTTGCTTGTTAAAAAAAAAAGGTTCTGCATGCAGAGACATCCTGTTCACTATATTAAATTAAAGGGATGATTCAAGAGGGAACAGCTTTCAGCAGGCAGAGGGGGGAAAATCAATTTCAGGTTGCTATGGACAACTGGGCTGTCTCCTGTAAAACGGAATCAGATTCAGCTCTACAAACCTGAACACTAAACATCCCCTCAAATACAACACACACAAAATTAATGAATACAATAAAATACAGACTTGTGTCATCTCCCAGGTTTTTTGGCTGAATGAAGGATGTGCTCAAATCTGCTAATTGCTGCTAAATACAGGACTGGAGTTTGGCTCAGTGGTGGCTCTCTGACTGACAGTCCAACACTCCCTTACAGGGGAAAAGCTCTTTAACAGCCAAGTAAACCAGAGCAGTGCCCAGATTCACCTCACTCTGGGCCCTTTGATGGGCTCTGGGCTTGCAGTGGGATATAAAACCATGTGCTGCTGATCCAAGTTCCTTAAGAACTCAGCTAGAAGGGAGAGCAAAAACTCAGTGTGAGGCTTTCAAGCATGTCCTGGCTGATACTGGACAGAGGCAATTTAACCTGCCCCCAGTCCTTCAACAGCCTGAATAGAAACAATGCCCTCCCCACCTGAGCAGCTGACCTATGGTCACAGGCGCCAGGAGGAACCTCACATGGAGGGACCACTGGGGACAACATGGTGGCCATGGTCCAACAGGTGTCCTCTCCCCATGTTTTGCACTGGAATAATTTGAAACAGGTTTTAAGCACCTTCTCCACTCCCTGCAGGTAGAAAAGCCTTGGTGAGAGAGACTGGAGCAGAGATGAGGCATCTGATTCTGTGCCCTTTCCCAGTAGCTGCAAAGAAATCAAAGAAATCCATCTAGATCAATCTCTCCATGAAGGCAACAGGAAACATTCCCATCCCACGATACTGTAAGCCTTATGGAGCAGTTAGTGATTTTCCAATGAAATGTACCATCAAAATATAAGATTTTATTAGCAAAATCAATGATGTGTGCAGAGACAGTCCCTCGTGTGTCTTAAAAAAAAAAGTCTGTGAATAAACCTGACAGGAATAAAGAACATTGTGCAATTATTACAGCTGTTTTACAGGATTCTCTAATAATGACAGCCCATACTTCTGGTAAGACACCTCAAGGCAGTACCACAAAAATAAAAAATATGAAAAGAAGCACAGCATTCCCCTACACTTGGAGGCTGCATTGAGTTTATTATATTAATTTTTTTTTCCCAACAAGAAGATAACGTCCTGGAAACAAAACCACCCCAATGCTTAAAGAAATATTTACCAGTCACTGTCTTTTTCTCCTTCTCCACCAGTTCAGTGTTTAGAAAAGCAACCAGTGGAAATTTACGCCCATTTAAACCTAGCAGAAATGGAAGCAAAACAGAGAGGCTGCAACTTTTCAGCACCCACAAAACTCATGATGGTCCTAAACCACGTACACAGGTCAGGTAACTGCACCATCCAAGAGCCCTCTGCAAGCAGTACACCCATCTGAGGACACAGGAATGGAGTCCTACCAGCCTGCCAGTCTCCTTTCCACACTGGCAGCTATCATCCACATCAATACCACCATAAAGAATTCAGACAGTCAAAACATTAAGGGACCCCAAATCCAACACTCACCAAGCCCACTACCCGATTTTTGTGGATCTCTGGCTAATAAAACAAGGAGCACCATTAAGTCACATTTACAGCAAAATGCTCAAGAGTGCACTTATATATGAAACAGCACCAAAAAAAAAACACTTGACAGTTCTAAGCCAAACCTAGATAGGAGCCTAAGGTCCACTCAGAGGAAAAAATTAAGTCTCTATTCCACCTGGCTTTAAACAACCTCCAGATGCATGTGGGGATGGATAGAGAAAGAGTAACAAGAATACCCAACAGATGTTTCCATTAGCATAGATTTGCCATTCATTTCTCTTTTTTCTACCATCAAACTCCTTTATTATCCTTGCTGGATAATTTACAGTGCTTGTTGCAAAGCTGTCTCTAAGACCAGAGACAGCAAACACTTGACAATGCAGAAGTTCAAAGAGCTGAGCCATGCATGACCTGCAAGCAGATTGTTGCTATTTCCCTGCATGTATAAAAGGGCTTTGCCTTCATGCAATGCTGGAACTTGTCATCATGAAACAACCCCCTATTACAACATGGCCCAGAGGAGCTACTATTTTGGGTCCTAATAAAGTGCTGGGTTTTACAGGAAAGAAAGAAGGCAAGTAACATGGAACAACCCAGCTGTCAAGGAGAGAAACAGATGGGATCCTCACAAAGCTACACAGATTGCCTTAGTCAAACGCTGTCACAGCCCATCCTCGAGATGGGAAAGCACGGTGCAGGAGCTACATGAAAGGAGCTTGTGAAATTAAGTAGCATCATCACCTCCACAAGGCCTGTGAAAAAACAATAGAGAACTGCTTTCCAGGCACTCTGATCCCAAGGCAGTAAAACATGACTCAAGGTTGTCAAGCTGCTTTTTCCAAATGCCTTTTGGCTGAGTGACAATTGCCCAATTCTCCCACCTGTAGGGCCCCCGTGAAACACAGAGAGCATCCACAGAAGCACAAGCCACAACTGTGGTCTTGGAAAAGCTCTCCCCTGGGTAAAAGGCACAAACAGGGCTGGCTGGAGGTGCCCCTGCTAACATGGCCCCAGGTGCTGGCAGGCAGGCAAGCCACCAGTGCACAGGTAGCACCATGATTCACCCTGCTGTGGCTTCCAGTTCACAAGGTGGCTTCCAAACAATCTAAGAAACCACAACACCTGCCATGGCAGTTCAGTTCCCAGTGCCCTGGCACACTGTGAGCCAGTGACAGACCAGGAAAGGGGAGGGACTGGCCTGACCTTCCTTATTCAAGCTCTCAAAAGGGTGCTGCACCCAAGAGAACAAGCCAGTGCTTTGGAAACCCAGGCCCACTTGGAGATACCAGGGCCCATATCCAAGAGATGGAGAACCTGTGCGTTGTACTTCCAGCCTGAGCACAGCCATTCACGCCCACAGCGATTCAAACAGCAGAGGCTGAAGCCAGATGATGAATGAAGTAACAGGATCAATTGCCTTACCTCCCCTCCGCCTCCCACTAACCGGAAGATGCTATTCAGGGAAAATATAATTTAAAGGCAGAGGCTAATGATGAATCGGATTGATTTTTAGATGAAGAAAATAGATGTAATTGCAGTCTACCTGCTCGCAGCTTGCCAAGTCAGAGCGAGCTTCAGGAGAACCCAGCCCCCTCTCCCATTCCTCATCCCACCTCTGTCTCCCACCAAAGCAAGAAAAAACTTCACAGCAAAGAAATTCCTTTACACAAAACAACTGAGTGTTGCTCGGAGCCAGCTCAATGCTGGCTTCCCTCTTCCTGCTCAAGAGTACAGAGCCTGAATTAATGGATATACAGAGGGCCCACTTTCCAGGGAAAAGCGAATTCCAAGTTTGCAGCTGGGAAGAATGCATCGTATGTCTGGTATTCACGCTGCGCCCTTTTCTCCTCTTCCTTTTTTTGGCCGTATAAGGAGTTGAGCACAGCAGGCTGGATCAGTGAGTGCAGCGCTGCCTGCTCAGCACCATTAGACCTCAGACTTTGTTTGTCTTTACTGGAAATCCAATAAATCCATCTAGGAAAAAGGCTAGTGCATACGCCACGGAGTGTCAGGCTCAGGCACCGCGGTCTGGAGACGCAGGATCCAAACAGGAGCCAGATGAATGAACCCAGCCCAGCAAGTGCTGCTGCAGAGCTGCAAACACATGCACTGCACAGGCAGTAATTACCTTTATTACATTGCAGGGAAGGGGGGGTGGTGTTAACTTAAAAACTGGAGACTATTGCAGCTACAGTCCTAAAGGGTTGTTTCATAGGTTTGCAGTACTCAAGTAATACCTGCACAGGAAATAAAAGCCAACCTGGCCTGGAGTGTACACACCTGGGGCTGGGAGGATTACATGCCTTTAGCCACAGAGAAATACATCCTCTCTAACACAGGTTATAAACAGGAGTGTGGGATTGCACTTTAGAGATGCAAATTGCCAGGAATTTTTCCTAGAGTCCTGACAATCCCTAAGTTTGAGTCTATTGCAGCAATTTCAGCAGCAGACTGGGATTTCCATATCCCCAATGCAATTACAGTATTACCTTCCAAAAACATAAAACCTTTTCGCCATTACTGCTTCTTTTGTGAACAACAGACTATTCCTGTGGGCATCCAGGGCAGGAGCAAAAAGGAGAGGAAAAGACACGCACCACATAACCTTCCCTTTAGGGAGAGTGATGGGTGCTGCCCCATGGGATGGCAATACCAATCATCAGAGCCCCTCATGCTCAGCCCTAGGACCAAAGGGCAGGGGCAGAAACTCACAAGCAACCCAAACCCATTCAACCACCCTGTCTTGCTCTCCCACCTCTGTCAAGCATGTGAAGTTCCATCTCCTTCCCAGCACTAGCAGCCCTGGGCTGCAGTTCCCCACTGCCACTCTCTCTTTGGAGGTTCTGTCCCAGCCCCTGCAGCTGCCTGCTCCCAACCCTCCACCTCCACAGAGCTGCCTGCACGAGGAAAAGGGAAGGACAGTGCCAGAAACCTCTTAATGACATCTGAAAACAGTCTTCAGCCTTTACCTGTTATATCCAGATGGAGTCAGGAATGCTCTGAAGCACAGAATGAAGCGGCTTAGCTGAAGACACACAGCTGAAACTCAACTGGGGGAAGGGAAAGTTTCTAGCCTCATTAATAACAGCCTGAAATTAAAAGCAGAGCTTGTAGTACAGCTGCAATTTCAGCAACCCCGCTGCTTGTGTTAACAGTGTGGCCTTATTATGGTCAGGGATTAAAAACAGCTTTAACAATTAAAGGAGGGAAAAGGGAAAAAAAATAATGACTGAATGAAAGAACCACCACCAACAAAAATCAGTATAAAAAAAATTCCTGCTGGCTGGAACGATTAGCAAAAAACAGTTGTGTGCTGTGAGGAGCATGAGTGAATGCTTCCTTCCCCACACAGGCCCACACATGTCCCTGACAAGTATATCTGTCCCCCACCTGTGGGAAAATACTCAGTGCCCTGTAGCTCAGCACCAGCCACCATTAGCCTCCCCAGGGATGCCACCTCCTGCCCAGGAATAGGTGGTCTACAATCACCCTGCTCTGAGCAGACAGCTTAGAAACTTCCTCACTCCTGCTGTCTAAATAACACAGCATTAAGAACAACAGAAGGAAAACAGTCTTGCAACAAATGACTAACACGCCTTGAACATCTCAGGAGGCCCCAGTCTCACTGAGCAGCTCGGAAGAGCTGGGAAGCAGCATGCCCATGTCTCTTGGGGGTGAGCTGGTTGCCCAAGTGCTCCTGAAGGCATTCACCCCACATTCCCTGGCACCTGCCCTGACACCAGCTGGCATGAGCTGCCACTAGGAAACCTCAGTTTGTTGTGTGTCAACACAACAGTCATTGCCTTTGAGGGCTTGGCCAGTAACATTGAGATTGAACCTACTCATTGTGCTTTGTAAGAATTAAAACCCGTATCTTCACAAGAAATCCTTCTTGTTCACCACTGTCCTGAAAAAAGCATTCCCTGGAGACATCACCTTTAGGGCAATCACCTACATTCACTGCAAAACTACTGAGGACCAGAAGTCCCTTCAGGGCCAAGCTCACACTTGCTTTTTTCAACAGTGTTTCTGCTCTGTGCCCTCACAAGCTTTACCTTCCATTTCTCTTTCTCCTGTCTGCAAAGCAGGGGACACAAGCAGGATCAGCCCAGCTGACCAACAATTCTGGAGTTTGGGATTTCTTTTATTCCTTTTACTTCACTGTTGCTTTTGCCTTTGACCAACAACAGAAAGAGGGTGCAGCCACAGCACAGCAGGAAGGCATCAGTTTTCTCACAAACACAGCCACACCTACAGCTCTTTCTCCGCTGCAGAAGGTTTGGCCTTCAAAACTCAATCCAAACTTGGCCCATCCACCAAAGCCGCCGCCTTTGCACTATGTGGATATTAACCCAAGGACCACAGGACGTTCCCAGAGATATGCTCTGGGCAAATTCCTGCATCTACCACAGAGCTGCAACGCTCCAGAGCCAATCTCCTGACACCACAATGGTCATCTTCACCAGATCCAGATTCCTCCAGTGTTCCCCATGAGGACACACTGGACAAATCTGGTCCTCATGGCTGCTGCAACCCAGCAGTAAAAGCAATGCTGGGAACACCCAACAGATCTGAGCCCCGTTCCTGCTATGGGATGAATGCAGAATCATTTTCCATAAGGGATTAAAGTCACATCCCTGTCAAGGAAGCTATTAGTTAACAGAAAAAAAATCTTTGCCATTTTTGGAGGCAGAACCGTGGTCTCAGAAAAATTCTTGCTGCTAGAATGAAGGACAGAGACATCCAACCCAAATAAAGAAGATCCATCATTATAGACAATGGCAGTGCCCAGACATCTGCCCTCAAAAGCCAGCCAAAAGCATTTTACACTGCTCGCTTTCACAAGCTCAGAAATTCAAGCTAGGCTGTGCCAACTCTCTGCAACTCCCTTCACTGGAGGGTACAAAGGACTTCAACAGAGCTGCACTTGAAGCCATGTCTGCAAAAATATCACAGCTAAGGTAGCAAGTCCCCTGCAGCCACACAGCTTCTGCACCATGTCCAGGGCAGGTTTGGTGCCTCAGAAAAGCAAAATCTCCTTTCTTTTTACCCTGAAGTCTCCAGTATTCCAAAACCATTTAAACTGAAACCAACAAGCCCCACAACACACTTTCTCAGACACCAGAGCACTTTCTAAATGCCAAGGTGACTACAACCAAAAGTCACCATGGCTTAACAAATTTGGGTGATATGACTTCTTGGTGGTTTCCGTTAAAGGGCTTTGCCTTGCCTTTTCAGCAGGCTGGGAGCACACGTGGCCAACACAACACAGCCACTGTTCAGCTGTGAGAATGAACCAACTCCAGGCAGCCTCACCATGAAAAGCATTATATCCCATCTCCTGCTTTGCAGACAGCAGAAATGGAAGCCAGAAAACAAACAGCCACCAAATAAACCCAAAACCAACCACACACAGAACAACTAAACCCCCCAAAAAGGGTATAGAAAAAAAAAAAAAAAACCACCAAGATGTGAAGTTTGGAGCTGCACTGCCTCAACACACTCACTCCTGGATGGAA
The DNA here is from genome assembly GCA_013396995.1 of Dicaeum eximium. NCBI lineage: Eukaryota > Metazoa > Chordata > Aves > Passeriformes > Dicaeidae > Dicaeum > Dicaeum eximium. Next base: position 1,602,126 of record VWZP01000481.1, on the reverse strand, counting down.
AAGAATGGGATGCTTGAAGGATGTGGATGATGGCTGCACCAGGTACAGTCTAGCAGTGGGTAAATAGGCTGTGGCTTAGGGGAAGTGCACAGAAGCAAGAAGAACTGAGGAAGTGCCAGCCAGCAAGGAAGGTGCTGTGGCCACAAGACGTGGCAAATAAAAAGGCAAAAAAAAAAATCAGTTTATTCAGATCCTGTCCTTAGAACTAGATGCTACAGTTCTTCTCTTACATGGGACTGCACTGAGATAGACTCCCCCTCTCACCCCAGAATTTGTGCCCTTCCATGTCACAGTTTTTTGAGTGAGAGCAATGTCCATGCCTGCACAGGCAGATGGGGACAAATGCTATGGCTGATGTCAAGCTGGACTCCTCCTCCTCTTACCAAACTGCTTCCAGTTCCAGTAGAAGGATCCCCATGTGCCCAGATGGCCAAAATCAGGCAAGTGCTGAGCAGTGCCTTTACCTAAAGCTTTACTAACACCTGAAAGAATTACAGTGGGCCATCTGCATATTCTTCTCCTAAAATGTATCTGGTTCAAACTCAGCTCTCCCTTACCTCCTCTGATCTATGCCCATATTTCTCCATTAATAGCTGAGTTGCTCAGGGTGGAAACAACATCAGAACCAGCAGCTCCCAGGAACTACAGTAGCTCTAAGACTTACGTTGGAAAGTTACTGGAATTTATTAGGTTAAACATGGCAATGTCTCAAAATCACAAAGGGCTTAAACTTTGTACCTGTACAATGCAAGAACAAGTTCGTTACAAATGTCATTAACAATAAACCATAACTGCATTTCCAGAGAAGGAAATCTGGGCACCTACAGTGGGTTGCCAGAGAGACAAAGTACTAAAGTCAAGGAAAGAACTCTAGTTTGCCCCTTTTTCCAGCCTATCACAGACACACACCCCCAAAAACCCAAGCCTTTCCCCTTTAAATGAGGAACCAACCACACCCTTCCAGGGTGACACCACAAGCTTTAGGTTTTGTTCCCATTTTAGCACGTGCAAACCATGAGGCACCAAGAGGACCTAAGTGCTGCTGCTTCTCAGAGACACCAGACACTCCTGAACAACAGCTCTCAGTAGTTCAAAGCTGGCACTGTCCAGTTTCTGCCAATTTCCCCGATTCTCAAAAGACAGTCTATGACCCTTCTAGACTGATAAGTCCATTTTTATAATAAAAACATACAGGTCCCTTGCTGCAAAGAAGCATGAGCAGTCCAGCTAGGCGATGACAGCACAGCACAAACAAGCCTTCAGCACACATGGAGCTGAGAACCCTGAGACACTGTCCTCCCCTTTGTGAAGTACTATTTGTATTAATTGGACTAAGCGTGGATTTTAAGCATTACCTGAAAACTTTCCTCAGTAAAAGGGGATCATTCAGGCACATTCACAGGAGCAAACCTCCTCTTCAGGGTGACCTAAAGATGGAAGGTTTTGCTCTAGCCAGCACTGGAGAGAGGACTTGATCAGAAAAGCACCCAAGGTCACTGCTGGTCTTGGCAAGGCTAGATTAACTATAGTAAGGACTACAAAGAAGATCTGCCTAGTCTGGAGGCCAGGAATCCAAAAGGCAAGCCAAGAAGTAGCTTGTTCCCTTTCCTAACAAACTGTGTTTTCAGCTGGAAGTCGCTTGGCAGCCTTCCTGCCAGAGGATGCTGCAGGTCAAGACAAGGGTTCATTCCTGGCCAGGCCGAGTGGGGACACGAAACACAAGAACTGACAGCACTCTGCAAAGATAGGCTGGAACACCAGGAGACCTGCTGGGCTGTCCTCAGACAGCAAGGGATGCTGCTGGCCAGGACTGGTGTGCCCCAGGAAGCACCAACCTGCTCAAGAGCAAGGATGGGGTAAGTAGCAATGCACAAACAGGGGAGCCAAGGCAAGTCTTCAGGCACCCACCTGCTCCACACCTGCCTCACAAACACCTTGGGTTCCTTGCTTCTGCGAAAATCAAGAGCAGTGGCATTCTCTAAGAAAAATGTCATTTAAACTCCTTATTAAAGGTAATTTCCTCTCCCACCCCTTTTCGTTAGCAACACTCAAGCATTCATCAAATGATCCTGTTACTTCCAGGCAAAACGTTAGTCTTCTTACAAAGAACCTATATATTAGCACTGTCTATTGTTCTAACCATAAAAAGTTGTACTAAAAAACCAATTGAGAAGCACAGTGTCCCATTCACCTGAATAGGAGTTTACCTTAAATAAACCTGTCACACTAGGAAACTCATAAGTGCTTGGGAACAATGCTCATACGGGGAAAAAGATGCAGCAGTAACCACGCTACTTTTCCCTTCTAGGCAGTAGCTTTCCACTTAAATTTTATACAATGCACCTGCTTATTGTTCTTATTACACAACATTGCATTCAATTCAAATCCATGCTGCAAGTATCCTACTCACAGCAAAGCAACTTCGGAAACGAAAGAAAAGAAATTATATTAAAGGGAAGCAATCTATAGAAGCACATTACACAGCACCAGTTCCAGGCAGGCTGTCATTCTGATCACACCAGATGGCATTTCCACTCCAGCAATATCATTCAGTGAAACATCCTTGTTACAGCATTATTCTTGATGCACAGAGTCCTTTTGAAATTAATGGTACAAATTCTCTTTGTCATTTCAAAAGGACTGTGCTGCTCAGAGTGCTTTAACTTTTCACATCTTCCTTTCCAATAACTTGCAAAGGAATAAGGCCAAAACAGGCCATTCTTTAAGGCAAGAATTAGAAATAAATAAATAAATCAGCACTTTCCTTGGTGAATAGGACTGTGAATCCCAATCAGGAGAGCCTTATGTGTCATTCCAGATCTAGGCCAACACAGAAAATCACTTAAGCTCCTGATTAACTATAATACGTGCTTAAGTTGCCTTGACTTCCGTAGGATTTAAGCATATACTTACGTGCTTTCCTGTACAGAAATACTCTCTTAAATCAGATCCTGTTTTGTAGGATCACACACACACAGCTCATGCCCCCAAGAAAGCTCTGGCTGTAAATGAGACTGCCTGAATTTTGTGCCTCACTATGGACCAAAGTGTTTCACCCAGAGCTTTAAGTAAAGCTGAAGTCTGGAAGTGCTTTATCTCAGATAGGGACTTTGTCAAGGCTCAGTTTTAGGCTTGGTAAGTGATGCTAAGACTCATGAGAGAGCCTACAACACACTGGAGCTGCAGATGTTTCCAAAAGAAGAAAATCTCCCTAGACCAAGTTTTATCTGCTCTAAATCACACTGTGGAGCAGCCCCAGGCTGTGAATGCACAGCAGAGACCACAAGGACCTTTCACTGGTCCCTTCTGAACAACTTCTCCTGGTGGTGCTATGCCTCAAAACACCACAAAGTTTTGTCCACATGACAAAAGACACACAGAGCTACAAGCAGGAAGTCTCTCAGCATCAAATGGGACACCAGGTTTCAACATCTCTCCATGTTACCTGTGAGGAATACAGTGATTTCCCCTCAGCCTTCTACCTCTTTGGGCATGGGCAGGTGCTAAACTATCCTTAACCTGCCCTACTACTAAGGAGCTGTCATGTTTCAAAATAGAAACTCAGCCAAAAAAAGCCCCTTTGCCCAACCTCTCCCCTCACCAGCTACTCTCCTGCTATTAGAGTTAATTGCAAGCACATCGTTCCTACAGTTTGGCTGATAGAAAAGAACTCCTGCTATGTAGGGGCTTGGTTTTCCCATCTTGCCTATTCTCAAAGCAGTGCAATAAATTATTATTATATATGTTGGCTTTGCAAAAAACTAAAGCATCCTGAGTGCCTGCACGGGGGCATGCTGTTTCTCAGCATGATCTGAAATAGCCAAGATATTAAAATCCCACAAAGAACTGAGTTTCTAATGGAAAAACTGATGTGCCAGATGTTGACACTGATGACTACTGTGGCAGCCTGGGGCAGAGCCCAAAGCCCTCTAGTTTCTCAGTGACCCACATTACAGTCCAGCTGCTCCCACATTTACCCACCTCTGGCGTTACTCACCCACAAGAGGGATGCACACTATCCTTTCCAATCCTTCCTTTCCTATCCTTCCCTGGACTTCCCTTCTCTTTCAATAACTTTCCAGCCCAAACAAGGGATCAAGCTCTTCAGTGCTGAAGATGGCACAGGAGAAGGAGCGCTTCAAAGCAAGACATCAAATGGTGCAGCCAGGTTTTGGATTCCATCAGTCCAATAGCTCAACCCAACCCTCCATTTGGGGAAGCCCCAATTGAACAAAAGCCAAATCAGTTCAGCAGTGCAAGATGACTGTATTTTACCTCTTGAAATCCTCCTCTTTCTTACTGATGCCACCCAGTGAAAATATTATGATGAGAAAACTCTGCAGATTCAAGATATAAAGGCTGAAGCTCAAGCCCTCTGCCAGGAATCAGGAGAGGATCAGGACAGCAAACCACACACTCCCAGCACACCTAAAACTTCTCTATGCCTGAGATTGGTGTCTGATTCAAACCCACACCAGCTGTTAAAACTTCTTCTCCCCATGTGGTGGAACAGGCTCCAGAAGCAGTGGGGATGCTTGATCCTCCTGCTTTGTGCAAAAAGCCAAGACCAAAGGTGTTGCTCACCCAGGCAGCTGTGAGGAGGGCAAGCAACACTGTTCGCTAATGCAAGACAACTTCAGGGCTTTGCCCCCCACTCTGGGACCTCCAGCACCCTGTGAGAGAGGATTCTGCACCTCCAGTAGCCCAGGGGCTCATGGAGCTGAGGAGAAGTCCCAACATGCACTCCCACACAGAGGGGAACAGGTTTGAACTGCAGGGGCTCTGTGGGAGTCTTGCACTGAACATGAAATGTACAGTAGTGCCAAGCCTTGTTCCAAATGAAGGCTAAATGCCTGTCTTCCCCTCTAAAACACATGGATGTCAAAATATCTGCTGATCAGACAAATTACAGAAACAGAGACCACGTAGTGACTGCAGGGAGGAGAGCCACTGCTGCAAGCCAGCCCCAGGGAAGTGCAGCATCCCGACATATAAAACAGAGTGCCATCCAAAAGCAAAAAGAAAATGGAAAAGTTTACTGCCTGTCATTTAAATATGGATTTATGTTAGAGAAACACACCAGGAGCCTGCCTGCCCTCCCTCAGCCCCTGCAGGGAAAGGCATCCTCTTCCTCCAAAGGTGGCAACAGATGAAATAAAAACAGAAGTGACAAAGAGACAGGAGGAGAGGAGTTGCAGGATGCTGCAACTTCTCACTTCAAAGCAAGAAACTCCTTCTACCGTCAAGTTTATTTGAGTATCAACAGACGGTAAGACTTGAGAAAAACACAGGTAGTTTCAGTATCTATACTTATGCTGAGTCCCTTGCCAACCTTTTCAGTATGTCAAAAAAAAATACTTTAAAAAACCCAGTGGTTTTCAGTAGTTTCTTTCTCCTGTGGTTGCTGTGAGAAAGTCTTGCAGAAACCATGGTAGAAATTAAATACTTTAAAAACACAAACATGATTGCACACATCTATTTAGCACGAAGCAAAACGCAAAAAATGTTTTTGCCCAAACTGGAGTGTGAAATTTCAATTGAAGGGAATACATTTCTTTGAAGTCAGTGCTGTCCTTTCAAGCTGACCTTCAGTCACTTGAATCACATGCCCAAGACCACCAACACGATGCAATTTCCACCTCCAAAGCTGTGGTCTTATAGGATTTATTGTTTAAGCTGCAAGTGAAGCACATTACACACTGCTGACAGTGCATTTGCGCATGTGAACAAAGATGAGGGCGAGGTGAGATTAGGACAAGCTCGAGGGAATTAGCTCAGTGGGTTATTTATTTCATGACAGCACAGATTAAAAGGGCTGACTGTCCCTTTGGCCTTACAAGCACTCATGTGAGTTACCAAGCACGTTTTATTGGAGGGAAGGGGAAGAGATGTTATCATCCAGGTAAATATCTCAGTAAACAGTTGAGTATTTGATGGACAGCACTTTGCATGTGATTAGCATGAAAACTCCCAGGATCCCCAAATGCCTAACAAGGAAATGCTCTTTTTAAGCCTTACTGGGGTGGATGGGCTGGACCAGTCCCAGCTGAGAGGCAAATATGCTGAGTCAGAGGGATCAGCTGCCCAGCCCAGGGTATCATAATCACAGGGCCAGCCTTGCCCAGTATGCCCCAGTTCAGCAGCAACACCTGCAAGGGAAGCCTCTCAGTCCAACTGGTACAGACAAGCACCCTGCTCATGCCCTTTCCAGCTGGACCAGGCTTCACTGAGGCTCTCGAGGGACTGAGTAGCAGATTCAGTAGTAAAAACCAGACAGCCTCATTCCTACTGACCCACTCACACCGTAATGTATTTCTCATTTCCGAGTGACTGGCTGTTCTCTCTCAGTCCTGGTTAATATTATTTGTGTTTTAATGCTTTCTAGGAACCATTCCAGCTTTACATCACAACAAATACCACTGGGTAGGGGAAACACTTCATCTGGCTGGCCTTGTTTTTGGTACTTCACTTAAGGAACTGGTCCAAGCAGTCAGAGAAACAGCAGTGCCTGCCCCACAGCCAGACCTCTCCCCACATACACTCAGCCCCACTGGGGATGTTGCCTGGAAGTCTGAAGGTGGCTTTCATCAAAGCTGAATTCTGGAACTCCTCCAGAAATCCTCCAAGGAGCATGAACAAGCCAAATAAAGAGAAACCCACAAAAGCCTGAGATCAAAGGACCCTTTGGGTTCTTTTTTGATGCAGACACATTGGGTATTTCCCATTTTCTTCCTCTCAGTCTCACCAGCAGCACCTGTTTCTGCAGCCATCATTGCCAGAGTAAGTGCCCAACTTAGTGGCTGAGCAACTGCTGTACAACACCCAGGAGGAGATTTTTGTCACCACTTCATGCTAAGAGCTTGCACTGAACTGCTCAGTGACACCCACCTCAAAACCTCAAGGTCTCAAGGGTACACCTCAAGGGTATCTGCTGCTTGGGACAGGCGTGACAAGCTCAGAAGGTGAATATTCACTGTCACCAGTTTGCCCCAGGGAGGGGAGAGGGGGACTCAGTGTTACAACACGTTAATTATTTACTACAGATTTTCTCAGGAACTTGTAACCCACACCCAGCATCTCAGTTGCACATCTGCAGAGTGCAGGCAACGAGGAAATCGGGGAGGGAAGAGGAGGAGATACCTTAAGTCAGCAGGAAAGTGTAAAGAGCTTGAAGCCAGGGGTTATCAACCAGACAGAGTGACCCAGTTATGCAACTGAGAGTAGAAGAAGGATAAAAACACCAAGGAAGGCTGAATACTGTCAGGTTCCCAAAATACAGAAAGCCCAGATAACTGGCACAACTGACCATGAGAATTGCATTAAAATACAGATTACACAGCATCCACTAGGATTAAAAAAAATCCTCAAGAAACTTAATGTGCCTCTTCCCAGCTAACCCACACAGTGCTGTGGAGCAGCAGAGAGCATCTGAACTCCAGGCAGCACCTGGAGGTCACCATCCATTTATTCTCAGGGAGTATTCCATTTATCTCCCACCACCAAGTAGCAACACTTGGTGCACAATAATTTTTAGTCAATATTTCAGTGTTTTGGAGGGGAGGGAGCTTTGTATTGTACTATTTTTCTTACACCAGAAAGGTACTAGGAAGTTTGAAAGTTCAGATCCTGAAAGGCCTGTGGGTTTTATGGGAGGCAGAGGTTCTTTTTACATTTTTTTCCCCCATGCAAAAATATTTCCCATTCCGCACCGAGGCAATAGTTTTGAACTCTGCACAACAACAACCTCTGCTCTGATAGTGACGGTTGGAAGTGCTCTGACAGACTTTCATCACCCACTGAAGTGTCCAAGGCCAGGTTGGGTGGGGCTCTGAGCAGCCTGGCCTATTGGAAGGTGTTCCTGTCCATGGCAGGGAGATTGGAACTGGATGATCTTTAACAGCCCTTTCCACCCAAACCATTCCAAGAGCCAAGGATTAGTAATGCCCTCCTTCCAGACTCCAAATTCATCTTCTGCTCACATTGGCTTTCATTTTTTTCCATCAAATTAACCTCATTTTTGGGAGGAAGAACCACTTGCACCACCTTGTTTGCACAACAGAACCACTGACTCTGCCACATCCAGCCCCAGCACTCTGCTCCCCTCCACTCCTTCCTGGGCCAGAACAGCTCCTGATCATTGCTTTTGTGTAGGTCCCACAGTCTCACCCACATGCAATGTAAATGCTTGCTTTGAGTTTTTGGTTGGTCGTTTTTTCTCTTTAATGAAGTGACATTTTTCAACACAGATGTCTGGGAAAACAGGAAGGGGAACCACCTTATATCCAGAGTGACTTCTAGCTGGGAAAGGTGAAGGGGTTGTTCTAACATCCATCTCCTACACGTGAATGCAACATTTTGTTTTCCTCCCCCTTCAAGAGCTGTCCTCACAGTCACAGAAGTTTCCAAAGAGATGCTGCTTTCTCTCCTATAGCACACACCACCAAGTCCAGCTTTACCCTTCCCCTTCAGTCCTACTCTGCCTCTTTCCTAAAAGGAGAAAAAAAAAGAGTGGGGAGCACACTAGAGATGACACACTGCTTGTGTGAGAGCAGCACCCAGGTGTGGAAGAGGAAGCTTTGCCACTGATCCAGCATTCCCTCTGATCTGCATGACAACACAAGTGGGCAATTAGCCTAGTTACAGATCTCACAGCATTTGGCTCCACTTTCTCTTGGAAAACACGAGATAGGATGGATGTAAACACCTTACCAAAGAAGCAATGCCAGTTGGCCACACTGAAGTGGAGGCAGGAGGGGTGACACAGAACCAGGGCAAAGCAAAACCCAATCTCAGCATTCTCCACTGTCCCAGCAGTCTGCAGGGACAGGCCCTTAACACAGTCCCAGGTTCTGCAGAAAAGCATCAGCCACCCCCCTCCAGCACTGCCTGCTCCCCTGACCAAAGCTCCATGAGGGTTTCTCACTGCCCAAGAGACCCATGACCGCTGGCAATGTCACACTGCCCACCCAGAAAGGCAACACTGAAATCCACTCCTGTTTTCCATGAGCTAAGCGAAACAGCTTAAATATTACCCAGCACTGCTAGCCCTTGTGATGTTTGGTAAATGCTTTTGCGATCAGGGGGACATCTTTATTTAAATGGCATCTGTATGGCAGGTGCCATCAGCTTCGTCACCCAATCCATTTGTGTCAAACCCTTATGCAACCTCTGCAAATAAGCCCTGTCACTCACCCAGCCTGCTCACACAAAAGGATCGTGTGCCAAGCACGCTGACCCCTCTATTAAAACCACCATCATCCAGCTTTTTATAGAAAACAGCTGATCTCCTAAGGACTCTCTGCCACCATAACACAAATTGCAAAACTTCCAGGGCCAGCCACGTGGCTTGGGATCCACCTACCCAGGTAGGCAGCGACTTCGGAACGCAAAAGGTTCACAGAAAATACGCCCAATGCAAATCACTTTATTTCTGGAAGAACAGAATTTTCTTTCCCCCTCCATGTTTTAGCTTACTCCACCTTCCAAAATAGCCTGAACTTAGTCAAGAAAGGCATGTTCATTTTGGAATGAAGCTGCACGCACACAAAGCGCTCACAGAAGAGCTGTGGCAGAACAACTTGTTCCTCAATAGCTATTCTGAACCACGTCTCAGTAACAGATCCAGAGTACATCTCTGTAAACGAGACATGTTGATCTGACAACCTGGTTAAAGTGGTGGGTAGAAACCTAAAACTTTTACAAAAGCATGAGTTCTCACTGACAACTCCCTTGAAGTAAGGGCACATCGATCCAAGAAAAAAAAAATAGACATAATTTGCTTCTTTTCTAGAGACCTGCTTTGCATCTTCAAGTGTTCAGAAGTCATCAGTCCAGCCCCAGTGTTGGTAAGACCAGCTTAAAAACCAATACAAGAAAAATTACTGCGTTTAAAGTTAACCTCCTGTTTGGGAAAAGAAATTCCTTTTTCAAAAACATTCCTACACAACTACAAGGCCCAGAACCTTACGTTTCTTTCAAGTGAAGACAAGATATAAAAGGAAATTACAGATTTAAGGAAGCAGGGGCTGTAAAGGACTTGATTTATAGCAGAGCTTACAACAAGACCACAATCAATAAAAATCACTGAACATATTGAACCTTAAAGCTAAGACACTGAATATCTCAGGATTCCATTTTGCTTGTTATTATTATTTGTGATTGGAAGGTCCCAGATCAAAAAGCAGTTCAGAAGAATGACCTTTATCCTCACTGCTTTTACACAGCCTGAACACTGCCTTTCTGAATGAGGAATTTTTCTGTAATACTGTGTTAGTATTATTAGTAAATTTTTCTTGTCTGATTTTGTTTCCCCCATTCAAAATTTCACTCAGCACTGCGAGTACCAGTCAACGCAATGCCTTTCCACATACTCCGTTTCACTGTCAGGCTCTCAGTATCCAGGACTCCAGCATACTGAGGAAATCTTTGGGAAGCCTCATTTAAACAAAATAAACTGCAGAATTTTTCCCCTACAAGATTCCACAGGCTTAGGGTTTTATACAACAGCCTATTTGTACAAACTGTATATTCAGGACCAGGTGCAAATCAGAGTCTTATTTCAGCCACCCTACCTAAAACATGCACTTACTTCCTTTACAGCAACACGAATTTGTTCACTGTGGCCAACTCATACCACATCCCTATTAGATGCATATGCATATATATAGAGGCATGTGCTGTCTCATCTAAGCTGGCCATGACCAGCACGAGGCTCATTCAGCCCGGAGGAGGGGGGTTCCTGAAGCGGTATCTGCACCCCGAGCGGTTTAGTGTTACCGGGCCGAAAGGAAACACAGAGACATCCTGTTTATAGTGTAGAGCCCGATGGATAAACAAGTGCACCTCGGCTAAAGGCACAGCGGGGCAGGGGGAGGGGAACAAAAGGGCACGGAGAGGGGTGTGAGGAGACCGAAATACCAGCGGGCTGGCTGCCCGGCAGCACGGCCGAGGCTGTAGAATGTACAGAATGTGCCGCCCCACCGAGGCTGCCGACCCTCCGCGCCCCAGCTGCTCCTCTCGCACCCAGCGCTCCGCCACTTCCTGCCCTTCGCCGAGCCGACACCGGAGATGTTCTTCCTCACCCTCCTCCTCTCTGCTCTCCCAGCGCACGCCCACACCACCAAGGCTTTCTGTGCATTTTGGGTTTCATCTGCCAGCTGGGCACGCTCGGGGTTTTTGCAGTGCCACGGTGGGAAGGGTGGTGAGCAGTGCCAGGCGTACCTCTCTGGTGGCCACCGGGGGAAGCTGATAGCCTCCCTTGGCATCTGCTGCTGGCCACCGGCAGAGGTGGAGCCTGGCTGGATGGACAGGGTCTGAACCAACACAAGGTCACTGCTGTAAGCCCCATCCCCAGCTACAGCAGGAAGGAGACAGTCCCAAGACATGTTCCTCCCATTCCTCTTCAGTCAGGAAAACACTGGAAGTCCATCACTAGGTTAGAAGGAGGTACCAGACTTACTCTCATTTTAACTATCACTTGTGTTCATTGGCTCAGTATGAGGGAGTGGGTCAGGGACAGAACTATGGGATGAATGCAAGAAACAGGAGATCTAAAGAAAACGCCTACAAACAGCCTTCTGTTTCTGACACTGATCTGTCCATTCTTAAAGTGATAGAAAAATGTGGAGTTCTACCTTGGTCTAGACCCAAGAGCCCCTTGTACCTCTAGCAGGTGTAAACCCACAATACTCCTCTCCTGGACTGCCCTTGTCCAGGAAGCAGAAACCCTCTGGCTGTTCAACTCCTGCCAAGGCACCAGTGTTGTGACCATGGTGACTCACTAGGCCAGTTCCATGGAGCTCCAGGCTACCTCCAGCCTCTGCAGCAAACCTTCTCCAAATAACACCTCAAAGAGCTGGCACACAGGGATATCTGGCCACTGTTGACAACACCCTAACAAACAAGAGGCAAACTGGACAGGGAACATGAAGACCTTATGGACTCAGACAAATAAGGAGCCCAACAGGGATATTTCCTACCTGCCCAATCTTCATGTGAAGCATCTAATCCCACTTTGCACACCTTTGCCATTTCACTGATCATTTTCCCCCCTTCACTAGTGAACAGGGGGAATGAACCCACATTCATCCTCACACAGCACAGAAGGGAAAGTTTTGGCTCCCTTGTTTCCACTTACAGACAAACATCTCATGCCAGCTCACAGAGGAGGATTTGAACAGAGCACTGACACCTCACAGGGCAACCCAGAACAAGAGACCCAGGTGAAGGCTCAGGTGTGACTTTCTCACATGTCTCCTTTTTGGTTCTTACTGCCTCATTTTCTCTGCAGGTCCAGAAACTCTCTACAATGGAGGGCCAAACCTCAATGTTCCCCAGCCCTCCTAGTCTGAAAGACTCCATCCAAACCCTGTCCTAAGCATGGGCAAGGGAGAACTACCCCTGTGTGTACAAGCAGAGCTTGCTGGTGATGCCAGCATTCACACTCTGAGCACTTCCATCACGACATGGCTGGCACAGCCAATGCTTCACAACCACCCCAAAAACACCACAGTTCTGCGAGGACACACAAGAACAGGACTTGCTCCCACTCTGACACGAACTGAGGATGAGGCAGTGCTGCCAGGCCCTTGGCTGATGAATTGAGGCCTGGGGAACCTGAGAGCTACTCCCAAAAGAAAGTCCTGAGCACATAATTTCTCACTTGTTTTCCAACCTACTCTTTGTCTCCTGCAACAGAGACACTTCTGACTCATACTAGGTTTCCACAGGGCCTGACATAACAGGTTGACAGACTCTCCTTGAAATCAAACAACAGCAAGCACAAGGTGACTGTGTCTTGGCCAAGAAGGACCCAGATTCAAGACAGTCCTCAGAGGCATAACTCCAAGTTAAATAAATGTTGATGAACTCCTTTCTCATCATCTCTGTGTAGTTCTGATGCCTTTATTTTGCCTTCCTTCCAGCTGGAAAGAAAGTTCATTGAGAATGAAAGCTAGTGACTCGCAGTGAGCAGTGACAGATGCTGCCTGCCTGCATGTGTGAAAAAACTCTGACAGGCAGAAATAACACACCTCACATGTCTTGTGGTGGCAGGGATGCAATAAATATTCTAATAGACTACTAAGGCTCATAGTAATAATGCTGAGCTCCCTTTACAGAAGCCACTCCCCATGCCAAATGACATCTGCTGTGGTATAGATGTTCCTGGAACAGGGAGATATTTTTAAACCTCTCAATGTGGCACAAAACTGTGAGTGTATCAGCCAAAATACCAGCCATCACAGCATTTATATATAGCCTTGCACATACCATCTATAGATGGGAACACAGACAGATCCATGGTATCTAGCAGCATTACAAACAGACATTCTTCTGCTGGTCTCGAGTACTTGAGAAGAAACTTCCCAGCCAGCAGCTCCGGCCCTGTCGTCCCACCCTGTGCAGTTCTCCATCGGTTCCTCAAGTGTGTTAAGTGCTGCATCACAATTCTCATCATCAAAAGCTTGTCCCTCCACTTCCCACATGTCCCCTCTTCTACAGGGCAGTGCAGGTGACAGGGTGTCCCCACAGCTCAGAGCACCCCTCTGTACACACACCTTCCAAACCAGAACCCATGGGCCCCAAAACTTCCTCTGTGCTGTGACAGGTCCTGAGAAGGGGTTAGAAAAATCTTCAAGGCAGTCCAGTTCACTCAGGGACACCTCTGACACGTACAAACTCTAGGCATGGTTCCTATCAGAGGCAGGAATACAGAGGTGCTAGTGGAAAAAGAATTTGCAAGCTCCAAACTAGCAATAGCTCCCCATGGAGCACCTGTAATTGCTTCCCAGGAACTCTGCTGGCACCCCAGTTACTGCAGGGGGAAAGGAAAAATAGAAATTGTTTTTAAAAGTGGCTTCAGGTCCTAAAATACATTCTCTCATGAGTATGAAATGTGCATCAGCACTTCACAAAGAGCAGCGCAGCCGTCAGACCCAGGGTGATGTTTAAGCTTTTGATACAGTTATCTGCCTAATAATAACCCCAAAGAGCACTCCTTGCCTGGCTGCCTGCCAGACCACATGCAGCCTCTCTGCCCTTTATGCCTTTTTTTTAGTTTTTTAACTTTGTCAGACATGGAAATGTTGACTCTAAGAAATTCAGCCTCTTCTGCGAAACAGATTAGCTGAGACTTCTTCATTGTTGTGGAAACCATGACTTGGGTGCCGGGGAGGGGAGACAAAGGGGAAAACTCATGTATTTTGCCTTCACATCTGCTTTATTTTCTCCTCTGGCAGGAAACAGTGAGAAAGACTCTGACCCAGCTGCTGTCAGCACCTGCTTAATGTGGGTATTATTTAAGACTGCAAGGACAATGATTTGAGGCAAATCAGCAGTGACTGGTGTGTTCTTGAGGGACAAATGCTATACTGGTGCATGATACATGTGATCCACAACAGTGGGACAACAGTGACAAGGTTGGGAGGAGGAAGCAATGTGGGAGAGAGGGATAAACATCTCCACCTATTTTTCTAGGGAAAAAGATATAACAAGGGGAGCATGCCTTATTCAAACATTTCAGAGTTAGGACGACATTTTTTCCAGCACTCAGAAGCAACAAATGAACTGCATCAAGAGATCCAGCAGCTACAGCTCAGAGGGAACATCATGTCCATGTCAAGCTTTCAAAGCCTTATAAGCTGCAAGGAGTTCAACATGGTTTCCTTATACTCAGAGAATCACAGCCTTGACAGAACAGGCTGTGAGGTGCCACACTGCCATTCACACCTGCTGTGGAGCTGGCCCTGTGCATCGCTGAGCTGAGGAGTGGTGCAGCCCCACTGAAGCAGGTCCTGCATACCATTCCTCACATTCCTACGTGTCAAAGCAACAAAGGAGCCTCCAATGAGCACGTGGACACCAGCACAGGCTGAAGCAACTTCTGCTGAAGCACAGGAGAGGCACTTCAATGGTGTTTTTAAAAGGAAAAGATAAAAAGAAAAAGAGAAAAAGCATACCTTTGCAAGTTCCAGCACAAGAAGAAAGCCCCAGGTCACTGCTGTAGCTAACGAGAAGGGCGACAGTGGTGCTCAGCAAGACTGTTCAAAACTTTCTCATGACTTTTTTTTTTTTAATCAAGTGAAATACACACAAACAGCACCATGTCCACAGCAGGCTGCTGCTTTGACATCCATACAGCCAGTAAGACTCTGAAGTTTTAACAGGCACGTCAAGCCTACAAAGACTTTGCTACCACCCTCTCTTGCCTCCACGATGTACCCCGTTCCCCAGTGGTTTTACTCTGAGAACTTCACAAGCTTTCACCAGAGCTGCTGCTCAGAGAGCAGCCTGCTCACAGACAAAGCACACACAGCTCCAGCAGGAGAGAAGCCCTTTAGCTTATTCTGCATCATATTCCACCAGGATCAGAGTAAATAACAACATCTCACAAAAACAAATTACATCAGGCATGGGACCCTCGTGACCCAAATGGGTGAGTTTCCATAAGAATTTACCACTTTTACCTCCACACAGTCAGAGAAGTGGAAGCAAGCCAGGATAGAAGGGCGGCATCGCCCTTTGCAAACACCCAATGAGCCCAGCCGAAAACACAAAGCCCAGCACCTTTGGAGACATCCCCCTGCACACCCGGCAGGGCAGGCGGCTGGGGATGAAAAAGACCCACCAGGAAAGCTCTTCTGTAGGAGCTGATATTTCAGCTATTAAAGAAGTTTCTGTTTAAACAGACATTAATTGTATACGCTCAGGAATTTCTCAGCTTTACCACTTAAAAAACACCCAAAGCCACTTTGAGGCTCTTCCTTTTTTTTCTCTCCCGCCTTTATTTGCTCTGTAAACACATTTGTGTGCGTCCTGGATCCTGTAACGTTCTGCTGCAGTGACAGCAGCTCCAAAACAGAGCAGCAGCAACCCACACACCTCACCAAGGAATGCTGAATGTCCTGCGTCCTGCCCCTGCCGTCACAGCACACCACAATGCAGAGCCCCACAGAGCCCAGCTCCTGGCAGGACTTTTCCCAGCACAGGACGAAGCAGAAGAAGCCGTTGGTGCCATTTGTACCTACAGATAATGCTATCAGGAGCTCACAAACTCAGCCTGCTCCCCCACAGGCTGAAACTCCCCCAACAAAACCCTACCTGTGAGCAGTGGGGTTTGTTTATTGTAGTGCTGTTGCAAGCTTACCTGCAGATCAAGGCCTTGATTGTGGCGGGTGGAAGATGTGAAATAACTGCAAATACTTTGTAGCCTTTTGAAGAGGCCGCTGAGGCCAGCCCAATGATGCTTCCCATCCCATGCCAGGCAAGAGCGGCAGAGAGCCTCCTGTGCACAAATAGCATCGTGGCCAACTGCTACAGTAGGGCTGCCCATAAAGCTGTTCATGAAGATGCCAGGAAGATGGACAGGACAAATGGAATTATGAAACTTGGATCAATTCTTTGTCTTACCGTATACATAAATGTTTATATACACCTGGCAACATCTGTGCAGCTTTGGGCGAGCTTTAACCCATCCTGGTCAGTAAAGAGACTGTAAAATCACTGCCCTAAACATGCCTGGAGGCAAGAGAACACACAGCAGCTCCATCCCACCCCACCAGTGCACACAGCAGGAAACTTCAGCAAGGACACAGCAGGGAAACGCCTCTGGAGCCCAAGGGAGCCATCTGTGGCACCGGCCCAGAGCACTCCTGGCAGATAGCCCACCACACTTTCCATTATGTCCTTTAATATTGCCTCGCATCTCGCACATCTGTTGGCCTCCCTCCCCAAGGGGAAGGCTGGGAGTGACTCCTCTTGTCAAACAGGTCTGCTCCATGCCCCGAGCAACACGAAATCTCCTGAGAGCAGCCAGGAATCTCTTTCCCTCCTGAAATCAGGTCACCTCCACCACGATCAATCTCAGCCCACCCAGAAAGTAAAGTCTGAACCAGAACTCAGACCCTTTGGCTGGGCTGGCCATGCCACCACCACTAAGCCCAAAGAAGTAGCTTCTGCAGCACCTCACAGAAGAGGGGGTAGGAGAGAGGAGTAATTTTTGAGGATGAAAATGCAATGGAACATTTTGTATCGCTCGACCGTGGGATGAGTCATGTTCAGAGCGACTCACCTCTTCTTTCCTTCACTTCCCCACCCCCAAATTATGGACTGCAAGAAATGAGCAGAGATAATGGGCAATTTAAGATGTTCTGAACTCAGGTTTCGCTCCTGCTGGAACAGCATGCCATGACAGTAGATGGACTGAGCTCCAGAGATGTCCTACACATTCCCATATACTGAATACAAAAGAATTTTGTCTAACTAATGGGCAATTAGAAAAGAACTAGAAGGATGGGAGACTACTTTGTGGAAGAAATGAGGAGTAAGAAGGAAGATCTGAACAGGATCAACAGTAAAAGGAGACACACAAAAAAATAGATGGGGTTCAGACACAAGCCCCAGAAAAAGATAAGCAAGCTGGAAGCAGACTTCTACATATGCACACACACCCCAATCTCTGATTTGCTGTCTGAGTCTCTAGGGGACTAACTAACTTTGAAGGTATAAAGCAGAACATGACAAGCTGCTTATGCACTTGCCTATTAATGTTTGGCAGTGGGACACAGGATGTGACCACCCAGCATCCCACCACATGGGACATTCAAGCCTGGCCAAGAGATCTTCCAGCACTGGACTCCAGCCAGGACCAGTACACTCCATTCAGAGAAGGAACTGGTACTTCACACCCTGGGAGATGACTAATTACAGTAGCTGAGTTATGGCATAGCTTTTAATACACAACGAAGAGACATTAAGGTCATCTTGACTCTCATCTACACCATCCCCTCCCACAGCAGACTTGCTGCTCTTTTTTTCCTCCTACTCCTTTTCTCACTTTCTTCCCTCCCCTTCAACATTCTTTCCTTTCAGGTCTTCTCACCTCCCTCCATACCCATCTACCTTCCTCTCTTGATCCACTCCTCCAGCACTTGAAAAATCCTTCACCCAGGACTCCCAAAGCAAAAGCCCTTCTCTTCCAGGAATGTGCTTTATCTGGAGTTTGATCTCCAGCAATTACCTGTGCTAACCCTGCCACAGACCTCAAGTGCACATTTGTCTGCCTTGCTTTGCAGGATCTTTAGGACAAGCATTGTCATCTTCCCCACTTGTAAAGCACAGGATACATTTACTGGGCTAGTAAGTGACAAATAAGCCACCTCAGCATTTCAGGGTAGCTCAGTGTGGGTTCCCTTGGTGTTTGCCTTCCCTCCACTGAAAAGTAATCTACCTGTAAGACTTTTTCTTCCTTATCTCTGTTACAAGGTTATCACTTGAATTTATCTGCATTTTTCAAAAAAAGCTGAAACAGGGAGGTGGGGAAACAAAGGGCCTTTACCAGCCCAGTTCAACCTCAGCTCAAACCCTGAGATGTAGAGGAGCTTGTGGGAGCACCACAGGGAGAGACCACAGCCAGAAATAACTCACTGGGATTATTTCAAACCTCATGTCTCACTTCTATTCAGCCTTCAGTAGGTTTTTGGACAAGCAGACACACACGGCTGTTTGCTCAAGGAGCAATTATCAAATCCACATCCAATTCCACCAGCTGAGTGTGTGTCTGGCTTTGGAAGGAAGCTGGAAAAGAGGCAGGTAGACTGTTGAGATGGAAAACTGAGGTAAGGAAATAGAAATTACAAATAAAAGATTACCCACAACACACAGGGCATCCAGAGGTGACTAAGAGGCAGCCTGGGCTTCAGGGAATAAAAGCATCAAAACAGGGAAAACAAAACCCTCCACCCATGTCAGTACCAGGCACGGAACTGGGCTGGTTGGCTGGCAACCACAGCCATGCTGGATGAGGGATTTGCATAACACGTGAAGCCCTTCTCAGGAATCAAGGTGATAAAATGCTCATTCATTTAAAATAAGAGGGCACAAATACTTGCTAGACAGTTCACTGAGCTGAGATAGAGAACCAGCTTTTACCATCATGAGAACCTAGGTCATCTGGGGTTTCTGCTCCCTGGCTCCCTGCACTTCTCCACCACATGGAATTCACCCCATCTCCCCACACACCAGCTCCTCACCTACATGAGGACATTGCTCCAGCCACTGCAACTCTCCCATGCCCAGTGCCCTCCCAGCTTTCAGAAATACTTCACTGGGAACACGCTCAAAAGCCACATCCCCCTCCATCCCTGCAGCCCTAACAGCCTCTACAAGGTTATCTGATGCAGCTTTCTGACACTCACACATCTTGGAGGAGAATTAGCTGATAACTAACAAAGCACTGCAGGAAGCACATGTGTCAGGAAGCCTAAGCGGTAACACCAGTGTGCCGTGAGAAATCTCATCCACATCTGTGGGAAAAATTACAATTTTTGTTACTGGTTTCATCTGAACTCACCAGCTACCCTCAAGACTACACAGCAAACAGGAATGCCTCCAAGCAAATATCAGCAAGGGCATTCAAATCCCCCGTGATTAGACATGGTCACCAAATGAGCAACAAGCAAGACACAATGAAATTCAAGAACAAAAATCAAACAATCAGCTAGAAAATAACAGGAGACCATGTAAGAACACCAAGCCAACAAGCATCTCTTCCTTCACACAAAATGCACCTTCCTGCATAGCAGCATTTCACCCAATAGAGATGGAAGAGCTGGTGCTTAATGCTGACCCTGGAAACTTGCCCAGAAGTTTTTACCTCACTTGGCACCCTGTGCATAAAAGGGCAGCAGTGGTGACACTCCTGGTGAACTCCTGCTGGCCAAGCTGTGTGGTAGGTATAGTTAAAAAAGCTGGGTTTGGAAAATATTGCCTTTTTATAGCTTATCTCAATGCAGGCAGCTGCCTCACACCTCTAGAAATAGCAGGATTTAACAGCCATGTTTGCAGGGACAGATTTTAAAGGTTCCATCTTCTAAGAAACAACCTACACATTCAGAAACAGGAGGCCAGATTTGTTTTGATACTGGAACCCCCTTCCATATGCTAAGCATACCCACGGATTTGCAAAAACCCTGCTCTGAAAATGGAATGTTCATTCAGCAACAGGCAACAAGTAACTTGCGTTTGCCTTCCTATAGAGTCTGTTCCCAGCACAATCAGCAGCAAAGTAGCAACATGATTAGGCTGATATTGCCTTTTGCTGAAAGTAGCTGGCATTTTAGAAGTAAAATAGTGGTGGATGAGAACATTAAACACTGGAAAAACAAGACTAATAACTTCAGTACAAATACCCCACAGGCACAGCCATCAGCACCTCTCTGTTGCTCCTCTTAAGGTGGAGCAAGCCAGGATCAGATCCCAAAGCATTGTTTGGATTTGTTTGAGGTGATAAGGACTGAGCCAGAGATTCACTCCTGGGTCAGTCCCACAGCTGCAAACCTCAGCCCGAGGAGTCTGGAGGAGCTTCTTCAGCCTCCTCAACTCTATCATGCTGGTGAGTGCAATAGCGATAATGTTATTTTCCTACCTTTTAGCAATAACAAGCTTTTTTAGGTAAAAGGCACCAAATTCCCATGTATTTAACAATGGAAGTGTTAAATACACTGGAAGTGCTGATGCTAAGGATGTAAATGGCTCTGAATCCAACAGAGCCTTGCAAAATTTCCATGGTACCACCTTTTACTTGCAGTAGTTGGACTAGTTGACTACAGCATCTTTCTCATCAAGAAATTTTTAAACTTTTTTTTTTTAACTGAATGAAGGGGTACTAAAGACAACAACCTGCTGTGAAATGACCAAAACTCCTATGCAAACAACTCATTAGCAGTGTTCAAATGCAATTTAAATTACTAGTTGTTAAAGTGCTCCTCAATTTCATGGTAAGTTTCCAAGCAAAATTACATGCTATGTACTATTTAATTGATTGTTTTCTACTTCTTAACATCCATTTATTCCCTCCTCCTGTCCTTTTCTTAATTTCAAGGGATGATAATGACTTTTCAGGGAAGAAAGGGGAACAGCAAATGGAGCTGAAGAGGGATTTACCTGAAGAACAAGGATGTAGGAGGGAAGTGGCTGCCAAAACCAGGCTGCTTCACCAGAACTTGTCCCTCTGATATTTTTGCAGTAGGGGTGTGAGACAGCACAGCACAAGGATTCTTTTCCTCTCCACCACAGGCAGCCAGGCTTCTGAAACCTGATATTTCTTTAAAACATTGTCCTCCCCCACCAGGACAAGCATTAAGCACAGTTAACTATTCGAGGACATCGGTAAAGCAACAAGAGCAACCCCTTACCTCCTTCAGGGCACGCTAGTCCTTGAACCAACACACTCACTGGAGGCAAACAAGTTGCTCTCACTTGGAGATCTCACCCCAAACGCAAATACCTAACTCACAGGAGCAAAGTCCCCCCCCAAAGCTGCCTGAAGAATTAAGCTGTGAGTGAGACCTCCTGCTGTGTGACCAGCTGGTACTGGAGGACGTGTATGATAAAGCTAATAACAGACATTTCTGGAAAGCTTGCACTCCACTCAGATCCCAGGAAAAAGCAGCCATGCAATTAGGTGAGGTGCCATCTGGAAATTTCTAATGTAACAATACGCAGTACACATGTAATGTCACACACTAGCAACACAGATCAACTTTATGAAATACTCAATGCCTCTAGGTTTACCTTTAAGTGACTGATGCAGAAATATTTTGTGCTCAGAAAAGTATGACTTTATTAGAGTAAGAGAGATGGGTTTAACAGCATCACTCTGCCCAAAGTCACAAAGCATCCACCTGCCTGCAGGAGCTGAGCACTAACCATCACATGAAATACAGAGATTTGCACTTTTCCCAAATTTGCTACATGGTGCCCTAATTTCTATGCCTACACACCACAATAACATTACTTTCCCCAGCATTCAGGCACAATTTAGTACTTAAGGGATCCAAAAGCTCTGCCTAAAAAAAATAAAATGCAGAGTGTAAGATGTGCAGAGGTTTGTAACCTTCACCCCTTCCATGCCCATATGTGCTAGTCCTGTGCTATCTGGCGCAGCTTCTCTTACCTGCTGTGGGGCACATACACCCAGCCCTCAGTGCTTACTGAGCTCCCTCAGAGCACTCAAATCACAGTGCTGGTGTAACCCCTTTGCCAACTATGCACTGCCAGCCCTGGATTGATCAGGGCAACAGCCAGGATGAAGGATGGGCTGTGAACCCAAACCTCCCTACATAGGAGCTAAAGCAAGTCCTTTGCTTAAGAAAGGCAGGCATGGAGCTCTCAGAACACTCTTGAGGGCCAGTGCCATAGAAGGCTTCTCAGGCTGGATTGTTTACTAGGTGCCAGGCTAGAGGAGGAAAACCAAAAAAATCTTTAGACAGCTGTATTAATTTACAGGTCAGCCCTTAATGGCTCTGTTCCTGGAGCAGGAGAAAATCCTTTGTGGATCCTGGATAGCGTCAGTGGTCACTGAATCTGCTCAGGTCCTGGAGAAACACCAGATGGAGAGCCCTGGCAGCCTGCAGTCCCAGCCGTGGGCATCACCTCGTCCTGCAGGGCTCCCCCAGCTCTGCCCAGCGCCCACCAGGAAAGGGGGGCTCAGGCAGCACATGGGGAGCTCATCCTTCACCGTCTGTCCAGCTCCCAAGTCCCGTCCTCGCAGGGGTGAGATGTTGCACAGAGAAGGACCAGCACGTGAAAGTTAAGAGTCACAAAGCGCTTTCCCAGACGTGCCAGACCAGCCCTGGGGTTATGGCACCCAGGCACTGCATCCTTGTCTTCCAACAAACAGCACGTCCTGGGGAGCAGGAAAGGGAAGAAACTACGAGGGGAACAGAACATCATCATTTCCAGCCCCACTGTGCTGCTCCCAAAACACCAAGCTCAGCCACAGGCAGCTGGTGAGGCCTGGATGTGCCACATCCGTGTGCCACCAGAAGCACGGCCACCGCACGGGGCCACGTGTGCGCACGCAGGGCAAAGCACAGCACACAGGCAGCAACACAGACCATGGTCCCACCGCCAGAATTCCACAGCTTGGCACCACCATGCACGACAGAGGATGAGTGTCTACTGGGGGAGTCCCTGGACTGAGGCTTCAGGTGCTGTGACAGCTCCATACATGGCCCCAGGGCCCTGTTTGCTAGCCCATCACCTCCCCTGCCCCTCCAGCCTGGGCACTCTTTAGGACAGCAGTTCTTTCCTTTGCACCAAGCCCAGCCCAGCCAGGCCCTGACCCCAAAGCTGCAGTAATCCAATCAGCCTTTTGAAACAACAAGGATTAAAATGCAGCTGAGCTCTACAAACCCCCAGCACGTCTCAGCCGCAGAAAAGGCTCCAGCAATCCTTCATCACTTTTTGTGGCCGAGTGTTTTCCATCACACATCCATCCTCATGCAAACTATCTTTCCCTGTTCAAGACAATCCAGACAGTTTTGTACCTCAAGGACCTGCTGCAAATCCACATCTCTGGAAAAACCAATGAGTATTAAGCCCTATTTAAAAGGGCAAATGAAAATCAACAAGAGGTTTACCTTTCTAACAAAGGTCTTAAATTTAAGATGGAGAGTATGAAGCAACAGGTCTGAAGAAGCCGAAAAATACCAGTTAGCTGAGAAGATACAAGGATTACTAACCAGCATTAGGAACTATAAAAGGGTTTTCACCAATGCTCCTTCCAAAGTAAAAGGATGAAGTGCAGTGCTTTCCATTTGAGGCACAGGACTGGCTGCTCCATGACCCCCAGAGTAGTGTTAAAAGCACTCTGTACATGTTACATGCTCCAAATGACAAGAGGAATGCAGGATGGTGGATCTCTGCTCCAGATTCCCCAGCATGGTTTCAGCTGCCATGAATAAAACAGGAAGCGGAGCATCATCCAGGTTCCCCCCACACCCCTGACTGTCTGGATGAACTGCAGCTTCCTTTCAGGAAATAGAAAGGAAAGAGCAGAAGGAGGGGGGGAAGAAAAAAAAAAAAAAAAAAGGACGCCAGCTACCACAGACACAAACCAAAAAAAAAAAAAGGCAGCCAGCTACACCAGCTACAATACTAGACAGATTAAAAACTTAACACTAAGGAAGAATACAGAACAGGAAAAAAAACAGACACTCAAACTTTATTCAGTTACAGTAGCTAAACTTCAACTAAGAAAACAGAGTTAAATATTAACATTTGAGAGAAATATATCCATGTGTTACACAGCCTTTTAACACACACTCCTGCTTAAGAGACAGAAATCATACATAAGCTGTGTTTTCCTTGCTGACCACATGAACATATCCTCATTTAACTCTACAGTGCTCTGTGCCTTGCTGCACTAGCAAGTGAAACTAAAAGGAAAAGCGTGACTGAATGGGAGCTGGCTTAAATTATCTTTATGCCTACTCCTGAAGAAACATTTTGCCTTTGAGACCAATCCACTAAGCCAACTCTCCGTGCTACAGAAGGTTTCATTGGGTCCCTTGCTGTTGATCCACATGTCTGCCTCCACCAGCAATGCACACACTTTGATGCAATCCATCTGACTAAACAAAACAACGAAAAAAATCCCAAGTTCCTTACTATAACAGCAATGATGCACTTACCAGCATTCAGGCAAGCTCCTTTGCTAACATGCCTCCCTCTCGAGCACATCAAATTTGGAACAAGGTCCAGGAGCAAGAGAGAACTGAAAACTGACCACAACAAGCTTCCAAAACAAGAAAGGGGGGGGGGGGGAAAAAAAAAAAAAAAAAAAACCTTACTACAGGAATTCAAATCCTGCTTCCACCAGACCCTGAGTCACCTCCCCTCCCTTGCAATAGATCAGAGCAATGGGTAAACATTTCCAAATATGGAGATCAAAACTCCAAAGGATGTTAAAAAAAAAAAAAATCACCCTTCTCTCCCTGGCTTTGGCACAGGGATGACTTGCCCCTCTGAAGCATGAGCTGAGCACATTGCCTTTGCTGACCCACACACAGCCTGGACAAGGGGCCACACATAATCACCTTCAACTGTGAGCCCTCGGAGGCTCCTGGCATGGTGGGTGACACTACATCTCTGTCCCCTACTAGGGATGCACAGGAAGATGCAACGGGAGGAACTCCAGGAGTTGTTGGTGCTCAACCCCTGCAACAAACCTCTCAGTCATCCCTCAACTCACCAGCAGAAAACCTCCTAGAACTACTTTTTGGAGTCTTCTCTGAAGGCAAATAGATTCAGGCTGTGGTTATAGCAACATTAGCTTGGCCCAGAAAAGGCAGACTCAACCATCAGTCACACCACATCCCACACTGGCTGCTCACCTGGCACAGGGAAATCTCCCTGAGCTGGCTCATCAAGCTAGTGCTTTATAAAGAGCATGTATTTAAAACACACAAACAAAAAAAAAACAAACCCACAAAAACAAAAGACATCTCTGCAGAAAAGCAAAAACTGAAGGACAAGACAAGATCCCTGCAGGTATAAGGAGCCCCAGGATGGCAGCACCCACCAATCCCTGCTGGGACACACAGCACTGTATCCCATGTCAGGTGGGAATTGGGCAGCATCCAGCCTCCCCACCCCTGGAAAAGGGACTTGAATGTTAATGCTCAAACCCACAAACCAAGTTTAAGAGGCAGTTTTCTTAGAGGACATAACTATCCCTGCAGAGCCTGCATGCACACCAGAGCAACATCCCCACACCAGCACTGCCACAAGCATCAGTCCTCTGCAGCAAAGGCTGACCTGCAGGCAGCAGGAGCTGACTCTGCCTGCCAGCACGGGACATCAGCCTCCTGGTAGCTGCAGCCATGGCTCCAGGGGCAGGCAGCCTCTCAGGAATGTGCACAGCAGGACATTTTCAAGGCAAACAGGCTGCCGAGGCAAGGCGATCCAACCAGACAAGAGTGATTCCCCAGCACCACCCACAAGATGCTATTGAATTTACAGGGAAGGAATTCCAGAGCTGACTCTGCCCATGTATGGCCAAAACAAACTGTTAAAAAGTGACATTACAGTACCTCTGGCTTTCACTGGTACTGAAGCACAGGCTTCAGCAGGAGCCAAAATCCTGCAGTGACAGAGGTTCTGCAATTACCTCCAGGAACTGAACAGTGCTCTGGGCCCCTGGCAGCAAGAGTTTAGCACCCACAGGTGACAGAAAATATTTAAACCATTGCTTTAAGAGGCAACAAAGTTAGTTCTCTGCCTTTTAGAATACACCCACGTTTAACTCAGTGATCCATCACTACCACTGCAAAAAAATCAACCTTGCCAGGCAACACCAGCACACACTCATTACACTGGTGGTCATAAAGGCAGCTTTAAAAAGCCAACAGTCCAAGTGGCACTAAGTGGTACACCAGGACAACCCCAATGCATTGTAGGCTGGGACTAGCTCTCCATGGGTAGCTGATTAATTATTTTTCCAAAAGCCCACTAAAACCTCCCACAGGACCTGTGTGCCCCAGCCAGCAGCAGGGTCTCCCAGAGATTTCTGCATGGTCAGAAACAGGAGATACTCCCAAAATCAATCCAAAAAGTGTCAGGTTTGTGCAGGTTTTACCAACTGTGATATAAGTTTTCCAGCCCTTTTCTGGAATTCCCAGGGTATTGCTTTTTACAAGGACAAACAGTGGAATGAAGTAGAGAATTGTCTAAGTAAAGGAAATGAACAAAAGCATGGAAGGGGAACACACCTGGAAGAGCAAAAAACCCACCAGAGGCACACACCAGCCCTTACGGCTCTGGTGTCCCACCAGAGATGAACAGACCAAAGCTCTCCCTAAGAGTTAAACGCCACCACCTTGCCTGCCCTGCCACAGAGAAATATTGGCTGTGTCAGCACAAGAGGCAGAGGGCTTATGGAATGGGAGAGGAATGCAGGCTGCAGTGGCACACATGGCGGGGACAGGGACACAAAACCCAGGAGAGTGAGGGCAGCTCACACTGCCTTTGCCCTTGAACAGGGGTCAGGCAGGGTACGTTTTAAGGCTCCTGGGGTTGAAACCTGGGACTGATGCTTTTGTGACCTTAGAGGGACTCCCATTTCAGCAGTGCAGAGAGCTGTTAAGAACAGGTGGGAGTGCAGGGGCCTGAGCAGATGAGGACAAGCCATACCCCAGCTCCTGGCAGGCAGCCCAGAGCTGCTCTTCAGTGTGTGCAAGGTATACCCATCAAACCGGGACCGAGCATGTCTCTTCTGGGCTGCACTTGCTGATGGGAGACCCACAATATAGCTACTCCCCCAGCATGACCTTCCCCAGGACAGCACCAGGATCTCCCCTCCTTTTCCCAGCTGAAATGGCTTTATACCCTCTCCCTTGCTACTGTGCTCACTTTGAACAGAGGCACCTAAGCACCTGTGCTCAGCAACTCTGCTTCAGAACACCTTCCACCCCAAACAACACAGAGGGGAGAAACCAGAGGGATGGACACATCCATGACCAACCATAGCCTAACCAGGAGCTCCTTGCTACATGGCAACACAAATCCTCCTCCTTGCCACAGTAGTAAGCTTGGGAAGTGAAACCTTGGGGGCCTGGCAATAAAATCCAACTCAAGCCTCCTGCACAGCAGTACAGATCATCACAAAGCAGCCACTGGGTCAGGGGTGCTAATTTAAATGAAAAATTACAAATTGCATAAGCAGGATGACTGAGAATTCATAAAAAAACATCTAGAAGGGGCAGAGAACAGAGGGACTGCTGCAGAATCACAGGGACACAGGCCACATAATGCAGATGGCAAGGACCAGGGATGCTCAGACATACACATGCACAACCACACACACACACCCCTGCACCTCCACCATGCACAAAGGCAGATTTAGGACTTGCAAGCTGAAGTCCTGTGCAGTCAAAAGCCAGCACAAATGTTTGTGACAGTTCCACAGGCAAAGGCAAAAACCGGGTGCAGAGGAACAAATATAGAAGTAAGTCAGGCAGGCAAAGCAGGTGCTGGCTTGTAAAACCTTGGCCAGAAAGGCTCCCCAGGAGGTTGAATCTGGTAGTTTTGCAACAGCTCCACAGAAAGACAGAAGAGACAGAAAGAAAAAAAGAGAACATGAATGCATATGCATTCTTTAATCGCCATATATAGTATATACAGACATTTGGTATATACACCCCCAGGCTCTCATATGCCACTGTATAGTATATACTATATATGCATTGCCATCTTTGTTTCCATGTGCCTACACTTGTTCAGCCTGTGTCTGTGTGTGTGTGCACTTCTGGTGCATGCATTTGTCATCACCCCCACGTCGCCGCTCCGTGCATGCTGTGACACCACACATCACTGCTCAGAGCGTGTCTGAAGCCTCAGCACCATTGCCTGGGATGACTTCTGGACACTCACAGGCTTCCACTGCTGAGCCCTTCCCCACCAAAGCCTCTGAGGGTAAGCACCACCAGGGAACCATTCCTTTGTCTTGATTTTCCAGTGATCCCACTCTCCCTCTGAACTTCGAGAGCCATGAAGAAGGTGCCACTGTCAGAAATGCCTGACATTCTTCTTGTCCCTTGTGCCTGTGAATTGTGTTTACGTACCAGCTCTCACGCTGCACAGCCTTACTGGTGGGATGAACTCAGAGGAGGGCGTTTGGAAACACGCAGGGCTCCACCAGACTCACGACTTCGGGTTTCTTTCCCAGCCCTGAAAAGAGAGACTTGAGTGATGCACACTGGATGGGCTTCCCAACAGCTTGTCTCCAAAGCCAGCAGTTCAACCCACACAATTGCTGGGAAATGCAGCATTTTCCTCCCCAGCTTTCTTAAGCAGAAGTGTCCACACTCCTGGACTCCTTTCAGCACCTCCAAAAGCAAGACCCGCCACACTGAACTGGGCCAGTGACCTGCAATGACCAGCAATGTCAGCTGCCAGAGTCTGGCCAACAACTCACACCTCCTCAAGTCACTGCTCCTTTACTGTTCTTAATGCCATTGAGAAGGGAGAGGGATAAAGAGATGCCAAATGAGGCATAAAGTAAGAGTACAGGGTGAGCCATCACTCATCTCTGGTCTTGGGCAGAGTCAGGGAGTTAGAAGATGCCATTTAAGGCATTTTGAAGCTCATGGGGCTATCATTACTGTGACCAGAGCTACACCACCAGCCCTCCCCCTCAGCACAGTCTTTTCTCTCTGGAGCTCTGTACAATTCCCAGTGGGGACTATCTCACCCTTTCCTGAAGCTGAGAAGCAGACACCACCTTCTCTTGATGTGACCTGTTGTGTTTTACACTTCTTTTACACATCATGCAGATGATGAATTTAGAGCAGAGGAGACAATCAGGCCACGTGGCCACCATTCTGCAGGTGGCATGGGACATGCCAGGACACGTCAGGGTGCATCCTACAGAGACTGGAAGCATCTGAAGCACACACTCCTTCCTGTCCCCATCAGCCAGCATCCTGTCCCAGCCACATCCTGGTCACTCTAAGCCCTATCTCTGCCCATGACAAGCACAAGCTTGTCATCGCAGCTCAGCAGAGAAAGTTTCTGCTATTTGCTGCTGTCGCTATGGAAAAGCTCAGTTCAGACTTGTTTGTTGTAGCTGTGCTGTTCATAATGGTGCATGTGAGCCCACAAACCTACAACAAACAAAGAGCAAAATGTGTTGGTGGCTCATGGTCCAAGCCCCTCTTGCCTGTCACATAGTGAGATGGCTTCCTGCCCTTCCAACACCCCTTGTCCCCCATTCAATGTCTGAGGCTATGACAGCAGGAGAGTGACAAGGCTTCTGCCTCTCCCAAGGAGAGGCACATGTCCATTGTGCCAACACCACAAGAGCACACTGAGCTTCCTTCTGACCCAGCTGAGCCCCACGGTCCCTGTGCTGGCATCCAGCCCTGATCCACCACAGGGATAGGCAGGTCTGAAAGTCCCCAGGACCATCAGAGTTCCCCTCAGGTGTTATGGGGACAAAACCAACTGGAAATTGCAGTGGCCTCTCCCACTCACTTTAGGGATAAAGATGAGTAACTGCAGAAGTTTTTTGCTGATGAACTCAGCCAAAGAGCAATTTCTTTCCATCCATCAACGAGGAGACAAGAACAAGCAAATATTATGGTTGTGCATGTTTACTTTTCATTTTAAAATGATGTAGAGTTACACACAATTTAGGTCCTTCCCACAGGCTCCTGGCAAAATGCCCTTCGGTCTTATCTGCAAAGGCAGAAGACAACAACACTCCCCTCTGATTCCAACACTATTTCAGTTCAACCCACAACAGCACCGCCAGGAGCTCCAGGTAAAACAATACTTCTTGGGACCCAACCTGCATTTAAAAAATCTTGGCTCAGGATTGTCTCTCACCAGGTTTAACTCACAAAACGTTTAGAAGATCCATGATAGAATTTGTCCAGTTAAACTGCATCTTCCTGGCTCTGCTTCCCACATCAGCTGTCCCTGTCACCTGTGACTGTGCTCCTGCAGCAAAGTGAGCAGGACACCACAAACCCTCTGAAATGATGCTGAAAACTTGCTGTGAAACCACTCTCCCAGCAGCAAGTGGGATACAGCACCCCATGGATGCCCAGGCTGGCACTCCATCCTGGCAGCACATCTGCAGGTGAGCAGGACAGGGACAGCTTGACGGTCACAGCAATCCCCCCCCAAGCCAGTCTATCAAACTATTCCATTAAAATAGTTGATGGAATAACTATTTTATTATATATATTATTATTATTATATATTTATTATTATTATAATCATTTTAAATTATCAGAAGCGGTTCATTCACTCATTGCCTGACAATATTGATGCTGTATTACTGACAGTAAGAATCAATGTTTCTCAAGAAAAAAAACCATGAATTTAACACACAAATACAGAAAGCAACTTTTTCTGTTTGCAGATTTAAATCTAAAACCAGTAGTTTACAACCCCTGAATTTAAACATCAGTCCTGTGTTATGACTTCAGTTTTCTTAGATTGTTCAGATTTTTCAGGAACGGACAGTGGAAAAACCTCCGCAATAATTCCAAGTTTCAAAGAGCAGAAGTCAGCACTTTCAGACAAACAGGCATCCCTAACGAAACTCCACAGCAGCCACGTAGAAATGGAAGTAACCAGACACCACAGTCCCTTTAAATGAAAAATCTACCTGTGAAAATGACTTCAGCTAATTACACTTCTCCCAGAACAGCCTGTTTTGAATGGCATCTGTTTTTCTGACTACTCAAAAGCTGCATTCACTTTTAATCTCCTTTACACTTGAAAGTGTTACCAATATTTAGAGTCTATTTATTACCATCATTATATTTTATATCAGCATAGCTATACTTGTTGAAGCCCAAGTGCAAACACCAGTTGAAGTGGGATAAAGCGGCCTCGTGCTGGGATCCTTTGTTCCATTCCTTCATGAAGCAGATGGCTCAACCTGACAGCCACAAGGAAAATTGTCATTTTAACTGTTCCAGTCACCAATTTTTAAACACAGTCACCTCTCAGCCAGTCACCCATCAGCACAAACTGACATGGGTCCCCCCCACTTTGATTGGCAGGTGCACGAACAGTTCCCCAGATGCCAACCTCATTCAATCTGACCTTTTCACTTTAAATGAAAACCACTTAAAAGCCTGCCCTGTTCTGACATATGTCTTTTTATGTCTTTCCCACTCTGTGCCAATATATGTGTTATTTGCTGGCCAAAGTTCCCAAACTCAGAAATCTCACGTTATCTCCTCCACTGCCAGAGCCCTGACCCTCAGGCACTCTGACCACTGTAAGCACTGAGGGAGCTGTCTGAGATCTCCACATTCTCACACATTGGAAAAATCAGACTCCTGCCATGCAAACCTCAATTTGGAGTCTAACTCTGACTTAAAATTCAGCTTATATGCATTGGTAGCTTTACACCTCAACACAGCCATACATAGACATGGATATACATACTCATCTTTCTACGCTGGGACAGAGACACATGCAGGATCTGGACCTCACAGTTTTCTGTGTTTGCATCTGTGCTTCTCAGGTTTCATGGATTAAAATTAAACTGCTCAATTCAACAGTACACTGCTGAAGTTATCTAATAAAAGGATCACACGAGACAACAAAAGCTGGGGACGTGTTTCCCCTGCTCTGCTGCCAGCACAGCACCTGCTCAGGGAGTCACCAACACAAACAGCCCAGCTGCTGCCTTTTGGGGTGTCAGATCCTGTGCTGGGGAAAAGCAGTGACTCTGTGAATGGTTTCAGTCTGCAAGGAAGCACACACCCCTCCTAGATAGCGCTCAGGACAGAGCTGCTTCCAATCCCACCACAACCCCATGTATCAAAATTAGCTATAATGGGGCTTATCACTTCCGAGCTCCTGGTCCAGCCCTCGTCCTGGAGGAAAGCTGATGCTGACCACAGCACAGACCGTCAGCTTGGGTGGGGAAAATGAGCTCCCATAAGAGAGCAAACTCCCTGGAAGCCCCTAGGTGCTGCAGGGTGCAGAGCCTCATGCTCAAAGCACTGCCCCAAGGCAGCCCCAAGGTCCTCCAGCAGTGCACAGCAGGCTTTGGGACCAGGATATATATTTTTGTCTTTGCTGTCCCACTTGATTTTCAGGTTTGTCCTGGTGTTCATTAAACATGACTAAAACAAGAGGGGGAAAATGAGTTGGGACAACAGGGGGGGAAAGAGAACACTTCAGCACAGCAGCACAAAAGGGACAGGATCCAGCTTCCACTGAAGGGATGGCATCCAGCTCTCCCAGAGATTGCTGTATTACAGGCAATGAAAAGATCATTTGGGGCAGAAGAGATCTAAACAGCAGGTAAGGAAGCTGTGAGACAGCCCTACCTACAGCATCCCAGCAGCCAGGAGCCACTCTGAGCTGGAGCCACTGGGCCACGATGGCCAGGAACCAACCCAAAAGCAGGGCCAGCCACGCTGCACTGCAGTTATTTTAAATGCCCAAGGACAGCTAGAAAAAAAGGGTGGCTAAGGAACGAGAGGAATCAGCATGTCTGTGCCAGAAAGCCTGCGGGTCCCATGCTGGAGCAACCTTTCAGCAGCTCCCATCACTGCTAGCAGCACTGCCTGTGATTTACATGTCTGTAACTGACACCAGGATTGGATCCCCTATTTTCAAGCACAGACTACTGACCTCACGCTGCTCACACTCCCTCAGTTTACTGGAAGTAGAAGATTTTCAAAACAGCCTCAGCAAATTTAATTTTCATTTTTTCTTTTTCCCCCACTGTTTGCTGTCTGCATTTCACTAAGCCTGGTCGGAGACACCCTGAGCAAGAGGGGGGCACTTTCACTTTCTCACTCGAATGCACCCCAGCTTCTTGCTCAAAGAAGGACAATCAATCACACAGTATCAGAGTATCACAGATCCTGGGTTTCAAACAATGGGTAACGTTTTTCAACCCAAAACATGAAAAATGCCATTCCCTCATTCCCCAAGGAATAGCTATCCTCCCCAGGCAGCACCAGCAGAACAGTGCCCTAACACACCTCCTGTGGTGTAAGGTGCTCAGTCAAGAAAAACACACTGACAGTGCCCAGGGGCACAGAGCAGTGCTGTGCCCCAAGGCAGGAGCCCAGCCCAGGGTCTCCTGGGCCCACTTTTAAGCTGAAATCTCCTAGGGCAGAGGTGGCACATGTTTGCTGTGCCAAGTCTATGCTTTATAAAGCATTACAATAAACCCCTTAATGTTCCTTTAACCATTTTGGTTTTAAATGGCCAAAACTTGAAGGCAGAGAACACGTTCTCCTAGGCTTGCTCAGGTGGCACCACAATGAAACCCTTGGCAGCATGGCAGGCCCTCTTATTGCTGTCCTTCAAACCATTTGTAAAAGAAACTTTTAAAACTTAGAACCTACATGACCAGACAGTCTTCCTGTTCAAGGCTTACATTTTTGGCCAGATCATTTGAAAATAGCAACAAATAGCTGGCAGATAACTGGACTCCACACTCCTGTGCCCACGTGGTCAGGCTTGGTATTTTTGAAAACATTATAATCTGTGGAGATGCTTTAAAAAGCACGATCAACCAGGACCAGTAAATCTCTCTGGTTTAGAAATGTTTGCCCCTCCAAGCATTAACCATCTTCTTTCACCTTTATACCTTAATAGCAAAGGTATTTAAGCTATTGGCCTGCTCCCATCTCAGAACAAATACCTCCAAGTGGGATTAAAAAAAAACACAACAAAAAACCAAAACTTTCTCAGTGTTTCTGCTCCCCTTTCCAAACAGCTGCTGGGAGAGGCCAAAGAAGCATATTCCTTCAAGTAAAAAAGGAAAAAGCTTGGATGGGACAGAGAGGCCCAGGTAAACGTCGACATGTGGCAATCACCCAGCAGCGTGTGGAGCGGCCTCACTACTGACTGCACCTCATAAAAACATTTCTGTTTTCAACAAATATTTTTACCATCACAAATAGAATAACAGGAAAAAACCCAAGTTTTTTTTTCCTTACAAGAAATGAGTTGCAAGCTGACGTTCCCCTCAAAAAGCTCCATTTTTAAATAGGACCCATTTATTCCAAATATAGATAATTTCTGGAGCAATTCTGACAAGCTGTAATACCTGCTCTTATTACATCTGAAAAGTACAAGGGCCAGAGATGCTTGTGTATGTATCTGCCTCCTAAATAAGAGAGTACCATTACCTTCCATCATAGATGGGACTGAGACATGCAGAAGACACATTACAAGGCTGGTTTAGTTCCTAAATTACCCTGACTTCAGCTGGAAGCCAGACTCCCGACCAAATCTGGCCCTTATGCCAAAGGAATGATAAAAAGAAACAAATAGTAGGGGCAGCACTTGAGGCTCTGCTTTATCCTTTTCTTCCATGTGATGGAGAAACTAGGCTGCTCCCACAGAGATCCTACTCCAGAGTAGGGATGGGGAGGGACAATGGAGAAGGTGCTGCCCTTTACTTTACTGTGGGTGACAACCTGCTGTGCCCATCACACAGAGCCCTGGACCTTCACTGCAGACAAAGCTGCTGCCCCTCTCCTTCCCCAAAGGACATCTGAACATCACCACCACCAGCCCTGGGGTGTGCAAACCCCAGCCTGACACTAATAACTGGAATAAAATAGAATGAGAAGGTCTCCTGCACTCACAGCAGCATGACAGTGGGAAAGAAAGGCAATCCCAATGCCCCAGCCCAGCAGGACCATGCACATGCCTCCCACAGCACAGCTGCCAAACACCCACCTATCCAGCACAGTGATTGCCTGCAGGATGACACGCAGTTCCACACACTTCCCTGCATGTCAGGGAAGGACCTGCTCCCCCAAAAGGTGACACAGTTGGGGACAGCACACGGTTGCCTGGCACCCAGCCCTACACATGCTCCCATCCTGCCAGCTGGGACTTGGGCATAAGCAAAGGGAAGGTAGCAGGGCTTGGATACCCCCTCACCACCTTGTGCAAGAGAACCAGCACACACAGACTTCTGTGAGAATTCTGTGGAGTATTCTCCCACCAAAAGGGTTTAATTAATTGTCTGTAAAAGGAGACTGTGATTTGTTGCGTAACTTTTCAGCACAGTAAGGGCAAGTATTGTCACATCTTTACTCTCCTTAAAAATAGATGATGAAAAGGATTTAGACCTTCCATGGCATTGTACCTTGACCTGAAGAAGTAACTACACTAGACTTTCACTGCATTTCCTTTATTATTTGCCTAGAGCACCAACAATGACTATAAACTGCACCCCTGAACCTCTACGGTTTGGTTCACTTTGTCTGCATTCCTGTTTCTCAGTGAAAAGAAAAAGGCTTTACGTTTGCGAAGTGGCAAAGTTAGCAATGACACATCTCCCAGCACCCTTACGGGATCTCACCGGGGCTCGCAGCGAGAGACCACACTTCTTCCCATGTACCTGATAGTTTCTCAGCACAAAGTTTTATTGGCTACTAATTTTCTGTGCTCTTCCAAGAGTTTGCCATGTGATACCCTCCAACCTGCTACACCTGAGTGCTGTATTCTGGAAGAGTACAGATCTACTCATTTGAAATATTCACTACAGCGTGTGATCGCAACATCACACCAAAGGTACAAACTACTCAAGACCAGGAAAGGTCTCTTCAACCTTCTTCTGTCTCACTGTGTGATTCACAGGAGCACCTAACAGCATAACACCACCATCACACCTGTCCTCACCTACTCCTACCCTACCATACTAAGCTTGTCAGCAGGAATTTTGTCACCAGCATCTGAAGCCAGCATTTGTTACCGAGCCAAGTGTTTTCATTTTTTACTTGGTGATGGGGAAAAACAGAAGGGAACTGTAGAAGCTTTTGGAGGCAAAGATCTCTCCAGAACTTGCCAGACAGTATTTTCCAAGACTGAACTGGCACAACACCAAGGAAGTCAGTACCCAGTGTGCAAGCAAGACCAGCTCCATGACAGCCATCAGCCAGGCTCAAGGAGCATTACTGACTGCAATCAGGAAAACAGAAGGCAGAGAAGGGGACAGACAGAGTAATACTGCTCCTCTCACAAGAGGTACAGACATATGCCTGGTCACCACACAAGAAGAAAACACAGAATAAAATGGGAGGGGACCTTCATGAGCAGCTGCAACATCTTAGACATCAGTGGCCAAGCACAAGTCAGCACATGCCAAGACTGACCACACAGCAGTGTGTGAGATACCACACTTGGCCTTCACCCTAGAAACAGGAGACACATGTGGGAGGAGTGTGGGAAGAGCTGGCAAGCAAAGGCTATGTCCTATCAGGGCTGTGAATCTTGCAAGCTGCACACAGGGGCTCACAGCAGCCTTGCAAAAGCCATTTGCCCATAGCCACCATATAGATAGTTCCAACCCCCAGAAACACAGCTGACCTGATTACCAGGTCTTTATCAGCATTCACAGAGACCACAGAAGGTCAAGAGAGCCATCACCCAGGAACAGAGGACAAGCAAGGCGAGCTCAAAGGGAACTTGACAGGCCAAAAATGACTGCAGTCACGGAGGACCGGGGAGAACTCGTCCATGTCACCCTCTTTTTCTGAGGCGCTCACAGGCAACAAAGCCTCTGACCTTTGATTAAACCACGCTACTCTCACAAGAGGGGGCGGCTTAGGGGCTCAGGAACTCAATAACAAACTATTTATCTCAAGGTCATGCATTCATACCCTCTTCGAGTTCTTTTTTCTTAGTCAATTAAAACAGGAGACTTGATCTGCATTAAAAAACACGTTGCTAAGGGCACAGCCAGATACTGCCTCAAACAGGCAGATTAAGAAAACAACAGCCCCTTTGCTGCTCCCTGCACATGCCACAGCAGAGCACAACAATTTTGGGAATGCTCCCTGTGCAAAGTGAACACAACTCACTTTTGTACCCAGGGTGGGAAAGCAAAAGGGGGCATTGCAGATGAGCAGGCACAGCTGCCATCACCAGCCTCTACAGCAGGTCAAACACATCCATTTCCAGAGTATTATGAATGGAGCTGATCCTGTCCCAGCCTCTGAACCTAGTCCTGAGAGATTCCTGCCCATCCCAGCACCATTCCTTTGAGAGGATGGATGTTCAGCCAGTGACTGCTGCCCAGACAGCCATTCCTCCTACCCCAGCTGGTGCTCAGAGGCCCAAAGCCCACCATGAGGGAATGGTGAGGATAAATAGAAGGCTGGAGAGGTGCTTCTGCTCTTCACACACAGAGCTAACACCAGTTGCAGAGCATGAGGCCCTGCTTCCAGGGAGCCCAGCCACTTTGGACTGGACATCTTTCAGCCCTCAACCCAGCAGTGCCATCAATCAACCCTTCCAATTTGTACAGAGGGAGCACAAACACTTGCATGGACACTCAGAACCAGCTGAGAAAGGAGAAGACCCTCTGACCCCTGCTGCTGCTGGGACAGTCCCGTCAAGGCAAAAACTCAACAGAAACAGAGACTGGGCAAACAGAAAGGAAAGGGGGCATGTTCTACTGTAATAGCAGGCCCAACTCTACACAAGAATCGAAGTTATATGTGTACCTGAAACCAATTACTGATAGAAACTAAACTATCTAGGAACTGGGTAATGAGCACACACACACATTCAAAACCTTTTACTTCTTCTTGCTGGTTTTTAGCCCATAAAAAGCCAAGATAAAAACATGCTCTGGCACACAGGGTACACACTCATTTCTATCGCCTTTAATGGCCTCTCACCAAGAAAACACATTCTCAATCTCAAATGTAATTACTAGCTGCATAAGATTTTTAACAACCCTGCACTTTTTCTGTATTTATCCTTTGGTCCAACAGCAGACAGAGGATTCAAGCACAAATTCCCTGTGCACCAGGATGGAGCTGCTGGCCCTGATGGGGCCCTCCCATGCATCAGGGCCAGTGCAAAGTAATACAGCACAGGCAAGGGGTTTGGAAAAAAATAGGAAGTCAGCATAGTTTTGCTCTGTTCACCAAAGATGGTAATTACTTTGGAAAAGACTACATACCCTTTTGGCTTTTAATTAGCAGCAAACCAAGTCCACTCAGCTGCTATGAGCAAGAAACTGTTAGGGGTTGTGGATCCCCAACCAAGGTAAACAAATCTGTACCCAGTCCTTCACCCTCAGAATAACTTCTGATTGTCAGGCACAGTTACCAGGGGAATGAATAGCTTCTCCTGCAAGCTCCTCACTCAATTAAACTAATGCAGACAAAAGGGCTGGGCAGCAGCCACGGGCAGCACGGGCTAGAGTCATATGCACACAGAGCAGAGAAGCGACTGCAGCAGATCCAGAGCAATGAGGGACAGGACAAGCAGACCACAGCCCCTGTCACCACAGAAGACATCCAAGACTTGTCCTTGAGGTGCTGAATGGCAAAAACTGGTGGGGTCTGTGCCCCGAGGAGACTCCAGGAAGTTTTAGCTACACACTGGTATTCAGAGCCATCATTCATATTTCATGGAGACTGATGAAGAGCTGAGTGGGGAAACACCTAAGGAAAGTTCTTGATTTATTATCTACTACTGCCCCAAGCACGTCACTTAGCAGCCTTATAATAACAACTCTGCCTGAAAAATCAGGACAGCCACCCAGCCAGAGCATGAAATAGAGGCCAGGAGAAATTATTATGATCCTCAGTCCTTCTTGAAGACTTTTTGAATCACAAACTGGAGAGTCCAAGGACAATTCCAGAATAAATCACCACTTTCTTGTCCTCAGAGGTGTTAAAGCTTGCAACTAAATGTTGAGATTTGGGGAAACAGAGGGAGGCAAGTAAAGGATACAGGCCAACTTCACACATGACCCCCACTGAGGTGGGCACATCAGCACAGGGACGAAGGCAGGCGGCAAACAAAACCCACAGCTCCTCCCTCCTTTCAACTAGACTTTATTAAAGTGGGAGCGTATAAACATACTGCTAAATCCCATTCTCCCTCACAAACTAAAGGAAGTGGTGTCTTTGATGTCCATGGAAGCCCAGCCCAGCCCTTGCACACTGTGGCAGAGCAGCAGGTGCCCTGCTGAGCTGAGCCCACACAGACACCAACACACAGCTCCAATAGGATCTTCTAGCAGGTGTTACTGGAATCCTGGGCATCTCTCTAGCGAAGTGCCACGATATTTAACTTCCTTGTGGGCTCTGAAGGCTGCCAAACATCTGTTGGGATTAGCTGGTTCATGTTTGAGAAGTGCACACAAACGCTAGCATAAGGAAGGGGCTGGCCTATTTATGGATGGGAATGCTGGACCAAAACCCAAACCCACATGCTGTATTTGCACATTTGGCTGTATCTCCCCTGACACATTTCACTGCTTTAGGATGGAGGCACGAGGTGTCCCCTATAGCTTACAGCCTACTTCTGGTCGCTGGTAACTTCAGTGACTCATACTGCTCCCCTCCTCCTCGTTACCCCATCCAAATGCACAACTGACTTTTGCTAACAGGCTGGGCCAGCTCAGCTGTACCAGGAGCCCTCAGATGGGGGCTGCCCTTTGCAGGCGAAAACCACCTTCCCCAAGCTCCATCCCACGCTCTGGAGTGCTGCAGATCACACTCACAGCCCACAGACCTCCAGCAGGCTCCCAAACACCCAGCTGCAGCTGATCAGCCACCCAAATTCCTCGTGGCAAGGGACTTTACAAGTTTCATGTTTCTCTTGGGTGCCCCTTCCCTCCCTCACACAGAGGCCTCCTGTGAGTAAGGGCTGAGGAATGAGACAGTGAGTATGCACAGCTCAGAAACTGCAGCAATAAACAGCCATGAGGGAGAAGAACTCCCCAGGAAGGACGGGAAGAGCTCAAGTAGGTTCCAGACTGAACCATGCACACTTATTAAAGGGACATAAGCAGCAATGGCTCGCAGTGGCAGAGCCACAGCAGCCCTACATTCCCATTGCCCAGAACTGCTTTGCACAAAATTGCAAATCCTACATGTACAGCTTTGCTCTGTCAGAAGCTACTGCTCCCCTTTCCTCCACACATTTGAATACTTATCAGGTCTTTATCTTAGTCACATTCTGCAAACAAGCACTTTTTACATCTTTTTGATCTTTGCTCATAATCAGTCATTATGTTAGCAAGTCAATCATTCTGCTCTTCCCTCACCATTCTTCATCTCCCAGGGCAGGACCTCCTCAGACCCAGACTTCACTTCATGGGTGCAGCCTGTGCTCTGTGCTTGGGTTCACAGGAATTTGATGCACAGTATTTGTTCTCCTTCAGAGAGCAAAACAAGTGCCAGGCCCAGCCCAAGATGCTACTGTTCACATTTGGAGATATGGACAACACAAGAAATTGTTGGTTATGGGATATGGAAGCAAAAAAAAAGGATGAAAGGAACCCAGAAGTATACCAATACCACACCTAGAATTACTAATGTCTTTCATTAGATGGTTAGGTCTTGTCTTTCTGGAGATCAAAAGCATCTGGAATCACTTTCATTCTACATCAGGTAGAATTTGCACAATTAAAACACACAAAATATATTCCCATTCTAGGAGGTGCCTCTACTAAGAGAGTTGAAACTAAATGAGATGAGCCAGTGACTTTCTGATAACACAGCTACCTTTGCACATCCAGCTCCACCCAGGAAAGAGTGCACACCCTTAATCAGGCATGAATCAAATCACCTGAGACACAAGAAATTTATCAAGAGTGTTGGAAAAACCCACCAGGTTGCTTGTGCCTCACTGCACTTCAAGGGACGGGGAACAGCCGACACAGGCAGAGAGCTGCCCTGAAGACAACAAAACTGGAGCAGATCACTTTCACTGGGACTTCTGACACTTGACAGCATAACCCAAGACCTAACACACCACCTCAGGTGTGCAAATGAATACAGATTGGAGGCTTGGGCCATGGCATCCAGGGAAGCAGGGTGATGTGGATATGGACAGCCCAGAGAGTGGCCTGACCCCAGGCAGGGTGGGGACAAGCAGCACAGATGATCACTGTAACACACTGGAGCAATCCTCTCTATCCTGTCCCAGCGCAGAACACAGAAAAGCAACACACCCAGCAGTGCAAAGGTGAGGTGATATCAAGCCACCTGCCCTACATCCTCAGGGACATTCAATACCCAGCTGTAGGAACAGTGCCCACAACACACTGGCTGTGAGCAATGAGAGCATGGAGTAACTAACTTCATCCAGAATGACTTATAAATGAACACACCCTGCAGGGATCCTTGTGTGTAGTAAGGAAACGAGCTCTGCTCTTATAGCTCCTTCTCCCAGCTACGATGTACTCCTTAAAAATTTCTCAACTAACTTCCCCAGCCTCCACACACCCCAAGTTCACAGTTCTCCCACACAACAGAGCAAAACACACTGTGCCAAGCCATGGAAGGAGATACACAGGCACTCTGTGAGCTGCCATCCTTTCACCCAGACACTTCAAGGACCTGGGTGGGTGGAGTGCCTTAGAAAGACATGCTCATTTATATTGTTTTAAGTTCACCTGCTGCTCTGGCCACATTGCCAAAGCTCAGATGCAGAGGGAGAAACTCAAAGAGGTGCTACATGCCAAGAACCCTGCGCTCATTCCTGCAGCAATGCGGTGGTCCACGGCATGACTCCTAACTTCTAAAATATGCTTCTGCCCCAATCCTTACTTAATGCCACTGCTAAAAGTCTGCAAATGTCTGCCCCACTCACAGTAGGATCTCCTGCTCTGTATAAGGCTGACTCTTCACAGCAGTGAGGTGCTGGTCACTCTGCATGCTACAGCAGGAAAGGAGGCTGACATCTCCCCAGTAACTTTAACCCTTCTGCACTTCATTTGTTCCCCATCCATCTGCCTTGGTTAGAATTTGAGTACAGGACAGTGCTAAAACACTTGCTTATCTTCAGGCACACAAGTAACTGCAGAGCTCAGCTGGATTACTCATACACTTGAATTTCAAACTTACTGTGCAGAAGGTTCACCAAGACCTCCTTAAATGGCAAAGATGCAATGCTGTGTTTTCAAAGCTCGGCTCTGCATCCTAAGGAACTCAAAAAAGAAATGGATTATCTGAAAAAGCACCAAAGTGAAACTGTCCTAAGGAAGGCATAATTCTCATTCTCCAGAAAAATAGCCTGCTGGATCAGAAGTGATGAATAAGCTTTAAAAGAAGCTGCAACCCTGAAAAATGTCAGTCACACTGTACAGGGGAAAAGAAGTCACTGAGGAAGTGTCGAGCAGGTGAACTCCTCGTTACTTCACCTCCTTGAACCATGTTTTTATACATAAATACCCACTGGACCTCAACCATATTTGTGGCTCATTTCTGGACCTCCTCACCACCACACAGCATTAAGCTGCTCTAGCCTCCAAATGCCAGAGGCAAAGACCAAGTTCCAGACTGAGCTAGGTATTTCAATACTCATGCAAGGTAAGTACAGGCTTTGCCCCCACTCTAGGATAATGATGATAATGCGTAAGAGGCAGGTACAGCAGGAAATATGGGAGAAGATAAGCATATGTGCAAGGAACAGTTCAGAATAATCTCCCCAGTTGAGCAGAAAGGATGCTAACTTCAGTCTG
This sequence comes from Dicaeum eximium, assembly GCA_013396995.1. Classification (NCBI taxonomy): domain Eukaryota; kingdom Metazoa; phylum Chordata; class Aves; order Passeriformes; family Dicaeidae; genus Dicaeum; species Dicaeum eximium. Next base: position 1,559,345 of record VWZP01000481.1, on the reverse strand, counting down.
TAATTAGAAACAATTCTTCCCAACCATTTATTTGCTTTATTATCCATTATGACTGCACACTTAAGAGAACAATCCTGGTCTAACTCCTTTGTACTCCATGATTTCAGTGTCAAGGGTGATGTGAGACAGTTAGTTTCATGCCTCTTCAAACCTCAGCGTCCCATCAGTAAAATGGCAAGAATAATTTTCCTTCGCATTGGGAAGGCACTACAAAAATAGCTCCTCCAGCTTCCAAGGTGCTCCAATGAAAGACCAAAGAGCACTCCAGAAAAGCACAAAAGAAAATTAGTGAACTCTGCATTCTGTTTTGAGTTTGAACAGTACATGGTAAACAAGGCATGGGGCCACACCCTGCACAAAGAGAACAGCAACTGAATAGATGCTCATGAAGTATCACCTTCCACTCTGGACACATAGTGTAGGTGCTCGGGCAATTAGGTGGCTATATCATAAAACCTGCCTAGAGGGGAGGCTGAAGTTAAGGCCTCAACGACCTTTACTCTGGCATTTCATAGCTTTGGAGCACTTGGACTTTGCAACTTTAACACCATTCTTTTAACAAAGTTCACAGCAGGCAATTAACTACAGCTTTGCCACGCGGCTGCCACAATCACTATCCATTTTTTCTGGGGATATCCAAATTATAGGCTTGCCTTGGCCACACTAATACCTTGAGTTATCTCTCAAGATTTGCCCAAACCCACGATAAACAAATCAAGTCTCTATCTCAAACAACGAGGTGTGTTAAACTCAAGCCAGGCGATGTCCTTCAGCAAAGAGCTTGAACAGGAACGTCACTGACACCCAGGCTAGGGAGGCAGCGATGATGCAGCAGCTGGAGCTACAAGCACTTATCAGCTGCTAATTCAATTACTCTCCCAACCCAGCCGCTGCTGCCTGCACTGTCTGGGAGACTCCTTGCTTTCATTCATGCCTCACTAAGTGGAGTAATTCAAATCTGTTAAGGTGAGGTAATAAACTGCTGAAACAGAGAGCTCCTTAGGGTACGTGCTCACAGCACGCTGAAAATGCACACACACATTACTGACACAGCAACCACCCCAGCTGGGGTACAACCACCACAGCCACTGCAGCACGACCACCCACAGGTCACCTGTAACAACACCCCAACACTCTGTCCAAAAGGCAAACCTCACCAACCTGAATTCCACGCAGCAGCCACACCGCTGAAAAAGCCATACAGGAGATTCTTAAACATAACAGAGCCAAGTTTAAGGTAAGGCTTGAAGCTGGACCACTTCTACCCCACTACACAGTGCAACCCTACCCACCCCACAGGGCTCCACAGATCCTTTTTCAAGGCCTGTGGGACAACCTGTCAATGCAGTCTCCTCTATCCCACCTGCCTTGCCCAGCTGTCTGGGCTGGTCTCAGAATTGAGCAGCTGGGTCCTGGTTCCTCAGCAGTATTCCAGCCCCACAGCCCTGACACAGGCTCTCCATGTAAGAAGAGACCAGGAGCAGAGGGAGGATAGAAGATGACTCCAGCTCCCCACAATAAGATCAAATGGCAAAAAAAAAAAAAAAAAAACAAAATACAAAAAAACCAAAGGAGAGTTACAAACTGATGCATAAACAAGACCTGACTGTGCAATTCAGAGCTAACAGGGCAGTTTACTAAATGCTAATTAAATCCTTAGTGCCTGCTACTCCAGTCATGGAGATCAACTTATTTTTAAATTAAATAAGCAGTCAGTGCTTAGATGAACTTCTATTAAATTTCACCCAGTGAGTGAAGTATGTGGGGCTTTTAATAGACATTAAACAAGATAGTTATGGCAAGTTAGCTGATACTTTATTAACCAAAGGTAACGGCCATATTACATCTCAACTAACTATTCCACTGGCAGCACAATCATCCAAGATTTGGCAGAAGTTGTCCTGCCACAAAGCATCACTGAGCAGCAGGAGCAAGGGGAGGAAGGCAGCCAAGAGCTGAACGGCACCTACTTAGAGGGTGCTCATGTGCATAAACTCTCTTAGACACAAGACAGGATCCCTTCCAGCCAGATCTGCAAACCCCAAAGAGGGCTGATGGGCTATTACCCAGCAACAAAACTGGCATAAGCCAGGGACCATCATGCATCCCTCCCTGCTCCCAAACCAACCTCAGTAATTCATGGGTTTGCTGAGCAATCAGTATTCCAAGGCTCCCTTATGCCATCAAGGGCAACAGAAAACATCCTAACAGCTTGCAACACTCAAAAGCTTATAACATTGTCTAAGAAAAGGTTATCAGCAGCCCACAACTCCACCGATGTTTGTTTTCCTTCCCTGAGCATATTGTGATAGTTTGGGAGTTCTTCTGACTCACACGTGTGTGTCACTGTCACCCACAGATCCCAACAACAGATACTGACAGTCTAAAATGACAGAGACTTGCTGACAGTGACTTAAAAATGATCATTTTCATGCCAGCTCTCGTTGTTTGCTCAGAACCTCATCAAAACCAGCGCTTGGAGATCAAAACAGAATCTCCATTGAGTTGACTCTACCGAAAACCTTAATTGCAATGATTAAGTGCGGGTAATGGGTTTTAGTTTTTTCACGTTTGGACTGGAAAACATCACCAGCCCTACATGGCCTGCCATGCCCAGGAGCAGGATGAATGAAAAGCACCAATCTTGTTAAAGTCTGCTTCTCAGGCAGGCATAAGCTCTCAAAAGCTTTAATGTTTCGTGGGGTTTTTTTCTGGTCTGTGGTTTTCGGTATGATTTGTTGTTTTCTTTTCTCTGTTTGTTTCTATTTTGCAAAACAAAGAGCTTCCTAAATCAGAAAGAGGAAAACACTGAGATCTTCAAACCTTACTGGTTCTTCAAACCAACTTACATTGTCTCCTCCAATGCATACATGGACACCAAACAAGATCTTCTCTCCAATGCCCCCTCTAGAAGCCTTGTTTGTAAAGTTATTTCAAATATTTTCCTATGTATAACCCACACTCTTTAAAGGCATTGTTCCTTGTGAATCTGTGCATCAGATAACCCACATCCTTTCTTAAGTTACGGTTTCCACCTCCTTTGCTCCTTCCTCCTCTGTTCTGGCTGCAATTGCAGTAATCTCTCTAGCTTTTCACAGAATTACACTGCTACAAGAGCGAGATGCGAAGGAAGATGAGGAAGCTACTGGGGTGAAAAGCCTGGCTGTGGAGGACCTTGCCTTGCAGACAGGAGCATCACTGTCACACTCACATGTGCACACAGCAAACGCAGATGCTGAATCACAGAGCTGTGCTGGGTCACATGGACTTCGTATTCATCTTACTTCCCTGAAGGTTTCTCCCCATCAAAACCAAAGTACCTAAAAAGCACACACAGACCTAAAGAATCATAGAATATCCTGATTTGGAAGGGACCTACTCTTGGCCAGTGTTTCTGGCCATGTTTCTTCATCATTCTGATGCCCTCTTTAAAACCTTTCCATGCATTCACAGGGACTTAGCTCCACCTTAGCAGGGCTGCCAGAGCACACCAGAGCCTGGACAATCAGAGGTGAAACCCAGCACCTGGGGCCAGCCAGAGCAGAGTGTGCAAGTGTTTCTCAAAGCCATGTCAGGGAGAGAGCTCAGTAGGAGAAAGGCAGAGCTGAGTGGGTGAGGCTTTCAGAAGCTTGAGGAGCAACAAAATGCCACTGAGGATGTATTGTTCACACAATCAGGACGGGCAGAGCAATAGAGAAACCACTGCGGGCACCCTGAGGGTATCTGTTTCCACAGACACACGGAAACTGTGTTCTTGGAACAATCTGTCATCCACCCAAGCTGCTGCTTTTCTCTATCTGTGTCTATCTAGTGTCAGCCAGAGATGCTTCACAGAAACCTACATGAAACTGTTCCTTCTTTCCAATTAGATGTTTATGCTACAATGGGCAGAACCACGGGCTGGTACAACTCTCAGTGTACCTGACACTCGTACAACCATCTCATCTTCTGTTCAGACTTGGCTAAACTCTTACTCTCAGCAACATCCTGCATGATAAATGCCACCATTAGTTACACTGAAAAGCACTTAACTTTCTTCATTTTGAATCCACCACTTTCACCTTGGTTTTCATTTTTACAAAGGAATAGACATCTCTTTTCCACAGCACTCACACACCTTTCTAACATGTCTCTGTTTCTGACACATTTGTAACATGTGTTCTTTTAACAGGAGTGATCCCATACTGGTTGTAAAACTCCCTCAGGTTTTCCAGCTCCCAGCCATTCTTACTATCCCTCTCCAAAACTGCATACACAAAGTTTGACTGATCACAAGAGTATTACTTAAGTTTTATAGTAAGGCAGGTGGACACAAGCAGTGATTTTAACAAACAAGGCAACAGCCAGGCTTCAAAACAGAATGCTGTCTCCACTCTGAGCACAAACCCCCACACCACAATTCTTACTAGGAGTTATAATTAAAAATACATACTGATGATAATAAATGTAAAAGCACTCCAGCTCCCCTGAGACTGCAGCCAACACTATTAGGTACCTTGCAAAACTCACGAGGGCTGTCTCTGGAGCTTCATCCCTGAACATCCTAGAGAAACAAGTGCTTTATCAAGGGATACACAGCTGAATCTGCCATTACACTGCTTGAAAGCTTTAATTACACTGCAGTAGTTCCTCACTGTGTCCATTACCTCACTTACACAGCACAGCTGAAGGTGTTTCTCAGAGGAATCCAATTTGGAAATACAGTGTGCTCCGCAAATTTCCAGGAGACAAGACAAGTAAACTAACCACCATTCCCAAGATCTGACTACTACTTCTGACCTGCCTAAGACCAGGCTTTTGTCAGTTTTTGCTGGTTTCATAACAGCACACCACAGACAACATCATTCAATACTTTTATCCCCTAAAGCTGGGTGACTCTCCACCAAACATGAATAAGAGAAAAGATTCATAGAGCTGGAACACACACTGAGATGGGCATGGTTACCAGCATCCTGCCCTGACATCCAGGCTGATCTCCAAACATGTTCCAAAGGTAAAAATCCCACCTCTGTGCAACAGGAATTGGAGTTTCTCTCCCAGCTTGATACCAGCATCTCTGCCCCACCAGCACCAATCAGGGCTGGCAAGACAGAGACAGCTGTACAGTGAGAAAAGCAGTAATTCTCACTGACCCACGCACCATGGAGACTGAACATCAGCAATTCAGAGCACCTTGGGGCTGCACCTCCAGAAGCTTTAATGAGACAGTTCTAGCTTCATTTTCCTTCTTGTCCTTCCTTTCCACACAGGAGCTTACCCAGACAGCACACAAGGGCTGCATGCCACCAACCAGGACTGCTGGCAACATGGGACACACACCCAGTGTGCCCACAGCCACACAACACATGGGGTGGGAGTGACTTTTGGGAAGCAGGTCTCCTACCCACTACACAGCAAATCTCTACAGGACCATTACTGATGGCAACTTACTGCTGCTGCTCTGCTGGACCCAGGTGTCCCTGATCTGGCAGATTTTCCCAGCCTACACAAGCTCAGCCAGGTGGAAAAAGAAAACCTGAATAAAGCAATTAAAGGAAAACCATCTATGAAACAAGGGCAACAGGCCTGAAGGGCCCATTCACAGCACCTGCATCATAACAAAGTTAAAGGCAGGATTTCACAGGGAGGCTAGGGGCTTGCTGACAGGTGGCTCTGTGACCACCACCCACACCATGAGCTGCTGATCCTGCAGGGAAAAAACCTCCAACAAAGGCTCAACAATTGAAATAGGGGAATAACAGAGGTAATAATTTAGGAGCATTAGGCTGTAAGGTCATGGGATGTGCAGGGTGAGACAGACCAAGGCAACAGGCAGAGAGAAATTTTCAACAATAAATCTTTATCCACAGACACACATATTTCCCAAGGGAAATCCCAGAGTATTATTTAGCCTTGTGTGGGCCAGTCCTGCTTCAGCAACAGAGGAGATAATTAGAAAGTCCCTTACATCCCTAAACTGTGCTGCTGCACAGCAGGCTGAGCTACACACAGGACAGCAGCCAACATTTTTCAGCAAGAACACAGCCACATTATTAACATAGAGATGAAATGTTGTGTCCTCTTCTCCAGCTCTGCATGTTCCCATACTTTCCTAATATCCCATTTCTCTAACTACTTGGTGGGCCAGCACCTGCTGCATCACCCAGCTCCCAGGCACTCCCTAGTCTCTCAGCTCTTGCCCCAGAAAACATTCCTGGAATGTACAAGCACAAACTCTACAGGTAACTAAGTTCATGGAAGCAAAGAAATCCTGGAATGTGTCCAAAAACACTTGTGGCTTCTGTGTGAGACCTTCCTTTTTTTGCATGGGTCAAAACCCCTTTGTACAGAGGGACCAAGGTGTTGCAGATGTGCAGCGAGACACATGAGCAGGTTTTATGGCTCCTACAAGCTCCACTTTTGTGTTCCGACTGCCTAGCAAAACAGAAAGAAACAGATAGGAAACTAACCCAAGAACAACACAACTGGGCTAAAAAGTCAATTCCTACAGGTGTAGGAAAAAAGAAACAAACAAAATATAATCAAAACAAAGCAGGGGAATCCAACTCTCGTTTGTTTCACCGGCAGGGCCAAGCTGCACCTCGAGGTACAGGCGGCAGAGCAATTAGGCAGGAGTTGCTTCATCACCGCTTCCTCGGGAGCACAGCGGCTTCCCAGCACAGCCCCGGGGCGCGGGGAGTGCTCCTGAGCAAGGCGGGAGTAAGGCTTGCCTGTTCAAAAGGGGAGAGCAAGAAAGGGGGAGGGAAAAAAACCCCAAAGCTTATGCTAAAAAAAAAAAGCCGTGGGTGACGTCAGGGTGTGGGAAACTTTTCCGTCCTTACCTGGTGGGGAAGGCAGGGCCTCCCCCGGCATATAAAAAGCTGCCGGAACTTTACTCAACTTATTATTTACTACGAGCCGCGGCCGGGGGTCGGCGGGCGGCGGGGCAGGGCTGCGGCAGCCCCC
>VWZP01000481.1:1397947-1552130 GCA_013396995.1 Dicaeum eximium | reverse complement strand
TCCCGCGCTCCGCCCCGCACATCCCTCCCTTCCTCCCTGCCTCCCTCCGCTCCGCCAGCCTCCCCGCATCCTCCCGGCCGCGCAGCTCCCGCCTCCCGCATCCCTCCGTCCGCGCCCCCCCGGCCCTTACCTCCCCTGGGGCTCAGGGAGGGGCGCCCGGCGGCCCCGAGCTCGGCGGGACGGCCCCGAAACAAAAAGCGAAAGCGGCGGCCGCTGCCTCCCGCTCTGCCGGGCTGCCGCGCTCTGCCCGCGGCTGACGTCAAGGGCCCAAATTCCTGCCTTTCCCTGCAGGCAGATTTGTCCATGTAAGGGCTGGGGCCGGGGCCGGGGCCGGGACGGCCGCTCGGCGGGAGGGGGCTGCGCTGCGCCGCGGCCGGGGGGGCGGGCGGCGGCGGCTCCCGGTACCTCGGCGGGGGGAACGGGGCTGGCGGCGGACCCGACCCGGTGAGCATCACCTTCCTGCTCTGCATCCCGCAGCCAGGAGAGCCGTAGGCCCAGAGATGCACCCTGAGCCTTGCAGGATCCACCTTTTCACAGGGAAGTTTTGTCCAGGGCTTCTTTTGATTCTTTGGGTGCTTCTCCAACCAACTTTTAATCTGTTGTTTCCCAGCTTGGGCAAAGAGCAAGGCGAGGGGAGGTAAAAGGTGCCGGGAGTTCCAAAGGAGCTGCCTGTTCAGATTCATAACAAGACTTGTCGCGAATACTAAGGAGAGGGGGAAGGGAAACTATTTTCTGATTGCTTTCTGTTTGATTGTTTTGTGGCTATTTCTAAGGACTGCAATTAAAATAAATTGGGATGTTGAGTGGGATTGTTTTTATGATGAAATGTTACCCTTTTAAGTAGCTGGTCAATATCTGCATCTGCCCTGAAGAGAACGGGAAGACAGAAGGGTTACGTTGTGTTCAGGATGTGAGGGGGAGCCTTTCCAAGCCTTACTCATTTGGAAAGAGATTTCTGGGTGAGTTTGTAGGCACTTCAGATGTATTTCATTTTTAAAATAAAAGGCTCTGGTGTGTGCTTTCAAGAAGATGTTTACATCTTATCCCATTACCAGCTTTAATGTCCACAGTCAGTGCTTGACAGCCCCAGGAGGGCGAGATTGCTCGTTTGGACACAAAAAAAGGACAGTAAGTGCCTAAAAGATTTAAGCTGTAGCAGAGAGTTGTGATTCAGCCTCTCTCCACTTTCCCTGGCTGCCAAAACCAGTGTACCTCCCAATCAGAGACCCCAAGAGATTTACCCCACCCTGGCAGACCCCCCTCAGAAGGGAAAGCATGGCATTTCCCAGATGTAGTCCTCAGTGCAAACCCCCATCTGGGGCTGATTTGGTGTCCCTCACTGGCCCTGTGCACCAGGGGTGCTAAATTCCCCCCAGGAGCAGAGAGGCCTGCCAGGGCCAGATTGTCTCCTTAGAAGCACTGAAGCTAAATCTGTGTGAGCAGTCATGGCTGCAGGTGTTTTCTAAGCATTAGACTATGACTAGAAATACCCCAGCCTTGTCCTAGCCGCCTACCTGGTGTTTAAGCCCTGCTGAGATCCTAAAGCAAAGCTGAACGGTGCATGAGTCACCAGAGGCTGTGTGTGCCGTAGGTGTTACCTCGAGAGCCAGCAGTGCTGCGGGAACCTGGCCTCTTGTGAAAGACACGGGCACGGCTGATTTCCAGAGGGAAGAGACTGTAGCACCAGCTCAAGCTGAGCAGCCAAAGCCTTCGCCTGAGGCCCTGTAAACCCAGGTTCAGTTCCCTCCTGCAGAACCTACAGTTCACCTGTCTTCTTCTAGCTGAGTGCTGGGCTGCGAGGTCATGTTCCTGCATTGCGCCCCGAGGACAACTCACAATGGGATTTTCTTCGTGGTCATCACCAGGGGTTTCCTGGCACCCATGTCTGTCAATCTCAGCGTGGTGGGGCTCTCAATGGCAGATATACACAGGAACTGTTGCCTGTTTCGTTTTCTTTCCTTCAAGTTTTCTTGCAGAGCTGCAACAGCCCTTGTGTTGTGTCAGCTGGTATCTAGGGGAAGTTTATGAACACTAAAAAAACTCCTTTGGCCTGAGGTGAGAGACAAGTGTTCTCCATTTAATATTTCAGACAAAATCAGTGGTCAAATATTTTCCTGGTCCCATATCCAACACTTATTGCTTCTTTATCCATCAAGCTTATGAAATTTTCCAGTGCTGTTGACAGAAGATAAAATACTGTGCCCATCCATAGCAGCGTCCTTTAAATGATCCCAAAAGTTTTAAGCTTTGAGCCTCCAGAGTTTGAGATAGTAACTACTACTACCTCCATTTTGCTGGTAGATGAACTGTGACTAATCCTCTTCAGCACAGCAGCAGAAGTTTGATTTGCAGCCCATTACCCTTGTAACGTGCTGCCCAGAATGGTCACTGTGTTGTCAAACACAGCATGAATTTTCTGAGTTTTTTTCAGTTTCCTATCATGACCAGTATCATACACTTTGGAAATGAAAGTAGAAAATTCAAGGTGTTGAGCCTGGCTGTGAAAATCTGCTCTTTGCCTGGAAAGAATCAAAAATACTGGCAAACATACAATCATTCCTTTGGTAATATCTAATACAACCTGCACCATAGCAGCAAAATGAATTAAACAGAAAAAGAGTGAAATGCCTGACATTGCATAGGCCAGTCAGGAGGCAGGAATACAGTAGTCAGCCTGGGCCAGTATTAATTCAAGGAAATTAAGTTTTTTAGTGTTTAAGGTGCATGACTAGGAGATTGGAAACTTGGCTTCTGCTCCTACTTTCCCTGTATTGTGTGACTTCAAGCAGTCAGTTCACCCTCCCATGTCTGGAAGAGCCTTTAGAAATCCACAGCACAAGGTTTAGAACAGGGAATGACACACCATGACCTCCTATCAGAGCCCATTTTGTGCAAAGTTTCCAGAAGTCAGCAAGTGAAACCTTGCTTTTCAGAGTTTGGGTCTCTCCTTTGCAGTGAGATTTCACATGCAAAAAATCACAGAAAAAAAAACTCAGGATGGGAAGATCCCTCAGGAAGCCACAGGTATTCCATCTTTGAGGCCATAAAGCAGGAGCAGCGCTGCCTAAACTGTACCTGACAGGGGTTCACCTACCCTGCTCATAAGAATATGTAGAGGATCCATTCCAGAGCTTCACAGTTGGATACGTTTGCTTTATCTCTAAAGTCACTTTTGCTGCAAGTCAGCTCTTAATCAGATGAAGTTGTGGGGAACTGACAGATTCCCTCACTAGCAACAATTCCAGAACAACAGGAAAGTCGCCCGCCTGGTGAACTAATTCTTCTGTGGGTAAAAGCCAAAGAGGCTGGAAAACACACTAAGCATGTGTTTTTGGGAGAGCTGCCACCTAATTTACAGACAAAGATCAGATGCAATTAGTGTTAGATCAACTGGAGGCTCCTCTGCCCCAAACCACAGCACTTTTCACCCACCTCACCAGGAGGACACCAGTTTCCACCAAGACATGCAGTGTCACACTTCAGTCTCCAAAGGGTATTCTTGGAAGCACATGCAAAACCTGAACTCACAGCAATAGCATTCCTGTGGCACGGGGGAAGGAATGAGGAAACACCAGCATGGATTCTAGGCAGATGGGAGAGAAAAGATTAATCCTGCAAGTCTGAATTAATATCCAAACAGGATGCTTGTTTCTGATTGAGAGATACACGTGTGCTGCCTGGTAGAAGGAATCTAGAAACAGCAGTGGGGCCAAGCTTTGTCATTCCCCACTTTGCAGGTATATTTGCACCCAGACAGGAATGCAAGACACAAGCACTGAGCAGGCTTTAGTGAGTCACGGATCTCTGACAGCAATTGAGACTGGGCCAAAACCCCAAGGGAATCTTCCCTGATGAGAAATACAGTTGCCAACAAACTCCCCAATTTTCTGTGAGTATATCAGAGCAGTGACCATCATCAAACCCTCCATCTCTGTGCACATCTTGGAGTTGCAAGTGGTTCACAAGATGCTCAGTTTTACCTGGCCATCAGTCCTGCCTAATTCCATATAATTTCACTGTTGGCCATGGTCAGTTTGAGGTAGCTCAGGAAAGTATAAATCTTCCTGCAAACTTTAGGCTCTGGTCCCTGCTGTGCTCCATCTACAGTCTAGGCCATAGCTGCCTGTGCCTCAGGAATGGTGAAGTTTCGTAAAACTGCTATATTTCAGCACTGAGAAGTACAGTTGAGCAATGTGCTACTGTAGCATACTTCATTTTAAGGACATGCTTAAATCCAATTTGAGCCCAGAGAGATTTCAGCTTAGATTTAAGCGTTCCATTGAACAGGGTGGATTTAAGGATTGAAGTGTTTTGCTAGACTGTATCTTTGGTTAATGAGGAAGGGGACTTGCTAGTGCCTAGAAGAAAGAACTGCCTGAAGTATTTTGGCACATCCAAACTATTACTAGCACTACTCCTTTTTTTCTAAGGAATTTTGATGAAATTAACACAAAGACTTGGTAAAGAAGTTGATAATTTCATTAACAATCCTCAATCTCTGGGTCTCAGTTTAGTGAGGAGGAAAAAGCAAACTCTTAGTATCTCATCAAAATGATGTGTAATAATTAAAGCAGAAACCACTAGGCTTTGTATTTTATACCATCCAGTGTCTTGCACAGTATCTCACTAGTGGCAAATGTCTCACGTCCAGATTTGAGCACAGAAATCATGAGTGCTTTGCTTTACAGGAAGAGAATCAGTTAAATACTTTATGGAGCCTACAGTGAATAAACAAAGTACCCCATCTTAAAAGAAATGTTTGTGGTAACAGAATATTTTGGGGGACATTTTTGCATGGGTTCTGACCTCCCTGTTGAGAATCAAAGTGAAAATATTGAATGTACTAAGCAGATGTCTTCTCCTAGTGACAGCAAGATGAACAAAGACAGCTGGTTAGAAGAACAACAACAACAAAAACACATCATCATTCCTGCTTTGGCTCCAAAAAATCTTGGACTTGTTGTTGTGAAAGAAAGCTATATATGTAAGAAGCCAAGAAAGAGACAAATATTATTGAATCTGGTAGCATTTTAGTGAATGTGCTGGAAATAACTTAAGTAGGAAGAAAAACTGGATGCACTCCATTGTTTATTAAAAGAATGCCTCTTCTTATTTCCACAGGGACCTATAGCCTATATAGGCATTTACACATTTGCAAGATACATATTTTAAATATGTTTCTTCATTTGTCAATCTTAAGGACTCTTCTGCTAAAGTAAATAGAGTTGCAGTGCATAGAAATGTATACAGCCATGAAATTATTATCTCTGCAAGCTGAAAATGCCAACTGTGGATTCTATCTGTGACTCCTTCAATCAGGGAACATGGGTGTATTGCGGAGACACCTAGTGAGATCTTAAATATTAGGAAGGGAGAAGATGAGAAAATTAGACTCCCTTGGTGAAACACAGGATAAATAATTCACAATGAAAAAAAAAGGAAATAAAAAGGAAAACAAAATTAAAATATGAAGAGCTATTCTGGATGAAAATCAGACTGAACTGCGTTGAACAACAGATCCAAGAGGAGTTTTTTTACAAAACTGCAAAATAATCAGTGACCCCCTGGCCTCCCTGCTCAGAGGTAGCACATTCTCTCTTGATAGTTTTTACCTGAACAAAACTTGATTTCTGTGCTTGACCCCTGGACATTTCCATTTCCCTTTCTGAGCCTTTGGCAGACTTGAGTGAAGAACAGGATTGATGAGAAGAGTTCAAGAAATCAAAAGCTGTGCAGTTGGTAATGGCAAAGACAAGTAACTTGAGGTGGATATTCCCAGAGGACTAGGTAGCCCAAATCCCATGTTGCCATCAGGCAGTGTCCTATGCAACAGCAAAGCTCAGGATTTGCTAGCTCATGGAGTGCTTCAAAACACCTGTCTCCTATGGAAGTCCTAAATGATTTAAAGCCTTGAAGAAGCAAGAGGTTAATTTGGTTTATATTAAATATATATACAAAGAAAAAATATTACAAATATTACAAAGAAAAGTATTTAGTTTGGAAAACAACTGCCTTGAGAATTGAGAGCTGTGACAGCTTGTAAACAGAGGACAGTGAAGTCAAAAGGAGAGGACATGGCTGCTGGGTCTCCAGTTTCTGGCTGTCAGCTTTGCCCTTTCTCCACTAGGTGATCAGGTAGTAATCATTTTCAAAAGCAAATTGTTTTATTTACACAATTTTCTATACAGAAAACCAGGGCTAAGTATGCAGCTCTGCAACAGAGCAGATGTGGGACTTGGGGAAAGTTGCAGCTTGAACTGAGCTGGAAAAGCTTCCACCATTTGCCAATATCTTGGAGAGTCTGGAATCCTTCCCATCTCTTCTGTGACAAAAACAGGACTTCTAAACATTTTGGAGGACTTTCTCCCTTGTAACAAAGGACAAAAAGCATGCAGTGAAAAACAAATCACAGTGCCAGAAGTGACTGAGAATCTGTTTTGCCTGTTTTAATTCCCAGCCTTGCCAGCCTCAGCTCCAAGACCTGACCTACAGACTCCCAGCCAGCCCAGGAAAAACTATGCCACAACGAAGGACCATTTCAGCCAGAAATTCCATGCTGACTCCAAGAAAATATTTCCTAGAGTATCTTGCTAAAATGGATACACTCCCACACACACTACATGAAAGGAATCATGTCTGACAAATAAACATTTCTTAATGAGAAACATTTGTCCAATGTGTTTCTTCCCAGTACTTTGGAGCTTTGTGCTTCAGTGCACCATTAATAAAAGGAGACAACAGCCCTTTCTAGGCTCTGGGAGATCACACTGGGCTGTGAAAGTGATGGACTCCCTACCTCCATTAGTTACCCTCAGAACTCCATGTACCTTACAGCACATAAGTATGGACTGACTCAAGAATTTTTATAGACCTGTTTCAACCCACGTTTGACCTTGACCAAGAGTGTCTCTGCCCACAGGCTGCTCCATTTACTCCATCCCACTTTGGGACACAGAGGCAATGCAGGGCACCTCAGTATCCCTGGGCTCAGCCATCCCTGAATGCACATTTCCTCACACCATCAAAAATTTGGATCACCAAGGAGACAGCCCAGCCCTGCTGCCAGTGAGGTGACAGATCCCTGGCACCGGAGCTGGGCTCAAACTGCTCATGAGCTGCTTGTGGCTGGAAAGGAATGTCTGCAGAGAGTTAAACCAGATTGCTCATAGATCTCTTCCAAATTGTCTCCAATCTAGTGGACAATTTGAGAATAAATGTGTGCTGGAAGCACCATCTTTCCTTCAAAGTAATAACCCGAGAACACTGAGTTTGTGGCTGCACTGGAGAAACCTTAGGCTCTCACTGGTGCCTTGGCAAATCCTTAAGATGTCAGAGCCACCTATGTGTATCCTGTCCCCTCTCTCAGAACACTTCAAGTATCTGTTTGATGCTACAGACACACCACAGCCACCACAGCTCCAGGAATGTGGTAACATTCCTAGCAAGGGCTGGCTGAGGTTGTGAGCCTGAAGCAATATGCTTACAAATACCTGATCTGCACAGAGCTTTTAGAGATAGTCAAATAGCTCCAAAGCTTCAGGAAAGCTGACATTTTGGTGTCACCTTTGTTTCTTATTCTCTCACCTACTTCAGGGAAAAGAGGAAAAAAAATTCAATTGGTATTTGCATTCTCCTGTCTTGTGGTCAGCCACAAGGTTCCAGCATTTGCAGAACTTCTGGAGGCCCATCTCACCTGTTCAACATCTCTCCCCTCCCAAGCATAGACTGAAAAATGCCACCTTTCTCCACTATTAAATCAAAAGCTGTCTACACCCATGTGTCAGCTGTTTACCACCCTCTGTTTCCTCCCTTTGGGCAGCTGATCAGGGATAATGACCTATATCCTTGAAGCATTTGTTTTATTTAGCATTACAGAGAAGGAGGGCTTAAGGCAACAACCAACCTAATTATATAACCTTTCCCACCCTATCTTATTACAGAGGGATCAGCTTGCAACTTCACTTCTGGAAACACAGCAGCTCAACTCTTTGAATGTCCATTACTTCATCTGGGCTCTTTCCTGCTCTGCTTTTGTCCTAAGCAGAATGGTTCCAAGGTCTTTCTGTTAAGATCTTTCACTCATTCTTTACATTTGGGTAAAGAATGTAAAGGCCTTGCTTTAGCCACATTGGTGTTGCTCCACAGATTCCTAGGTGAGGTGGCCATGCTGCCCAAACGGTAGGAAGGCCCTGATGGAGAAGCTGAATATGACAAGGCAGTGTTGGAGAGCAGCCAGACTCTGTCCCCAGGACCCAGAATGTTGCATTGGTTAATGCTGTTGGTGCTGAGCACCAGCTGCAGGCTCTGCAGAAGGATCTGGGACTGGTACACACCCTGCATCAAGCCTCACCCCACAATGAGACAGGCAGGCAAATGAGAAAATTGGGCCCTGGCCCCTTCCTGTGATTAGGTCATTAAAATGGGGAAATATTTTCCTAGATAGAAAGCTGAGATAAAGAACTCCTGATGTCTGAAATGGAATTTGAACAAAACTTGGAAGGACTATCCCTACCTTGTAATTCTTTATAATGTGCTTTTACCAAATAAATCTTTTTTTCCCCAAAGTATCCAGGGAAATTTTTCATTGGATAGCAAGAGCAGCATCTAGTCTACAGCCAAACTGTTCACCAGCAAATATATAGAATGGATTTAGTGACAGGTACCAAGGGTTATTCCCAGAGGACATTACAGCTCTACACCATTCAGTCTAAATATTTACTGAGGAGTACAGAAAAGTGAATGGTAGAGGCAGAGTTCCAGAGATTGGCTTAGAGGAATCTGTTTAAGAAAAGCCTGCTTCTGCAGAGAAAAATGATTGTGATTGTTTTTAAATGAAAATCAGTGTTCTCGTGCTATAGCAAATAATGGTAATTCATTCTCTATCCCTCTATTCTGCATTATTCATGATTTTGTGGCCTCTGCTCTATCCTCTCCCTTGGTATTCCAATCTCACCCTGAGTTTTCTCAGGGTTTGGGACCTTATGTA
This sequence comes from Dicaeum eximium, assembly GCA_013396995.1. Taxonomy (NCBI): domain Eukaryota; kingdom Metazoa; phylum Chordata; class Aves; order Passeriformes; family Dicaeidae; genus Dicaeum; species Dicaeum eximium. Next base: position 1,543,144 of record VWZP01000481.1, on the reverse strand, counting down.
TCAGATAAACTGGTTTATAAGGTAGTCTTTGAGGAACAAGTCTCGCTTAAATCTCACATAATATCCAAGAATGTTCTCTGGTATTTGACCTCTTTGTGGATGAAACAATACTCTTCAGACACAATAACCTTGGTGTTTCAAAGCTGTAACCAGCACCTGTGGAGTTTTCAAACAAATAGGCTCAGTGTTCCTTGGTGCAGTCTTCCTCACTGCTCCCACATTTAATTGCTTTGTAATTATACTTGTAAAACCTGCAATGGGATTACACATGGGGGGAAAGAAAAATATAATTTTAACAATCACATTTCAGAATAGGAGGGGATTTATGGAATCTGCAAGACAAAGAAAAACCCACCTTTCTTTCTTTCTTCATTGTTGCCTTTGGAAGGCAGCCATAGAAGTTTCCTTGTCAGTAATACAGGGATTTGTAAATAGAACAAAGAGCTTCCTCACTCCGAGGCACATTACATAACCCAGAGCCCTCACCGTGTGTCTTCGCAGGCAGTTCCCTTGAACTTTGCATCTCGCTGCTCCTGAGAACAGTCCTCCATGCCAGCTTGAACAGATGTGGCTTCCTTTAGGAAAGGTTTTCTGTTAGGGTCACTCTGACTTCCCTTTCAGAGTTTTCCAGCCTCACGTGCCCTTTGCTCAAGGGATTACTGTGGTGGACACTCACTCCATGTGCTACTGTTAAGCTTCTCCTCACCTGCTGGCTGAGCTGAATAAGTGCTGAAATCTCTGCTCCACAGAAAAATCTGACATTTCATGTTTTCCTGAATCAGACCGGAAAGTTGCAATTTCCTGTGAACCCAAAGTCTGTGAAACATTTCAGAAAGCGCAAAATGGCCCGAGCCCAGCCTTTTGTTTGGGTGTTACCTACAGGATTTTATGAGACTAGCTTTAAACACATCATGCTCCAAGTGATCCCAAACACAACTGGGCAGCGCCCATTGTTCCCAAAGCCACTCAGGGAGCTGCAGTGTCTGCTGAGTGTGCTTTGCAAGAGAGAGGTAACACAGAGCCTGATGTGGTTTTCTCTCACCCTATGCATTATTCTAGTATTGCCACTGCTTCAATTCCACCAGTGTACTCACAGACTTTGATCTTACAAGCATTTTAATTCTTATTTTCCAGGCTCATTGAAAACAAAGGCTTTTATAGTATATCACTGAGGATATATAACTCAATAGCTTGTACAGCCCTGGCATGATATTTCCAATATACCAAGTGCATATTCAATGGCACTATTTTAAAAGTGGGCAGCTTTAAGAAGCTTTAACTAAATCAGGGCACAAGGCCATGCAGACCCTCTTATTTTAGTATCAATAGAGCTGGCTTTTCATCTCTGGTTGGTTAGAAGAGTTTTGTAAATGAACAAGACATTCTGCAGCTGATGTAGATCACCAAATGCAAAAGTTCACATTGGTTAAACTAAGGTGGTATCAGCTTGTGTGAAGGCAGCTTTGAAGCTGCAACAGCATAGTGGGAAAAGCAGCCCTGCCCTGTGAACGAGTGAGAAAAAACAAACAAAACAAACAGTGGAGCAAAAGTTGCTGCTAGCTGGTCTTCATGGAAAATTAAGTTAAAAAAAAAAAAGGGGAAGGAAGGAAGGAAGGAAGGAAGGAGGGGAAGAAAGAAAGAAAGAAAGAAAGAAAGAAAGAAAGAAAGAAAGAAAGAAAGAAAGAAAGAAAGAAAGAAAGAAAGAAAGAAAGAAAGAAAGAAAGAAAGAAAGAAAGAAAGAAAGAAAGAAAGAAAGAAAGAAAGAAAGAAAGAAAGAAAGAACAGAAGCATACTTCAAGACCAAATTTTCATCAGACTAAAAATCAGTGTAACTCCCACATTGCAACACTTTGCAGGTCTGATAGACACAAAGCTGTTCCTTCACCCGAAAGCCAAACATAAAAGTCACGGAAGCCCATGATGCCAATTCTGTGGCTGCTTTCCGGAGCAGAATCTCTTTAAATGTCAATGTTCTCTTTGTTCTGTGCACCCTTTATAATGAGTCTATCATCTGTTTGGTAAAAGATCCAGTGAAATATGTAATAAGGTTATCTCACCATCTCTCTCTATTGTAAAGTCATATCTCCTCTTCCATTCATTAATTATTGTCTTCCATTTCCTGTGTCAGATGTGAATCAGAAAATAGGGACTCAAGGCTTGCAAGCTTAGCAACTTATCATATATTAGCTGAGCTCTCCATGTGCTCCCTCTTAGCCCGTAATAAACAAAGCCAGTGTGACTTTGCTGTACACAGGTCTGCAGTCAGTGCAGTTTGGATTAACCTCCTTTTATTGTCAGCTAAGCTGGCTGTGATAGTGGCCGTGGCTCAGATGATGTTCAGTCCTCATATTGCAAGACTTTGCCTTTAAACCCTGAGAGCAGAGCTCTACCCATATAACTATCTGGGAAGCTACCATGATTTATGTGCTGTCAAAAACCGAAAAAAAAAAAAAAAGGACAGAAAAGCAGCACAATTACATGATTATCAGCCAATGCCCCTTGGTTTGCAGTTTTTCAAGCATGAACTGCTCAAACTTTGGATCAAGAAGTGAAGCAATCTGTTTCTCAAGTGCAAACAGGGAAAAGTTATATGAGTCTTCTAGCAATTTCAGCAAATATATCACGGAAGCAGCATGCTTAGCCTTTTTACTGTGCATCTGTCTGAGGTTTCCAGTAAGATTTCCCTGATATATAGTAACAGTCAAAACTCTAATCTCTTTTAGCTCTTTTTTATTGTCTCTGCAGCACTAACTTTGAAAAATGGCCTTGTCCCCAAAGAACTGCACACAGTCCATGTAGGGAAGCTGTTAAAATAAATGCTTTACGTAAAAAATATTGCAGACGAACTTGGCTCGGAGGGTTTTAGAGCTACAACATATAGATATAAACCAGAGCAGCTAAGTATGAATGGAGGTCATACTCCAGCAGAAAAGAAGAGAAGTCCCCTGTCTAACAGTTGTTGCACATGATCTCTGAAAGTAACAATTCCTTCTCTTCTTTCTCATGGCTGCAACATTTTAATAAATGGCTATTCTCATGTTAATGTCCTTCTGCCTTCCTCCTCACTGACCTCAATACACACCATGCTGATTCATAAAGTTTGTTCTTTCACTGGATTTGAGTGCTTTCTGGAGACCTTATTTGTGCTGTTCTGCCTGCGAGACATCTGCCTGATTTATGGAGACTAAGACACAGATGAGCACAGTGTTGGCCGCCCTACCTGAATCTTGTGTTTCCTACACATTGTGTTCCTATCTCTGCCCGTGCTGTGGTCTGATTTTTGATAGTCTGTGTGTTGTTCAAAGAAGAGAGCAAACCTTCTGCCTCTCAGAAAAGCTTCTGAGATCCTCAGGAATAGAAGTATGCTTTTCCACCTGTATTCCTCACATAGCAGTGATATCTGGGTCTAGACACTGATTGTCAAAATTCAGGCAAGGGATAGTGCGTAAATGAGAACATAATTCAGTGGTGGGAAAAATACAGACAAACACCAGGTGCCTCAAAGGCTGAATCACAAACAAGACAGTAAAAAAATCTAAGAATGTAAGAGATGATGGAGGAGCTTGACTTGGCATTTATCTGTTTATTCCAAGAGGATATGCAGATTCCGCCCTTCTGACATCACTGCCTCATCAGTGCCTCATGACACAACTCCTCTCCATAGCACGGAGTCAGCACCACTGTGTGATCTCCTCTTGGCAATGCAAGATGGGGTGAAGGGCTGCCCATAATGGTGAAAGTATAGAGGGACCTTCAAGCAGGTCACAGAATGGACCTGTTTAAAAAAGTCATGGTCATCTTATGAGCACCCCTCCCAGGAAATACCATGGGCTCAGAAAAATTTACTGTACAGTAACACAGCAGTGTTCTATGGGAGTGCTCCCACAGCAGATGGAACAATAATTCAGACTGTGTGTTCAAACGAAGGAGCAAGGAACACTTCACTCCTGGAGCTCCAAAAAAGCTGCAAATATTTTCCCTTGTAATGAGCAGGTACAGGCTGATTCTGCCTGCTGTACTCTTCTAGAGGCCTGGACTGAGAGAATATTTCTTAAAGCATCCCTGGAAGTGTCCAAGGCCAGGTTGGATGGGGCCCTGTGCAGCCTGGCCTAGTGGGTGGTACCCTTGCACATGGAGAGGGGTTTGGAATGAGATGATCTTTAAGGTCCCTTCCAACCCAAACTATTGTATGATTCTGTGAAAGCATCACACACATGGAGTGCTAACCCTCCTATCCCCCAAGCAAACAAAAGCTGTTTCCTATTTTGAAAAAAAAAAAAAACCAAAAAAACAAAACAAAAACAAAAACAAAAAAAAAACCTGAACAAAACAATCAAATGGAAAGAATCTAAAATACTCATATAATGGTTGACTTACAAGAGGCAATGTAAAGAGGAGCTTCATATTAGAAGACAGCCACGTGAAAACTAAAGTATTGGGCCACTACACCCAAGTCTGATCCTAAACATTCCCTGAGCCTCTAAACACAACCCTAAAAACATCCTGTGCTGCACCTCAGTGTGTCATTCTGTACAACAGGGCCAGGTTTTCTTCCTGGAAAACCAGGTCCAGAGGCCAGGAGGCTCTCGTTGTATTTGCACATACTAGTCCCTTTTGTTGGGGGATTTAGGTCACAAGAGGGTAGGAAAGGCAGCTCTGAATCACCTGGCTCTTGCACGTGTTGTGCAAAGGTTTCTGAGCTCAGCCTCCTTTCAAGACACGCCCTTTGTTTGGTACTTTCTCTTAGGGCTTTTTCGTAACCCCATCCTCTGCCAACACAAACAAGGTTGCAACATCTCCCTCCAGTCTGTCTTCCTCTGCTCTGCTCTAAATGTCAACCAGCCACATAGCACTGCTCACTTGCTTAACTGGGCAAAATACCTGCTGTGGCAGCCCTGTGCCTTGGCTGCCTCCGGGAGAAAGTTTCTTGGGAATGGTGACAGAACCTGCAAGTCGGTCTGAGTCACGTTGATACCAGATACCGAGAGCCTTGCGCAGGTGGAACACGCGGTTGGCTCTGCTGAGCAGCCATCAAGCATCTGTAAGCACCAGGGGAGGCTAAGAGCAATTATCAGGGATCACAGTGGCTACTGGAAGTTGTTTCTGCAATCGCGGCGCTTTCTACTTCGCTGCAGTGTGTGCCCTGTGCATAGAGAGCAGGGGAGAGAAGCTGCTGCCATTCAAATGTCATTTACTGTTGTGAAACAAATTGTGGGACCTAGTTCCACTCCTAATATTTCGGATAACTAGAGTAAATCCCTTCTTCCTAAAGGGGCACCACAACAAGCACTCTCTGAGTACTGTCTGTAAGAAGGTAGGAAAAACGGGAGCCCTTGAGACCCTCTTAACTCTCAAATCTTGTCCACACTAGAAAGTAGATATATAATGCACTGAACAGAGGATATCTAGCAAGCCCAGGAAAATGGAGAGTGCACAGTGCCTACACTCAGCCCCTCCACCATTACAGCTGAGAGATCAGCACAGCTGCCCAAGGACTCTCCACAGACAGTGGAATACAGCTGTGCCTCTGTCCACGTTTTTGGCATGGCCTCCTGCTCGCTCAGATAGAGCTGTTGTGTGTGTGGGATGGGACAGCATCCTGTTCTCCTCCTGCCTGATGGGCACACTCGTGCTGGACTGTCATTAGCCACCTGAGCCCCTGCCCAGCGTGGCACACCAGGAGCCGGGCTGTGGGCGGTGCTGCTCACCAGCTGGAGGCAGCTGCTTTTATCAGCAACCTTCATCAGGGGGATTTTCTCTTATTTCATTCTCAAGCTTCCTTCAGCCTTGGATTTGCATAAGATCCTGGGTTAGGACTAATCTGATCCCAGGTCAGGAACATTGCATCAGGCCCAGCGAATCCTCTATGCCAAACTGAGTCTGGTCAGGGTGTGCTGGCACTGGAAAACAGAACCGTGCGGGGACAAATGGCAGCTTGAATTTTCCTTAGTAATAGGAGGTGCCTGGCTTTGTATCTCATCTAAACTCCTGTGCTGTGTGGCAACTCCCAGTCAGTTTCTATTTGTTTACAGCCCTTGTAGCCAGGTGCTTTCCATGTTCACTCCAGGCTGCTGAAACAAGAAGCGTGTCCAGCCTCCAGGGTTAACAAGAGCACATTGTCCTTGGTGGCAGGAGGGAGCACCTTGCTTTATCTGTGCATTCCCTGGCAAGCAGCAGTGGTGGAGAAAGAGATAGGTCTCAGGGGGACCTGGGTCTCTGCCCAGGTAAAAGTATGAATTCAAGTCTCAGAATGTAAATAAATATGTGGCCATTCAGTTGGAGGAGTTACAGAAAACAGGTTGCAAGAGTAGCCATGACACCTCCTGAAGGGTGGTTTGCTGTGGGCATATGGCTGATTGGCTTTTCCAGATCCCATTGGATTAAATTCACGAACATACTTGGGAAAGTGGGGGTTTCTCTTAAGGTTTTCACTTGACAGAGGAGTTGAGGATTAGCAGTGCCAAGTGTCTGGTATAGCAATCACCATCTGTCTTGCTCACCTTTCCATCACCACTTTATGGCCAAGAAGATGGTCTGAGCTCTTTCTTTGCTGCCAGATTCACTTGCTTCAAGAACAATTTGGCATCCTGACCTGGAGCTGGCTTTTTTATAAAATATAGACACAGGCATGTCCTACTGCAGGGGGTATCATGAACATGGGGCTGTGATTGACACTGGGGTACAGACTGCCCATGGCCCCACATCCCTCAAGACAGTGCTGACCTACTGTAATACGTTGATTATCTCACTGCAATATTTAAAAATATATACTTCCTGCTAAAAATGGTGTGCTCCACTTGCCAGCTAGACTCAATCTAGATCTGTCTCTGTCATTTCAGTGTCCAGTCCCTGGCAAGCCAAATAGTTCTATGAGCTCTGAAACTGAGGGCACAAAATCACCAAAGGAACAGTGCTGATTGGGTCAGAGGTGCAAAGAAATCAGCTCTGCACTCCAGGAGCCATCCTCCAGCTCACAGCTGCTACAAATGGGTACGTCCTTGGCAGTTCAATCACTACTGTCCCATTGACTGGAAGTGTTGTTTTTTTCTGATATTAGTTTTGGTTCTGGTAGGAGCTGTGCCACCTTGTTAATGAGATTGGCTTTCAGCACAGGCCTTCAGCAGAGGATTTTACTCCATTGAGAAGTTTTCTGTTTTGTTTGGGGATGTTTTTGTCCTGGTGACAATTTTGGGTCATGCCAAACCTCCACGTGAACATCTCAGTTACACAGCTGCAGCCCCACCTTTCTCCAAGAAACACCGAGAGCACTCCTCCCCCTCACAGACAACGAGAGTGAGCTCTTTGCCCAGAATAACAGAGGCTTTCCTGGTAACAAATACCTATTCCTGTAGTCACCCAAAGGAGAAGACATGTTGGTGACAAGTATTTTCCTTTTTTTTTCTTTTTTGTTTTTTCCATAGGGAAGAATATTAATTCCCACCCAAATTCTGTTTGGGCATTTTTGTTTGTTTGGTGTTTTGGGGTTTGGTTTTGGGTTTTTTTTTGTTGTTGTTGTTTGGTTTTTTTTTGGTTGCTTGGTTTTTTGGGTTTTTTGTGTTTTTTTTGTTAAGGCATCACCATGTAAAGAGTGTCAAACTGCTGCTGAACCCAGGTGATGGTGGGAGGATGGCATTTTGCTGTTCCCTTTCCTGCAAAGCTGGCTTTGTCCCAAATTATAGGCAGTGTGGTTTTGCAGTGCTGTGGGCAGTGAGCTGGCCCAGGTAGCTGCCCCATACCACACACCTGTGGTACCTCTGAACAAGAGAAGTCAATGAAGAGAGGAGTCTGACAGTTAGTTTGACAGCTGTAGGAAAATGACTGTATATAATGATTAATAAATAGAGAATATTTATGAATGCCTTCCATCTGAGAATCAGGCTAATAATAATGATGCTTTTCTAAATCCTATCTATAAAGTCATCTACCTTTGGGTAAACAGAGTCATAGAGATTTTTCTGTTGGCATAAACACAAGGCAGAGTCCCATCTCCCAGTCTTTACTTCAGACTCCTGGATGCCAACCTTCCTTCTCCACGAGGACAAAAAGAGAATCTGGCTCCAGAAAATATACTCAGTGTTTACATTTTATTGAACCACTAGACATTGCTGTTGGCCACATCATGAAAACAGTGCAGCAAAGAGAGCCCTTCATTTGCCTGTGCTTGGCAGAAAGTGTCATTCTTTGGTTACTCAGCTGAAGTTGACAAGTTGCCCAGTATTTTTATTATCAGGTTGTCAGCTCAATCTCACTACTGCCCTCTTAATTTATTATTTTGTATTTCAAAATCACAGGTGTGACTCATTGCACAGCCAGAGGTTATAATGAAGTATCCCACTCATCCTTTAGCTCACCCTTTGTTCAAGACAATGCAGATTGCGGAAGGTTTCTGAGGAGGTAAGAGGATTGCAAAAGAGTCAAAGACTCCTCTTTTATCTCACCTATGTGTGGGCAGTGAAACTGCCTGATATGAAACCAGTTGGGTGCAAAGGTGGGCATGGAGGTTCATTTGTCATTGTGTCGAGGGTTGAAACTCAGAAGATACAACAGCTGTCATTAAAGATAGGCACCCAAACTTCAATCACCTCACCCCGAGGGGGAGTCCAGAGCAACAATCCTAGGATAACACACTTCTCCCAAGGTTTCCTCTATGCTTTAGTTTCCAACAGACAGAAGATGAAAACCAAACAGGAATTTTTCAATTAAAAAAAAAATCTTATTCCCTGCATTTTATATTTAAATCTGAAAGCAACTCCAAGTGCAAAATTTTAGCAGCATTGTGCAAATAAGAACCCTGTGACATTAGAGTTTTTGAAATATAAATATATGTTTCTTAACATAAAGTGACGTATTATCCATGTTTCATCTAGGAGTATTTAGGATAAGTTGCTGGGAACAAGGAAGAAGGAGCACAGTTCTATTGGAAAGAATGTCTTGCTGCTGATTATGAAAATGATGTGGAAGTCATGGGCTGAATTAAATATTTTTCCATATTGGAAAATTGATGGGAAAGCTTCCTGGTATCAACAGCTCATGTGAAGCAGAGGAAGAGATCCTTTTATCACAGAAGAAGAGTGTCAAAATCCAGAGCTATTCTGAATCAATTTGCTCTTTTAATTGTCTTGTGCAGACGTCTGTCTCTGCGGCAGAAATGCTGAGCTCATGCTTCATGAAAACAAACCACATAAACCTGAGGAGACACAAACACAATTTGTTCCTAACAGAAGGAGTTACAAAGCCACACACCCCAGTGTCCTGGCAACTCATCTCCCTCCCCAGGGTGAAAGATGCATGTCCTATGTCCAGTCTGAGTGCTCTGTAGCAGTGACAGGCAGGGGCAGAACTATTGGGGTTTTGGCTTTTTTAAAGCTGCAACATGGAGCTGTGGCAATGCCAAAAGTGTCCCTGGTCTGCTCTGTCTCATTGCTGGAGGGTAGGAGCTGTGACTCAAAGGCTGTCCACTGGCAGCACAGAAAGCTACACCAAGAGCCCTGGTTCAGCTCTGCCATATCCAATTTCTGTCAAGTGTAGGATAATAGCTATGCAGCAAGCTGGGACATGCTTCACCAGCATCAATAGGGTTGTGCTGCAGAGCATCCCTCGAGGTAGCAAAGAATTATTCTCATTTTATAAATGAGGTAACTCAGGCACAGGGATTAAAGCCAGAATGTTCCAAGCTGGCTGCCTACTGCTAGGCACCTACACCCATATTTACGCAACTCGTGGCCTGATTTTCAGAAGGGCAGGGCAATGAAAATTTTGGCCTGAGGGGTTTGTTCACACACAGTTTACTGGTAACAACGCCCAGGATAGAAGCCTGGTCTCTGCTACCTGTCTTACATCTTAACCACTGAAAACATCCTTTCTACCACTAGCCAAGAGCTGGTGAAGGCTCCTGAGTGTGTCCCCATTCGCCAGGCAGAGGTTCAGAGTCAGCAGTGCAGACTGGCTGCCTAGTGCTCTCAGCCAGAGACTTTTAGAGAGCAACAGCAGGAGTAAAACTGGTGAGGTTTCTTTGCTTTCTTCTTAGCTCTTCAGAGCCCAGGCAACTTTGCTTGACTTGCAGTGCTTTGCTAAAACAGCAGATCTGGTGTGTAAACCTCTGTTCTGCTTCACATATGGCATCATCTTCCCCCTCTGTCCCTTCACCATGTCCTGCTCAGGACACCTCCTGGCATCCTGGCAGAGCACAGATCCAATGCAGAATCAGTAACAGACCAGTAAGAGAAGGGAGAAAACTGGCCAGACCTGAACTGCTCAAAAGCACAAGCACTAATAGGAGCAAGTTAATCCAAATGCCCCCTCACCTTCTTCTGCACTCTCTTTCTGGTCTCTAACTGAGCCTCAGAAATAGCCCTGATTTATTGGAAACTCTTGAGAAGCAAGAAAATATAATAAAAAACCTACTCCCATACTATCAACTAGCAAAACCCAGGAGGCAGAGCAGTTGCTGGCTGGCTACAATAGAGCTTTGCAAGTGTCCCTGCTAAAATCATCCCTGCTAGGGGCTACTGTGATGCTTGTCTTAGCTTGTTAGAGAGCCTTGCTGTCTTTAGACACGTACTTGAAAAACAACGCCGGTGGTTGGTTGCTACCTGAGGGAAGAAGGACAAAGATCTCGGCTGTCTCTGTGGAGTGGTCACTGCTCAAGTCACCTCAAGCCTGACCTGCAAGACAAGTGCATGGTGCAAATCCATTGCTGTCAGCCCTTGTGCTATGTCTCATCCAAGGAGTCCCAGCCACCTCTAACCTCTTCCTTCTCTTCCTTCAGGCCATGTCCTGTTCATGAGGCTCCTGCTCAGCTGCTCTGCAGCTTCCCCCCACCCGGAGGGAAGACAGGCGAGAGGAGGTGACAACCTTCAGCAGAGGTTAAGGCTGGAAAAGAAGGAAGTGTCAGCTCAATCAGGTCAGCTCAGCCAACCAACTGCTGCTGTAATCCCTCTGCCTCAGGTCCCTGTGCTGCTCTTCTCGTGCTCTGAATGCTACTGTGTGAGCAGCAACCTTATCCCCATGGTACTGTCAGCCTGCAGCATCCAGACAGGGAAATGGGGAAAAGGGGTAAAGAGGAAGCAGCTGATCATGAGAATCTCCCAGAACTGTTTCCATATCCTTCTTTTGCAGTGTGTTTTAGGAGCATGGACTTTCAGATGGACTTTACTCCTACTGAAGTTTGGAAGTCCAGACTTGGCACCCTCAGATTTCTCCGGAAGAAGGCTGAGAGCTAGATCTGAATCAATTCTTGTGCTGCAGCTCATCTCCATATTCACAGCAAACCCAGAAGCTTTGAGAAGCTGGCAGTGACATGACCCCAGTTCCTTCTGCCCAGGTCTGAGGTGCCTCTTTTGGGATGGGAGCAACTGAGTCTCACCAATCTGTCAGCAACCAGGAGGAAGCCAGGGAATGAGTGCCTCCTATTCAATAAAAGTTGGTGTTGTGCTTTATACAGCAGCCAGTGCATTATTCTGTGGTGAAAACAAACCCTATTCTTCTCTGCCAGATAAACACACTTTATCCTATAAAGAGCAGCATTTCTGACTGTTCAGCAGCAGCCAAACTCACGATGGGAAAAATAACAGGTGTTTGTAAGACACTCCCTGTTTATTCACAGTGCTTAAAATAATTGCTTAAAAAAATCCAACAGAGATTTAATTTTCTATGCTCCCACATTTAAAAAAACAAAAACAAAAAAAACCCCTAAGCTTGGCTCATAGTAGTTGAAGGCAGTTCATTATGAAAGGGGTGTTCTTTCTGTTGTGGTAGCAAAGAAACCTACTTATGAAAGCTCCTGAGGAGCAGAATAGTAAAGCAAATTCCTGCCTAGAACCAACACTTCCCTGTGCTTTCATCAAGCTCTCCAGGTGGAAGCTTTTATTATCAAAACATGTGATTTTATTGTCAAAATGGGATGAGTAGGGATTAAGCTCCTCCAGTTGGTGCCCATCATTGACCATCTCCAACATTGCCTTTTATAAGGCAGCAATGGCCTTGGGCTGGCTTATGCCCTTCCTCTTGTTCTGGTGGTGGAACAGGAGATAAGTGCACTGCTCCAGGGGGAAAAGTATGTCTCAGAGGCACAAACCTTTCTTCAATCACTGCTTGCTTCTTCGGGAAATAATTGGCAGTGGATCTTGATCAATAGACCACTTTCCAGCACAAAGGGCTGACACACTGTGCTGGACAAAGAGGACAGAGGCTCCCTGTCTCCATCCACTCTCCCCATGCTTGCTTACAGCACAGAAGGGGGACATCCCTGAGCCACCCAGAGGGTGAAGGGACACTCAGTGCGTGGCTGCTGTCAGAATTTGGTCCTTGTGGTGGTGAATGAACCATGGATAAAGTCCCTGCAGGAGCCACTCAAGAGAATGCAGCATCGTTCCTGAAGGCAACAAGCTTCATGAGACAATTGTGGTGGTCCTCTGTCCTGAGGACTTTTCCTTCCTACGGAGTATGGCTCTCCTTGAGTCTGGTCCCCTGCAAGCTCTTGGGATAAGTCACAGATGCTCGGTAGCTCCCTGGGAACCTGGAGAGAACCTGGAGCAATAGGAGCCCACCTAGCAGCACCCCAGTACTGTCCCAACCCCCAGGGGCTGCTCCTGGTGGCTCCTGGACTGCCATCCAGGTCACAGGTGGATGTAAACACAGCCTACCCCTGGCCTCCAACACGGGACAGAGACATCCTGATGCTGGCAGTGAAACACAGCCACATTTTTACTTTACTATTCCCACAAAGGTGCAGGAAGGATTACACAACCCAGATTGTCTCCCTGGGAGGGCTCACATGTGTGTAAGCAGTGGACAGGAGAGACAGGCAGATGGGCTTTGTGCAGGCGGGGGACTGAGCAGGGTTTGCAGTGGGGACAGGGCTCCCAGCGCTGGTTATTATCTGTGTTAGGGCAGCATTCCCAGCTGAGACCAGGCTGTCGTGGCACCGTCGGGCTTGTCACACACGGCAGCCTCTGGCCTGAGCAAAAGAGACAGATGAAAGCCAGAAAGAGAAACAGAAGCTCAGGGGAGAGCAGTAATTTCCCAGGGGCCGGGCAGGAGAGCGGCGTGGGTCGGTGTGGGGCTGGGCAAGGTGCCACTGTCACACGGGACGCGGCAGCGAGGGACACAGGGGGTCCTCAAACAGCGACCGGGATGGGGGAGCGCGCAGCTTCCCAAAGGGCATTCCCACGGGCAGAGAGGAGCAGATGGAAGAAGGCGGCTGCAGTGCGTAGCGGGGCAAGATGAAAGGGTTCAGAGGCCGGAGGAGCGGGGACGGCGGTGACTCAAAAAGCAGAGCCAGCGGCAGCGACAGCCACCGCGCACGGAGCGGCCCCGGCGCCCGGCACGAAGGAGCGACGAGCAAAGCTCAGGGTCCGAGAGCAGCCCAGTGATCAAACCCGTCCTGAGCCCAGCGGGACCCAAAGCGCCTGAGCCATAAAGGATCTCACTCTGCTCCGGTGCCGGCAGCTCCGGGCCTGCGGGGCAAGGCAGGGCTTTATGCACACAAGTGAAGTAAAACCAAGTCCTCTGTAGCAGCTGCACTGGCCTGGGCAAAAAGCACAGAGATGGGAAGAATAGGACAGGACAGGACGGGACGGGACAGGACAGGATAGGATAAGATAGGACAGGACAGGACAGGACAGGAGAATGAATGGCACGGCACGGCACGGCACGGCACGGCACGAGAATAGAATAGAATAGAATAGAATAGAATAGAATAGAATAGAATAGAATAGAATAGAATAGAATAGAATAGAATAGAATAGAATAGAATAGAATAGAACAGAACAGAACAGAACAGAACAGAACAGAACAGAACAGAACAGAACAGAATAGAATAGAATAGAATAGAATAGAATAGAATAGAATAGAATAGAATAGAATAGAATAGAATAGAATAGAATAGAATAGAATAGAATAGAATAGAATAGAATAGAATAGAATAGAATAGAATAGAATAGAATAGAATAGAATAGAATAGAATAGAATAGAATAGAATAGAATAGAATAGAATAGAATAGAATAGAATAGAATAGAATAGAATAGAATAGAATAGAATAGAATAGAATAGAATAGAATAGAATAGAATAGAATAGAATAGAATAGAATAGAATAGAATAGAATAGAATAGAATAGAATAGAATAGAATAGAATAGAATAGAATAGAATAGAATAGAATAGAATAGAATAGAATAGAATAGAATAGAATAGAATAGAATAGAATAGAATAGAATAGAATAGAATAGAATAGAATAGAATAGAATAGAATAGAATAGAATAGAATAGAATAGAATAGAATAGAATAGAATAGAATAGAATAGAATAGAATAGAATAGAATAGAATAGAATAGAATAGAATAGAATAGAATAGAATAGAATAGAATAGAATAGAATAGAATAGAATAGAATAGAATAGAATAGAATAGAATAGAATAGAATAGAATAGAATAGAATAATATAATAGAATAGTTAAGGTTAGAAAGGACCTCTAAGATCATTGAGTTCAACCATTACCCTGACACTGCCAGATCTGCCACTAAACCATGTCCCTAAGCACCACATCTATGCATTTTCTGATCACTTAGGAGGACAGTGATTCCATTACTTACCTGAGCAGCCTGTTTCAGTGTTTGACAACCCTTTCAGTGAAGAAACCTTTCTTGCTATCCAATCTAAACCTCCCTGGTGCCATTTGAAGCCATTTCCTCTTGACCTATCATTTGTCACCTGGGAGAAAAGATTGACCCCTCCCCACCTGTCCACAACATCCAGTAGTTATAGGAAGCAATAAGGTCCCCCCAAAATTTCCTTTCCTTCAGACTAAACAACCCCAGCTCCACCAGCTGCTCCTCCTTAGACTTGTGCTTCAGTAAGACAAGTGCTTCTCTAAGCAACAAGAAGCAGCAAATGCCCTTCCTTAGACAGGGTCTTACAGAAAAAATCAAGAAGCAAAGCTTTTACTTTTGTTTTGGTGCCTGTCAGGCACCAGAACCCATGAAACCTTATTCAAGATGGTAACACCCACACAAAGTGGCATTTCCAAGGCACCCAGTGCCTTTCACCCTGGGATCTATCTCTCAGCATGCCCCGGGGCAGATCTACGTGCCTGAATCTCCTTTCCAGGCAGGCAGTCAGGGACCCTGAGCAGCATTTCATCTGCTCTGGGGCGATACTGGTGACTCAGCACTTCCCCTGCAAGGCAGGGCTGCGAGGGCCCTGCTCCAGTGAGGGGATTATAGCAGCAACCCAAGTGTAATAATGGTGTGGCTGAGCAGCAGGGATTTATGGGCAGGCAAAGAAAGTGAGAATTATAGGTGTCCAGTCCCTATGACAGAACCACCATATATTTGCTCCAACAAAGCGTGTGACAACAGCTCCATAAATTCACATAGTAACAGAAGCGAGCGCCAGCTCATCATTGCAGCTATTTAAGGAGCCAAGTAGCACTCTGCTTATTGCAGAAGTTCACAGTTAGTTAAAAATAAGCATTAAAAAAGTCACTTTTGGGCCCTGGCTGAATAAGACTTTTTATTCATGATGCCCAGCATTGCGTTCTGCCTCTTCTCCTTTTGTGCCTACACTGGCTCTCTTTGGCAGAATTTCATGTTAGGTACTGTCAACTTCCTTCTGAAGGATCTTAACTTAGGATGTGCCACAATCAATTGTAAAACTTAGCTGTGACTATTAAATACTTGATCCTTTTCAATACCAGCAGATCTGAAACGTGCTTTAAAAATTCTTTAGCTCCAGCCCATTAAATATCTAGGGAGAGCTTCCCTGAGATGTAATTGCTGAAGAGAATAACCCCAATACCCACAACATGCTGAATAGGTTTTTTTAATGCTGTCTCATGATCAGATTATTTGCAGTACCTGTCAGCTAATGTGCTGTTTTTCTTGCTAATTTAACACTTCTTCCAAAAGGGAGAAGGGGGAGAGGGTGAAAACAACTCTTCACAGTGAACTGGAAATCAAAAAATAGCTGTGTGTTTTGTTGTCACTTCTGCTACTCTCTTTTCTGACATATAAAGAGAAGTTCACTTTAATATGACTAACTCCCCTTTAAACATGAGAAATATCAAGTTTCTCTGAGTCCCATGGCTTTTATTCTTTCTTCTTCAAGCTTTAGGCAAAATTTGAAAGAGACATCTCAGCTGGAAAGAAGAGTTGGAACTTTCTTAGGTTAAGGCTTAACATCAGCAGTGATTGGAATATAATTTTCCTAAAAGAAAAAAATTTGGCATCTCAGTGTAAAACTGAAAGATAGGAAATGGAAATTAAGGCTTGCTGTCTGTGAAGCTGGAGCTCTAGGGCACCATTCTCCCCCAGAGCCTGCTGTCCTGCTCAGACTTCGTTTCCCATGCAGCACCTGGCACTCCTGCCCATTAATCCCCTTTTTCTGGGAGCCTTTCCTGAAGTCAGGACAACAGGTTGGAAACCTGTCCTTGGAGTCTGATGAGGACTTGATGTTTGTGCACTAAAAATTTGCCGAGGCATATCCCATGACATTTTCCCAGGGTCAAAATTATTCAGATTAGCAAAGAGAGAGGAGATTCTTGTTTGGTTGGTTTAGTAAGGAGGTGATGTTTTCTACAGAAATGACATAACTTTGAAGGAAAAAAAAAAAAAAAAAGGTTGCTCAAGAGCCAGTTTAAAAGAAAAGTGTTGAATGGAAAATTTTCAGCCAGCCCCACGGAGATCCCTTCTTTTTCTCCAGGTTTGGAAGAGCTGCTGCCCTGCTCTCTGTGGTGGCTGGTGTCACATTGCACACTCCTCCAAGGGCAGCAGATTGCTTATGCATTATTCTTTTGCATAATACCAGCAGTTATAGTGGTCTTGGGTGTTTGAGGGTTTTTTTTACACACATTGTTTGCTGCTAACAAACTCAGGAAGGAAATTTACGGTCTTGAATGGGGAGTGAGGTCTGCAAGACGTCCCCAGCAGGACTGAGCTGCTGAACCTTGCAGTGACTCAGCCAGCACAGGAAACATTTGTTCTGAGCAGCCCCATCTCCTTTCCCCCTCTGCTCCAAGCACAAGGTTTATAAACAGGTCATGGTAATTTCTTTTAATGTTGCTTTTGGGTTTTTTTCATTCTTTTTCTTGGAGTGCTTCATTGCTTTCTGTGTACAAGGTTATTTACTAGAAATAAGTGACATTAAATGGACAATGTGCTTGGGCACAAAGTCTTGGGAAGGGGATCCTCAGCTTTTGTGGTAGAGCATCTACTATTCTTGGTTGGTTGCTGTCATACTGGTTATGCTAAATTAAATGCCCTTGTTCTCTACCTTGGAGTGTTCACACCTTGGAGACCAAATATTGCACACAAAATTGGAGAGCTCCACATGAGAGAGCAGGGCTCAGACTGGAGGGTGCAGCAAACATGGAGGACAGGGAGGAAAACCATAAATAAAAGATCAGCATGGGGTTTTATGCAGAGATCTCTGTCTACATGATTATATTTCTATCTGACAGCAACTCTTCCTGTTCAGCAAATTCACCCTACCTCATTGTTCCCAAACCTGACATGTAACAAAACCAATTAAAATACTTGTAAACTTAAATAAATAAACCAAGGCACGCAGAAGATGTGACTGTTCAAAGCCTAGCAGCTTGTACTTGTGCATTTTTGTCTCCTCATTAATCTGTTTATGAAAGGAGTTTGATTAGTTCCATATATTCAGCTTCTAAAGTTAATACCTTAGTGGTCTAAAGTGTTTGTACCAAAGCTAACACTGAATTTTCTCTCTGCTGCTATAAACATGTAAATATGAACTGATTCATGCATGCAAACAATTTCCAAGATTGAGTTCAAGAATAATTTTCAAATCATGTTTAAAACACTGGGAAACAGCACAGGGCACCTGTTAGTTTGTTCTGGCTGGGGAGACTTCATACACCCCTGTATTTCTCTGTGTATGTTTGTGCCTGGTACAGACACATATTTTTAGTTGTTACTCTATAGGATAATTTTAAAAAGGCAGCAGCTCTGTGCAGCTATTAGCCCAGCCCCACAGCCCATCCCACCTGCACTCACACCATCCCCATCTGATTTCTGCTACCTGCTCCTCTCTGAGTGTTACAGCACAGCCAAACTTTGTCTTCCAGAGGCTCCCACCCCTCTCAACACTTCAGTGTGCGCTCAGCCCCATTCCCATGGCCAGGGAGGGTTGGTTTGCACCCAGACTGTTAAGTGCATGTATAAATATTTACAGAGTTTGAGGCATGGTCTGCCTAATTAGGTTTCCATAGCAATTAGCCCAATATCTTGATTAAGACCTGAAGCTGCTTTTATTATAATAAAAAAAATATTACAAACCTCATTACATTGAGATGATGAAACCAGAGCACTCTTACGAGAAGAGAGTAAATGTTGGCTCAGCAGCAGGGAATGGACTGAGCAGGGGCACAGTGATAAAGCAAATGAAGTTCTGCTGTGTGGGGAAATACTCTGCATCCCGAGACACAGGTTTAAGACCTACTGAGGAATTAGGCATCTTTGCTAAGAGCAGCTATGACCCTGTTTTTCCTGGATTTTAAACCTGGTTTTGTTCCTGTTTTTAGCTAGCATTCTTGGAAAAATGGTGTTTGCTCACATGATAGAGAAATGCCTACAGCTTTGTCTTTATCTCAGAAATCTTTGAGCAATTTTCAATATTAGTAGAGAACCCACACTGAAAGTGCAAAACACAGGGTCAGCAGAGCAATAACTTCTTTGCTGAGAGAGCATTTTGTGTCTCAACAGTTACTAATATTATACATATTAATTACTGTGAGCAGCAATCCATGAAGAAATTACATCTACAGAGCAGTTGTGCTTCTGCTGTAGGTCTGCAGCAGCCATAAGCAGAGAGGTCAGTGCTCCTGGCTGGTGGGACAGAGAGATGCACAAAAATACTCCTCAGCCTTGTCTCTCTACCCCACATCTGCACTGAGTTGATAGGAGGGGCTGCCACTAACCCTGTAAAGCTCCAGAAACAAGTTCCTGTTTCACAGACACCAACAGCACTTCCCACTGAAACCAGCCTTAAGCCAGCAGCTGACCAGTGTTGAATATGCTTTGTCTTGTTTTGTTATTTGGACATCATTATTTTTCTTCCTGCTTCATCAGTTTTCTTTTTTCATATGAAGTTTGTATTGAAACTAAAACTGTTCTATATTCTTTTATGAAGTTTTTTTTAAAAAGGGAAGATGCTGCAGAGTACTGTTAGATCTACAGCAAATCTAGATTAAGCAAAATGGCAGCTCATTAGCTTTCATGGACAGGCATTTAAAGTACTTAAGAGGGGACATAGAGCACTGCCCTTTACATTTACTTTGGCACTAATATCAGATTAGAAAGAGAAAGGTTATTAAGTAAAGGTAATTGTCTGCTTTGTAGAGAGAATCTTTCTGAGGTACAGCCTGAGGCACTAAACTTTAAGAAGGTTAATTGTCTCATGGTGGAAGTCAAGCTATTACTGTTATTATGGACAGTTAGGAAAAATTCAGCCTGACATCCAAAGTCCAATAACGAGTCTCAGAGATGGAGTCGATTGGCTGATAGC
Organism: Dicaeum eximium; assembly: GCA_013396995.1. Taxonomy (NCBI): domain Eukaryota; kingdom Metazoa; phylum Chordata; class Aves; order Passeriformes; family Dicaeidae; genus Dicaeum; species Dicaeum eximium. Next base: position 1,523,617 of record VWZP01000481.1, on the reverse strand, counting down.
CACAGGTCTATAATTAGAAAAATTGGCATTACAAAAATACAGATGAGGCAGTGGTGAGCCCTGTCTGTGCAGATGTGGTACAACAGCTGGAGGCAGAACGCAGCACAGGGGTGCTCTGACAGCCGCCAGGAGCTGAGCCTAGGAAAAGCCCCCGAGCTGGGTGAGTGGAGGATGGCCTCAGGAGAGATTTCTGAGGAGGACACGATGCTGACCCCAGGGGAAGCCAGCCTGTTATTGCTCATTCTCATACATGACAAAACAACGCGCTGGCCCCAAGAGCTATAGAGGTTTGGCTGGGAGTTGGCACTTGCAGCTGATTCCACCCTCTCAAAGAAGTTGACATTCTGTCCAAAGTGCCCAGAAAATGGTTAAAGGTTTTAATCCTCCTGGCTCTGCTCATACTCATCCTTCACACCTTGTTCAATCCCCCTCAGTGCCCCTATTTCCCTTTTCCGAAATGTTTAAAGCGAAACAGCAGGGGCCAGAAGTTAAATTGTGCCAGGATATAACTATGAAAAACATGCTGAGGGACAAGTCACGGCTTCTTCTGCACCTCTCCTGGGCACAGGTGGGGAAGACCGAATATTTGGATGTACAAAAATACCTAAATGTTCATACATGTGATTTTGGCTCAGACTTACAAACTGCTAGCAGAAACCTCAGCAGGAAGACCCCTGCAAACATCCTCAGGAATAATGTTTCCCTCCATTTGCAAATATTTGATTTTGGTGGGGAGGCTTGAATAACAAAACTCCATCTCCTGGACAGCAAACTCCTGGCTCAGCAGCTCTCTGTCCCCTGTCCCAGGAGAGACAATCACATCCAGACCCAAAGGAGAGGTTCACTTTCTGGCTCCCAACATTTCCACTGTACTTTTAGCCCTAGATTCGGGATTTCTCTTCAGATGCAGGAAAGCCTTTTCACCCATTAATCCACCTCTGTGCCACTCCAAGTATTGTCTTACTTGGGTTTCAGCTCTCTGGGTGTGTGCAGGCAGGAGATGAGGGTTTTCCATCCCCACAGGTCTCCTGTGCTGTACCAGGGAGGCACAACTGTGACCCACACAGTGCTGGCAAAGAGCTCTGGGGTGTTTTACACTGCAAAACCCTCACCTGTTCCGGAAGAAGACAACTATTTCTTCTGTGTTTGCATCAATATTTAAACACCTCAGCACATCCTGCTGACAGCCTAATGGTAAAAGTCAGCTTGGACATTTTCCTACCCCAGGCTGATTTTCATCCTCCAAAGCCCCCAGGGAGTGATGTCTTTGCTGGGGCTCTTGTGAGAAGGAGCTGTCACCAGCCACACTGCACAGATGGGAGCAACAAGGGGGCAAGGAGCTTGTCCCCAGATTCTGTGACACAGCACAGAAATTGGATGTAGAGATACACTGCAACCTGAGGGTCCCAGGGCAGCCTTCTCTGCCAAAGGGAACCACAGCTCCAAAATCAGGGGGTGCAAGATTACAAGCAATTCTGGACATAATAACCACATGAAAAAGAACAGGCTAAAGACAAAATATGAGTCACAGAGGTTAGACAGGAGGAGCAATGATGAAGGGACTGATTTAGGACAATCTCCTGTTCCTCACTCAAACACTCCAGTGTGCTGCTGTGAGTGTTTGCCCTCAAGACCCTGATTTTGAGCTGTCTGCTGATGGCTGGCTAAGGACAAGAGGAAGGTGTATGAATGTGCTTCAGTGACATGACATGATTCATCCAGAGAGACATATTTCAAGTAATCCCACCGGACAGGACAGGCCAGATCAGTGGGATGGCTGTGCTCAGGAACAAAGTCCTGGAGTCCAGACTGGACAAAGTGTCTGGGACCCGAATCTGTGCATTCCCTCAGAAAGAATTTTGTGTAGAAACAGAAAACAGGAAAAGAAGAGCAGAGGCTGACTCGATCATATAGGTTAAGCTGTCCTGTGCTCCTTCAAAGCCTAACATGAAGATGACCCCTGAGCTACACACTTCACCTGTGAGGTGGTGGATGCCAGGATAGGGGGCTGCCCCTGCTGGGGCTGTCTCAGGGCCCTTGCAAAGGTACCACTTGGCACTGGCAACAGGGAAAGAAACTGGAGAGCACCTTGGAAAAGACTCTTTCCTTTTTTAAATGAACTCTTTTGAGATCAATCCTGCTTTACTCGTTCTTTCTTAAGGCTTCTGTTTGCTAAACTTGGCCCTGTGCTGGTGAGAAATCTGTGACACCATCTCAACTGTAGTGCCTCTGAGAAGAGTACCAGAACCCAACCACTGCAATTCTACATTCTTGATAGCAGCTGCTAAGACACAGTTAACCAGAAAAGCTTCAGGATACCTACTGATTGTAGCATTCCCTGGGCAGGAAAGCACAGCCTTGCACAGAATTAGGCAGCTTGTAAGTGGAATCAGAGCTGCCCTACACCTTTGGCCTTGGTGGCTGTCCTACAGCAGGGTCCTCACTGGGTGAGTGCTGAGGTGACCTGCAGTGTTACCCCTGCTCAGGTTTGAGAAGATATTTAGTAATTAATGGAGCTGAGCCCTGTCTCAGATGTTCTCCTCTGTATTCTTTGTAAGGACAATCAAGCCATCTCAAAAGAAAAACATAGGGTCAGGGAAAAATTCTCCTGTACATGGGATCCAGTGGTAAATATTCTATACTGAACTGTGCTGATTCATATCAGTGGAGGATCTGCCTCAGGAATGCTATCTGGAAAAGACAGCACAATTAATGCCTCCCACTTCAACTCCTGAAAAGTGCTTTTCATTCTAGGACCACAATATACCAGACTATTGTTTTACTGCTGAAGAAACCAAAGCGTGAGCTGACACACTGGTTTCCTGGAGCACTGCAACTTTCTCATGGTCCTCCCAAGGAATGAGGGCCAGTGCATGATGTGAGTTGATCACTGCAGTCTCTTTTGTCCCTGTAATCCAGGTTGATAAAAGCCCAGGTCCCTGGACTTCCAGTCTAACACCATATCCAGTAGTGCTGCCCTTCCCAATCCTCCTTCTCAGCTGATGAATCTTCTCCCTGTGCCTACAACTGCTCTTCCAAGTCTGCTTCCCCTGCTGCCTACCCAGCCAGGACCTTCCATCCAGCTCAGGAGAATAAGGGCAGGATGAAGACATGAGCTGAGTTTCCTTGCAGCATTTTTCTGCTGCCAAGGAGGGAGAAAAGATGGCCCGAGAGCCACAGAAGTTGGCAGAGTCCCCGTGAGGCCATTCTCTGCTGGCCAGCCTTGCTGATGTGCTGTAGAACAAGAACTGGCCAGCACCCACAAGGCAAACCTGCTGCTGATTGTAGAGAGCTCCAGAAAGGTTAAAACACTCTCCCCTTTTCACTCTGACATCTCTGCAGCCCCTTCCTCCAGCCAGAGCTCCACTTAATAATTAATTGGAGAAATATGCCCCATACCAAGCAGCAACCAGGACATTTAGATCCTCCTGAGAAAAGCTAAGTCTCTGTTTCTGGGATGACTGGCAGCAGGAGATAGGAGGCATTTACAGAAGGAGGGTGGAGTGCTGTCACTGCTGAATCAGGCTATTAACCTATTCTTGCCAACCACTCCAGGGCTCAGTGCAGGGAATTTTTCAGCCCCTCAGCATCTGCTGAGCTGGTCACAAGGTGCAGGTTACACCATAGTGGAATGGAAACATCAGAAAGCAGTACTTTCCCAAAGAGACAAGACAGAGAAAGACCAAAGAAAAACATGGGAGGTCCAAGCAGAAGTGGATCCCAGGTCAAGACTCCATTGCTGGCATTGTGCTTCTGTCTCCTGTTCCAGCAGGACCAGAACATCAAAGTTTGTGAGATTTTACCTCAGAGAAAAAGAAAATATTTGCCTTCCAGATCATTCCCTTACTCAGAAAAATATCAAGAGGTGCCTCTTTTCTCTCCTCAGTGCTTTCACATGTGTGCTGGTTTTGCAAAACCAAAACCCCTACAACATGCCATCCAGGGGCAGTTCTGGTGCTGGCTGGGGTGCCTGGGATGTTTCTATTCTGCTTTGAAGCTGTCTCTGCTTACAGTTGTGTCCATAATACCACCCAGTCATGTACCATGGTCCAGTGAGTAGGACATCCCACTGGAAGTGCAGGGAAATGAGGTTTGTTCTCCTCCATATCATAAGGGGGCCTAAGAGCTGCAGAGGGACATTCTACAAGGGCATGGAGCAATAGGGCAAGGGGTGGTGACTTTAAACTGACTGATGGCAGGTTTAGATTAGCTAGAAGGAAGGAGGGTTTATAATGAGAGTAGCATTACACTGGAACAAGTTGCCCAGAGAATTTATGAATGCCCCATCCCTGGAAGTGTTCAAGACAAGGTTGGATGGAGTTTTGAGCAACCTGTTACAATGGAAGGTGTCCCTGTCCCTGGCAGGAGAGTTGAACTGGTTGACTTCAAAAGGTCTCTTCCAACCCAAGTTATTCTATGATTCTACAATATGTAATGGTTTGTTCAAGTCTCAGATGTTCACTATATCTCCCAGATATGAATTTTCACTGCCAGTATAATGTGAACAAGAATTCCTTACAGAGTGACCTGAGGTCCCCTGATCAAGAGCCTTAAGTGTTATTGTCATAGTCAACTGAACTAGAGGTAATGGCTGTACGATTAGTTATATTTATGGCACGGTCCTTATCATCACTCATTTTATGTGTGCTCGTCTCACCAATCCATATTTACTGCTTGGAACATTTTGGGCCCTTATACAGCCTCATAAGTCCCACTTAATTTTGATTCAAGATGGGCAACACTCCATCCTAAGGTGTTAGCTAAGCAAAGACCCAGCAAAAAAACCTGCAAGAGCTTACACCTGATGGAGAGCAAACAATTCACGTGCTATGGAATATCTGTGTGCTGTGGTATTTGGTAAATGACTTAAAAAGCTGGAGCTAAATCTATGTGGAAGGTTTAACTGACCAGTTCACAAGTAAGTCACAATAATTCAAAATATCCCAGTCGAGGTGCTAGGAATTGCTTTTCATCATTTGTATCAGCCTTTGTACTCAACAAGGACAGATAACGAAGACTTTCAACGTTATTTTATAACTACTGTGGAGATATATTCCTAACCTTCTTTTTCCATTTGCAGGTGTAGGACCCAGGGTAACTAAGGATCCTGAATTCACAGACAATAAATGCATAACTAAATGTTGCAGTGAAAGCTTCCAGAAACAATGGGATTTTTCTGGCAGGTACAAGATATTAAAAATACATTAAGACATAGTGGAAGAGACTATTGATACTCACTGGAGGTGATCTCATGGGTATAATGGAGGTCATGCCAAGCCATGACAAGAAATTGCACAAGAGTGTCTAGTTTAATTTTTCCAGTACACACTGTGCTGAACCCTCACTGTTCTCCACCTGTCCTAAAATATCTTGTTTTGCCATAAAACAAGAGAATATCTTGTCACTTGCTACCAAGTAGTCATGAGATCTCACAAAAGAGAGACTTTCTCTGCTTACAGGTTCAGTGGCTTTCATGGTTCTATGGTGGCAGATGGTGAGAGATCAGAGAAGGAGCAGAGCTCTCCTCTCACCCCTCCAGAGATGGGGACACTGCCCAGGAGTCCCTCCACACTGCTCTCCAACAGTGCCTCTCTGTTTGCTCTGGAATGGCACCAGACCCATATTCCCCCTTTCAGTCCTCTCTGCTGACACGTGTGGCATATTCATGAGCTAAAAAAAAACAAGTTCAAGTAGATCCTCACACTCTAAATGTGGATGCAGGCACCCCAGTCCTGCAGGCTGGGATTTCTGCTGGAGCAAAGAAGCCTTGCCTCCCCCCAGGTATCTTGTGATAAAAAGACACTTTACCCCAAGACTGACTCTTATTGGGGCAAAGAAAGAAACATTTGATCCTTTCAGACAAGCATCTTCTTATCTAGTAGGTTTTGCCTGTGAACATGTGCTTTTGACACAGAATAAGTACTTCCACCACAGTTTGCACTGTTCCTGGTTGGGGACACTTTGATGTCTGCCCTCCTGTAAGTGATCCAGCTGTTCTCCATGGCCACTCAGATCACCCAAGCACTCTTCTCTCTATGTTATACATGCTCTGCCCTTTTACTCTCCTTGACCCAAGGACTGTCTGCTACACTGACCACATCCTACAGTCCCACCACACCCCTAAACCCAGGCTCCGGAGAAGAAGATGCCACTTATGCTGAGCTGTAACAATTCTGCAATAAAGAGGAATCCAGGAACTGGCCAGTGTTGCTGAAAACCATTTTCATTTGAGTCAGGTCAAATCTGTGAGACTGTGTTTGGGATAAATGGCTCACCAACCAACTCCTTTGGACTTGCAGAGTCTACTTTGAAAACCATCATGAGCTCTGTTTCAAATCAGAGTGAGAACAGAATATCTTTCTTTATAAAACCCAAAGCTTCACATTGGCTGCTCTCTCATTAAAGGATTTAAGATGCCATTGTTTTGGGGATCCAAGGTTCTGACTTCTGACATGCAGCAACTGGGATGTTCCTGAATACATTTCAGTGCTGGATACATTTGGTTCCTTCCTTTCTTGGATGCCTTTACTTCTTCCCTGATAATAAAAGCTTTCCATCAGAGGCACCTAATGCCATCTATCCTTTACCTTCCACCAACAAAAAGGACCAAAAAAATGACTAAGACAACATCATGACTGGGCTACACTCCCAGGCTGGCAGTCCCTAGCTCTGATGTTTCAGACAACAAGGAGATTTTTCAGGAAGTAATTTCCAGGGGAGATCCTCAATCTGCAGTCCCCAACACATGTACATTTTCTCTGGTGCTTTACAGGTGCCACTAGTGCCTTCATTAAAGAAAATGTAGCAAGGTTTGGGATCAGGGGTCCTGGTTCCACAAGCTGCACTGTCCCATACCCTTGTACCACATCAGATTTAGAGAGGTGGTGATGCAGATGAAGGAGCAACAGCAGCTCTGGCAGGCCCCTCCGAGCTGCCTTCAGGACCAACAGCAGCAACAAAGACCTTGGTGCAGGCAGAAAACCTGCCTAGGAATCCAAGCAAGCACTAGGGTAGCTGTAAGTGAGTGCTGTTGCCAGGACTACACTAAAACTGGAAGCTGACCCAGCCAGCCCAGCACCAAGTATTTTGTTACTAAAATCTCTGGTTATGCCACACTGCAGGAATAACCCCCAGCTGAGGGCAGTTCCACAGGGAACAGATCACCATGTGCCTGAGCATCAGCTGAAGTCAGGTCACGGTGTGCAGATGGCAAGGAAGAGCGAAAGAAAAGAAATGCTTGTGTTTTACAAATAGGGGAACTGAGACACAGATGGAATAGGCAGCTAATGTACAGTCCTGAGAACATGCTGAGAAAAAGGAATGCTGAGATAAAGCCAGGGACTGAGCAAGTTCTCCAGAGCCTAAAGTCAGGGCGCCAGTCGTGATGTCAGCACTACACACATGCACACACACAACCTCTCTGGCATCTGCCCTGTGGGAAGCAAGGAATTTCATATTTATCTCTTGGAGCCTCTCCTGACAAATAAAATAATGAATATCTGTACAGCCCTTTGAGAGCCTTGAACAGAAGGCTCCATCAAAGCAATGTATTAATAGTTTGTTTGTTTTTGAAAAAGGGAACAGATGGACAAAATCTTGGAAAAAGGAAGAGAGAAGCAAGATGTGATTCTCTGTTGTAAAATTCCTTTCCCACTTCCAGAAGTGACTAATACTCTCCACTTGGTGCTATTGTACAACAGAGACAAAAGGTAATGCGTTTGCTACAATTTTTTCTTTTGGTATGTTTAGAAATCTCTTTATCAAGCAAAGCTCCAGACTGCTGGCCCCAGTCTCCACTGTTTTAATGAAAACCTGACATAGAATTGCCAGTTGATAAAGCCATTTCTGGCATTCTTTTATTTCCTTGTCTCCCTTTCTCGTAGGGAAGTGATGAGGCATTGTCAGGCACAGATGCCTGGGTGTTGGGTTGCAGGGGACACCTCACAGCAGCTCTATAAAGACAGATTTCCACTGACAGGTCACTCTGCACCTCTCTAGACAGACTCAAGCTGGCATGCCTCTTCCTATGCTTCTCGAGGTCTTACTTATTTCAGAGCCACTTCAGCACAGTGTCCTTGTGAATTCCAGAAAGCAAACCTGGTTTGTCCTGGGTTCATCACTGATTTGCTTTTAGAGCTGCAAAGATCCTCTAGCACCAAGCTCTGGGCATGCCTTCACCTACAGATTCTCTAATGAAACAGCAATGGCCACTTGGAAGCTCACAACAAGAGCATGAACAGAGTTGAGTTTTCCTGCTTCCCAGTGTCTGTGCTTGAGCTGAACTTTGTGTTTGCACCAAGTATAGACAGGAAAGCCCTTTCAGTTCAACAGAATATGGTAGGGTCCAACAGCAAGCAAACATCTTCACAGCTATTGGTGGCTTCCATTATAACCACATAGCTCCTAACAGCTTCCCAAGTAATTTTTAAAGCCATAAACCTGCTTTGACCCCATCCAGGCTTTTAACAGGTGGGTGAGCTGCATGCTAGGTACAGAAATGTATTCAGTTCCACAGAAGAATTTAAAGTGTTAGAGCATGGCATGGGTTCCAGACAGAAAGGGATCACACTGAAATATCTTCCAGAAAATAAAATTCCAACGAGCTGTGTTTTATGTTTCATTACTAAGAAGTCACATATATACATGCCTGTATTTTCACATATATTTATATGCAAGATCACTACAATTGAAGTTGAAAGGTTTCATTAAAAAAATACCAGAAGATGAATGTTGTCAGAACCTTTTACCGTATCATAGCAAAACTGAAATCTCAGTAACAATAGGACTCTTATAGCTTTTCAATTCTTTACAACAGAAGGCTCAGATGAAAGTGCAAAAAGCCAGTATAATTCCCCTGGATGGAAGGCAGCAGGAATTATATAAATGATTCCTTCTCCAGCAGAGTGCCACAGAGCTCCTGATGGCCATGACTATCCTGGACTCCCCTTAAGACACCAGTTTGACACCCTCATGCCCTGCCAGGGGCTGGAGCCCAGTGCTGACTGACTGGCTGACAGACAACCACCACTACTGTCTCTTTACAAGGAATTTCTGGGAGTCAGCAAGTTCTCACTGCTGATTCAGATTTGATCAGATGTGGCTTGAGATGGTGCAGCTGGGTCTGAATATCTTTGCTATTGAATGTACAAGCTGGAGCACAGAACCAGATTTCCAGCCTTCACTGAAGCTCATTAATTACCTTTGCACAAGGTTCATGCACATCATCATAGGCAGAATTTGCCTGGCAGTGCCCAGCTGCTCCAGAGGTTAAAAGGAGGAGGGAGAGATGGAGGATTTGTTCAGAAATGCCAGAACCACAGAGGTGCTGTAATTGTTGATAATCAAGATATCTTCATGTATGTCAACTGTGTCGTGTTTCTTCCAACCCTTCCTGCCATCCACACAGTCACACACTGGAAAACACCTGTGTAAGGAGAACCCCTGAACTTCACCACTCTTGTGTGCACGCTGGGAAGAGCTTGGCATTGCCAGAGTGAATCCCACGGGAGAGGCAACAGCAGGATCCTCACAGCCCTGCTGGGCACCTGGGGAGGAGCAGAACGATCCTGAGGAACACAGAATCCTCACAGCCGCGTGCCTCTGCTCCGAGTTTGCTTGGAAGGAGCTGAGCCGTGGTGGCCGCAGAAGGCTCCTGGCTCCCTGCAGTGAAAGGCAGCGCTCCCTCCCCACGCCGGGCGATTCCCGTGCTCCAGCCAGGAGCTCTCCCGGACAGGCAGAGCTGAGCCCGGGCGTTCAGCACCAGCGGCCAGGGGAAAGCTCAGCCTGGACTCAGCCCAGAAACCACCCGGTGTGGCCGGGGCAGGGACCTGCCCACCAGCCCCCAGGGGCACAAACAGGGGACAGAGGGGACGCTCGGGCTGCTGAGCCCGGTCTCCTGCTGCTGGAAGTAAATGTGTCCTAGGACTTTACCAGGTTCGTCTTAAAACTGCTTCAGGTCATTGGGTTTTGGTCTGGTTTTGTACTCCCAGCAGTTCTCATGGGAACTCCTTTCCAGCCTTTTTTCTGAAGCGGGCGGCCGAGGTCAGGGCACGGTAGCGCTGCCGTGATCTCACGCTGTGTTTTAACACACAGAAACAATGTTTATACAGAATACAGCTCCAACAGGGGAACAAAGTGCAAGTTCTCTTCTGCCAAGGCGCTGGAGCAAGCAAACACCCAAGTGGGTTGCATCATGCCAAGGATGGAATGAGTGTTTCATGTGCAGACACTGACAGATGCACTTCTGTCCACAGAAGGGCCAAAGACCTGTTCCAACAAAGAGCTTTATAAAACACAGAGATGCGAGTCCTGATCCAAAGTGCTCGTGCCCTGTGTACAGGTCTCCAGAAATACTCAGCTGTGAAGCCAATTTTGCTGTGCAGGCTGGAGTAAGCCACCCATCATCTGTGTCAGCAAAGTGGGGACTCCTGTATTCTGAGATCCCTGGATGAAGATCATCACTCAATACCAAATTCTTTGCATTTCCATTTCACCATCTGACTTCCACAGCAGCCAGTGCTCTATATAGAAATGTCATTTGCTTCATCTCACAAATCCACTGATGAGCTGTTACAAGCCCAGATGTCAAGCTTTACAGCAGGGGGAAAAAAATTAAGGTATTTGAGGTAGTTTTGTATTTTGTTTAATAGAAAAATAAATTAGGCAGTTCTCTGTTAGAAATGCAGAGACAGCACTGAGCTAGTGGATGGATCTTCTCTAAACAGATTAAAAGGACTATCTATAGCAGCAGAAAATAAAATGTTTTGGTTCTTCTAATCCACAGTGGGAAGGAGCAATGGGGAGAGTGCAGGTACTGGCATGCCTGGAGGAAAGGGTGGACACATGCTGCAGTGTCAGAGTTACAGCACTGTCAGCCCCAGCCTCACAAAAATCAGGGATTAAGGCACTAGAAGAATTTAAAGCAAAGGAAAATAGATGTGGAAGGTGTGTGTTCTTACCGGTGCTTTTTCCCTCAGCCAACATAAGCATTAGAAAAGAAACTTTAATAAAGAGATTTAGCTGTGATATTCCAGGGGCAGGGTCCCTACAGGAGACAGAAGGATGATAAAAATGGCAGGAGCTCTGCGTGCTGGGAGATAATCTTACTTCACTTGCTGTAACAACTGCCAAGGGACAAGAAAAGCAGCAATTAATTATGATCATATTTTTTGAAAACTTCTTTTGCTTTGAGAGTTCACTGTTAGTAAAGGAGCCAAAGCTTTTATTTTTAGAGTATGGCTTTTGTTTTGGCGTTGCCCAGTCATGAACACACAAAATCTCTCTGTAACAGGGGACATAGCAGGGTGTGTGCAGGGGGTCTCTGGAACAGCTCCAGCCCATCCTCCCCAGGTGTCATCCAAATCTCTGAGCAGACATTTTCATTTTCCCTGCACAGTCCAAGCATATGCAAAAGGGTGGGAAACAACCTCCTGCTTCTTCTACAACTGAGCACAGCAATATAAAAACCTCATTCTCTCTCCTTTTATGTTGCCCATAAAGCTCCAAATGTTGCTCTTAAATGGAGTCCCCCTCATGCATATAATTGAGTGAGTGATTTCTCAGCCACCTGCATTATGATTTTACTGGGCCAAATGTTGCCCATTTCCTCTGTTAAAGCAGTTTTTGCTGAGTTTTCAGCTGCTGCTATGCATGAATTTTCCAGAGCAAGCGTAGACAGCAAGCAGTGTAGAACAATTAACACTTCCAGCTAACCTTATTAACCTCCATTGTGCATCAACAATATAAGATTCAGATTGATGTCACTTGCTGCTTTCTTAGCAACCCTGAAAATCCTGTGCACTTTCCTTTCCTGAGAGCCTACATGCAGAAATAAAAAGCCCAACAGTTCCAGAGATAATTCATTACCACCACACTGGAGTGCAGGCAATAGCTGCCTGACAGTGATGCGTAGGAAGGCTGGCTTCCCCTTGCTCCTGCCAGGCTACATTTTCTGCTATCTAATAATGCAGCTGAGCTCAATTTGCAACCTGAGCTGCAGAAGGATTTCCCCTTCCTTTGTAAGGCAGGTTACAAAAAGAGCTAGAAAGTAAAAACCTCTTTTACTTCATGTTTAGCTCATTTTATTTCATGTATACTTTTTTTTTTCATGAATTGCTTACTAAAACATCATATGGGCATCACTGTCCAGCTTTCAAAGGTGTTTGGAAAACAGAAGAAAACCATAACAATTTCTGTTCCACAAATGGGGAAACTAAGGTGTCAAATGCCATAAGACATCCCAACACTTGCACAGATCACCAAGCAGCTAAGTTTTTCACAGTTCAGTATTCTAATGGACCAATACCTGCATTGTCTGATGCCTGGGAAAAATGGAATAAAATGTTAACAGTCTCAGATTTGACAAAGACTACCTTTTTTTAATCTTCTGTTGAACATTATGCTTTGAGAAACATTAAGGTGCAAGTACTACAGAAATCTTCCTAGATTATTAAAACCAGAAGTTGTAAAAAAAAAAAAATTTTAGCAGCATTTTCTCATAAAGAGTTGGTTTAACTTCAAAGTTAAACTGCTGTTACCTACCAAATTGTTTCTAGGGGAAAACCAACCAATGTAAAGAACAATTTAAACAAGACAGACTCTCCTCTACATGGTCATGGTACCTTCACCAAGACAGACAACTCAGGGCAAATGGGACCAACTGCACCCACAAAAATCAATAATCCTGAAATCTCTGTGCATCAGCTCACTCCCACCCCATGCTGACTGCTCACTCCTCCTCTGCCCCTCAAAACCCCTTGGCTTGCATGAACATTGGAGATTAGGGGGTTTCTCTTCCCCTGGTCTCCAGATGGACTCTATTTCCTACCAGGATTTTAGCCCAAGGGTGAATTGCAGCCTCCTCCCCTGGGGAATAGGCCAGAGAGTTTCAGCAAATCCTGGGATTCACCCATGGGCCTGTCTCAAAGCAGGTTGCAACACCCAACCTTGGATATTTCCCAGGCCTCTACTGCCCTTCCACCAGGAAAATTTGTAACCTGAAATGTTCCAGTTTAATTTCTACAAACAATCAGCTTTTGGACCAAATAAAATTTTTTGTGCAGTTTTTTTGGGTTTTTTGGTTGGTTTGGGTTTTTTTTTGAGGGGGAGAGGGAGTGGTGATGGTGTTATTTTTTAATTTTTAATTTATTCTCCCATGTCTAGATGCATTTTTATAGTTCATCAGACTTTGAAAAGCCACCCTCAGTACATCATAACCATGCCTTAGATAATGATCTAGCTGTATTCATATTTTGCTATCTTCCAGGCTAGTTTAAATGGATGTTTTTATTCCTGGCAAATTCACAAATTAGGTGGCAAGGGGTAAATATGCAGTTTTTAACATGCAAAGCAAAACCAAGGACATGTTGATCTTGGTTTGGCTTTACATTCAGTGTAAACAAAAGTCCTGCGACTTCCATAAAGAAAAGCAAAAAATTAAAGAGCATGACTTTTTTTTTTTTTTTTTGTCCAGTGGAGATTTTTTTTGCATCCCTGTTTTAGGGTTTAACTCTTTCCTGTTGCTGTGTAGGGAACTTCTTCCAAGTAGGGTAAGGTTAATGGAAAGAGCTGTTACCCCTTCTAGCCTGACCTAGTCACCTTCTTTCTGGAGAAATAGGTCACAGGTTACATTGAGTGAAAAAGATCCAGTAATCCTGCCTTGTCCTCTTCCTGGTGGTGCAGAATTACATCCTATAATCTGTTTTCCAGGGCAGAGCCTATTATTTTAAGAGACGGGACACAGAGCAGATGCTACAAGTTTCACTGACTCAGGACATTGTCCTGGTGTCACAAATTATTTGGCTGTTATGGATAATTTATTCCTGTCTCTCCTGAAAATTGCCAGCCAAGGCCAGCATGGTCAGTACCTGCTGCTTCTTAAGATGGTGAAAATTGTCTGTTCAGAAGCACCTGGGTGCACAGAGTTCCCATAGGTGACACTGGTAAGGGGACAGCTGATTTCTGTCCTGGAGCATGAATTCCCCAAGTATTTTAATCCTGTCCAACGTAACTAAGGGAACTCACCAAACCCTTTGGCAGTTTTCGACCTCAAGCAGGGATTGTGATAGCTGCAGTCTAATATACCCCTCCACTAACACATGGGATTTATTCTGTATTGATTTTTACAAATACAGTAGAGAAATGGCCCTTACACAAATGAAACTAATTTGCTCTGGCTTCTTTTTCCAGAGACTACCAAAGCACAGTGGACACTTTGTGCTGTAACTCTTAAGCTGTAGCTCTAATCCATCTGGAAAGTTCCACCTTTGGCAGAAGTAGCCAAGGAAGGCAACTCCTGGTTCACCCTCAACAGAGCTGAGCCAGAAAAGGGAATGTGGGCAGCCTGTGCCTGGCAAGATAGGAAGCAGAAGAGGCAAGTGGTTAGATCCTTGAGGGCTAGAAGGTTATTTGGAAATGAGATCCTGTTAGGTGAATAACAGAAAAGAGGTAAAAAGAGATGTAGTTTTTCTTCTGTGATAACCTGTGCAACTTAAAAACCAGAAATTATTTCTTCAGCTCGAAAATTCAATAGGGACAAGTGTAACAGGAGGAAGGCAAAAGGAGTAAGAGGAGTAAGATTGAGGAGGGCATGGGAATTATCATGCATGACATAGCACCCAGGGTGTGAACACCAAGCACATCTGAAGATGAAGAGCTAGTTCTTGTTGTCCTTTCTCACCATGACAAGGGTCAGGAGCAAGCAGGAGCACGTGACACGGGTCATGTTCGTGGCAGAAGAGCAGAAGTTGCAGGTGTACGTGAGGGCAGTCAGGACTTGGCACCAGGAGCCATCACCAGATAAGGAAATGCAATCAGCAGGTGAAGGCAGGACCTGGCAGCCAGAGCTGCCTCTTTAACCCAGCTCCTCAGCCTTCAGATGGGGTTTGCAGAAAGCACCAACACTCCTGCAGCCTTCATGCCATTTTCCTCAGAGCAAAGCATGGGGGTATCTTGGAGGGTGCACAGGGAAAGCAGCCATGTACTGGTAGTGCTATTTGCACCATGGTTTGGTACCCAGCTGGGAAAACAGGCACCAAGGACCCAAGTTTGGATTTTTTAAGTTAGGAAAAAAAAACCAAAACAAACAAACAAAAAAAAACCAAAACAAAGAAGACTGTGTGCACAATGGCTTCTGAGCAAATGAACCATGAGTACTTGCTTGAGCCCTGCCCTCCCTTCCCCTACCACACTGGCTGTGAGTGTGTCTCTTTGCATGGACCTGGCACTTCATGTTTTAGAGAATAAAGCTAAGTGAAGGAAGGAAAATGAAAGGAATTATTTTCTTCAAGTGGGGGATGGGGGCA
The DNA here is from genome assembly GCA_013396995.1 of Dicaeum eximium. Lineage (NCBI taxonomy): Eukaryota > Metazoa > Chordata > Aves > Passeriformes > Dicaeidae > Dicaeum > Dicaeum eximium. The sequence continues at coordinate 1,508,315 of VWZP01000481.1, read as the reverse complement.
CAGCCCCATGTGTTACTCTACTCTGGTTTGCAGCAGCCTGTTTAGCTTCTAGAGTGATACTTACTTGTACCATGACCTGATTTTTTTCTGAGAAATAAGCTTTATAGATACTGAGTTTTGCTGTTTACCCACACGAGAGAATCCCAGAGATGACAGCAAGCTGGTGACAAATCTAGACCTGGCTCCTGTGCATGCTCTGCTCACTAGACTAATTTCTTTTTCTTAGGGCAGACACCCTGCAGGGTCTAACAGAAATAAAACACCAAATCACCAGACATAACCTAAGCCCTAGAGCACTTAAATGCACTATGCTACCAAAACCATTCAGTCCCACAGCTCCCATTCCTTAGATGGGAGCCTCAGGCTTGTCCCCACACCATGGCAAGGCTGCCAAGAGCCTCACCAGCAGCCAGCCCTGGAGCTGCACTGGGCAGGCTCCTGCTGAGCTGCCTCTGCTTCTGTAGGGCCACAAACCCCTGGGGACCAGCACAGCAGACAGGAGGAACCATATGAAGATGAGAGGTCTAGCCCACACCAGCAGCTCCTTTCACACACAACCCTAAACTATGATTTGGTTTAGCTGCCAATCTTCCAGATTTCTGCCTTAACCACAACCACCAGATGCACCTCAGGTGAAACCCAGACCTTCATGCAGTTTCCCAGAACTTCCTTCCAGCTCAGACACTGCTTCACTCAGTGAGTCTTGGGTCACCTGGTAGAGGTACCATGAAATTACAGTTATTACATTTCCCCTGTTCTTTCCTGTCCATCTAGTCTGTGAGGCAGCCTGCTCCCCTGGCAGTGTCATCAGAAAAGCACCCAAGGGTAAATAAGTACAAGCACCAAGGTACAAGTATCAAGATACATGGGGTATGTAACTTATATTTGTGGGAGAAGTTTGTTTTCTTCCCAACACAAAGATCCATCTCCCACTAGGAAAAGGAACCAGGAGACACACAGGTTGTTGGTTTTTTTTTTGTTTTCATTTTTCTTTACCTCACTGGCTGGTCCAGCTGATTTTTGTCATTTGCCCTTGTTTGTGGTGGTGGGTGACACCAGCCCTTAGCAGAGGGCTGAGAAAAGCAGCTACTCCCTCCTCCCCCAGCTCCTCATCCTCTGGCTTCCCCACTGGGACACACTGTGGTATTGTGTCCTGCCCTGGCACGGGTGGCTGCATGCAGATGCCATCCAGATAATCAGCAGTTATTGCTCTGACAGTCTCTGAACATCACCACTCAGAGGAAAATTTTGGTGTGTTTATTAGGCCATGGTGGTTTCTGAGAACACAACTGGGATTGGGGTCCCTCATCCCCACAGCCCAGACACGAGAATGTAGGTGCCTTGCACCTGTCAGCAAGCCTTATTGCCAACAGAGAGGAGCTGTATTTGATTTTTTTTTTTAACAGCTCAGTAGATCATGTCAGCAGACAACAATGTGCTCACTCCACAAGACATAGAATTTGACAGGCAAAACAACCTGCCAGTTACTTATCATTAGTGCAAATGACTGATTTTTCGGTTCACCGGCAGTTCAGAATAATCTGAAGGTTTTATTTTGAGTCAAACTGAAGAATTTTTTTTTCCAGAACTTTCATCTCACCTTGATCTTTCACATTTCTAGTCTAATCTCTTTTAAATAAAACTTTTTATTATCTTCTAAAAAGTGCAAAAAACGAATGAGGGATGCTTCATTTGATCCAAAACGATTTCCATTAGTTTAACTTCCAGCTTAAAAAAGAAGACCGGAGGAGGGAAGGAATTCAAGAGCAGATATTTCTCCCAGTAAAGAGAACATTAGGGTCAGTTGAAACCCCAGATTTTCCTTGGGAAAAAACCTTGTAATGAAAATTTTGGGACAGCCTTACACTGTTTCTCCCCTGCTTCCCCCACCCTTCCCGGTCAGGCTGCAAAGCCCTGCTGATTATCACCCACATTTATTTTTCCTAGGCTTAGAGATCACAAGTCAAAAGGGAAAGAGCTGCTCATTTCCCATCACTCTTCTCCCTCACTCCCAACAGAGTCCAAGGTCTTTTGCACATCAGTGAATCCCATTCTGCCTCATCCCTGACTATTTCAGCCATCCAGAGCCAGCCTTATGCCATCCACTGGCTTGGAAATAAAAACGCATTTAAGAGTCAACCAAGGGAAAAAAAAAAAAAAAGAAAGAAAAAACAGTAGGTGTGTAGGCCAGCCCTGCAGGTGCTTCTGCAATTGAGTCTTGGCTCAGGGCAGTAAGTGTTAGTGACTTTTAATTTCCTCTGTCCCCAGGCATCCTGGATAATATCACTCAGATAGCTCCAATTCAACTCCTGACCTGGCAGACAGTGCTGGGTATCCCACAGTGCTCCATTGAGTACACTAAGCCTCACATAAGCCCTCTAAGCCACTGGGCTACTCTGGTGAGTCATTTAATAACACTGAACATGCTTTTCCCTACAAGTTTGCAAGGAGGGGAGGAATCTACGGCAGGGAATTAAAGACCCCCAAACAAATTTTAAACACAAATTGAATTTTTTAATTGGACTGGAGTGCTGAAGCATATTCAGGTCTTGACCTCAAACCAGATCAGGAAGGAGAAGTAGGCAGTCAGTTGGCCCTGGAGATTTGTAGGGGGTCACAGGTGCCTTTAATAACCAATACTGTAAGTTAATAGCTTGGTTAGGGATGGGAATAGACTAAAAATGATACCAAGGAGTTCAGTTTTAGTCCAGTTTGCTTTGGAAAAAAGCTAATATCACAGGATGATCGCAACTGGAACAGGAGGTTGGAAAGACCCACAGATTACTACTTTTAAGCTTTTGCTATTGCAAACCTTTTCTTCTTATAATTGTGAAAATTTTAAGTTTTTCAAGCCACATCCTTGTGCAGTGCATTCTTACATTGGTTGTTCTTACTGGGAAGAAATTTCAAACTCTGGTAGAAACCTCCTCCTAATTAGCAGCCCAGGACTCTGTGGTTAGCAAATAACATTCTCCTTTAGCTTAGTAGCTATTCTTCTAATTTCTTATGGAGAAACCCACTGAGGGTCCTTACCTGAATAGCAACAGAATCATGAAGTCTTGAGGGGACAGGTATCAATCAACTGCTTCATCATGACCACAGTTTTAATTGATTCTATTGATCAGCTGTGGGTTACCCTGGAAGAAAAAGTGTTGGACCATTATTTGTTAGCTGCAGTGCTACCTTGTACTGCCTCTAATTTCATCCCTGTCCTCTGCCTTGGCTGCACATTTCCAGACGTGTCAAAGGGAGCTGAACCAAGTTAAAAGTTTGCACATATCTTCCTGGAGCTGCTTTGAGAATCACAGGCCCGAGGCAGGAGTCTGATCCAAATCCCCGTTTAGCACTTGCTGAAGGATCAACAAGAATATCTTTGTGAGTGTCTGAGAGCCACTGGGTTGCACAGTGCTCAGGCATTTGGCTGCTCCTGAGAATCCTACTCTGTAGGATTCTAACTTGATCTAAACTTGATGCTTATTCAAGTCAAGACCTGAGCACCCAGCACTCCGGTTTGCAGACAACACGAACCAGGAGCAATCGGCATTTTTGAGCATCTTCGATCTGTTAACTGACATTTTCTGAAGATGAAAAGCTTTTGGGTTGACTGCCCACAAGAGAAAGCCCCCTGCCCCCAGATAGTTCCTGCATGGGCCTTGGCAGTGGGCCCAGACAATGTCAACAAGCTTTGAGCATGACTTACAGCACTATCTGAGACAGTGAAGAAAACAGAAACTCCCATGACAGCATTCGCATTCAGGTCTTGTTGATGAAACTACCAGTCACTAATGCCAAAAACAGCAGAGATTGTTTTTCACCATGTGGGCTTCAAAATTCGCATCAACAGGCAGAGTAGCACCTTGCAGGTAGTTCCTTAGAGCACCTCTGCCACAAGCCTACCCCTCACACCCATCTGGCAGCAGGCTCACCCGTGGCGAGGCACAGCTTCCTCCTCATTTCATCCTCCTCCAACACTCCCATTTGCGTTTTGTCCACTTGTTGCATCCTGTCTAATTCCTGTTCAGGCGTTCATCAGGGAGGGGAAGGTTGTTTTTGCTACTTGCCTGTGCTGCACCCAAAGTAATGAGCCCAGAACCTTTATGTGATCTCCTACCTGATACTCTGATTTAAGGTGGGACTACAAGGAAGACTTTCCTTTCCTTGCCCTTGACAACCAAGTGGAAAACACACCATTTCAGACAAACAAAGGTTACTGGGAAAACTACTTGAGGGTTTGTTCAAAAAATTTAGTTTGACAAACAACAGTCTGTGTTTGGAGTTTACTTTCCTTCTTTCTGCACTTTCAAACCAAAGTTCTGCACATCAAAAATATCCTTTTGAAACACAAGTCAAAATGCTGTCTGCAAACCATGGGAAAACATTTGATGCCAACATCCCTATTCTTGCCTTGACCAAAACTCAAACCATATTTGATGCAAATAGGCCTGGCCTTTGAGAAGCAGTTTTGAGCCAAATTTACTGCTCATTCACAAACCCAAACCAGTTCTTCATGCAAAGCAACACAACCACAGCTTCAGGTCGTTTGTGACCTTGGCCTTATTCAAAACAAATCAAAGCTTAATGCTTACAGATTTTAAGTCCTAATCCACAAACATCCCAACCCTCACTTTGTTTGCTCAGTATTAAAAAAATATGGGTTTTGCTTTCTTTCTTTCCCTGCATCTCTTTTCAAACAAATCCTTCCTGCCTTTGGACAAGCTGACATTGTGTGTGTCCTTGAGTGTGTTCAAAAGCAAGGCAGAGCGTTCCTTTCTCATTACACGGCTTGGCTTATCAGCCCAGCAAAGGTTTGGGTTTCAGGTGTGGCTCTGTGCCAGGTGTGACTGGCCACACACCACTCACACAGCACCAGAGGCAGGGGCACGGAGCGTGCATGGGCTTACAGGCTGCCCTTTAGAAGCACCAGGAAACTCTCACCTGCTGATCCTCATGGACAAACAAACGGCCTCCAGCCTCAGAAGATGGATCAGGAGGAATTAAATTATATTTAGCAGGGTGATTGAGAGGTACTATATTTGCCCACTGAAAGCAGGAATAGGTTCTCAGCTGTATTTTGATTTTACTGCTCTATGGCCAAAATCCATAGTGAAGAAAGCTTGGTAAAACTGAGGCAAGACAGTTGTCTCTTCTAATGTATTATCAAGAGCATTAATGCAGGGATTTTACCTCCTAAAGTGGACTGGAAATTATACACAAGAGATAGGCCACCTAGGAAATAATTCCTAGACAATGCCACTGCAGAGAGGTTGCACCCTAGGATACCCATAAAAACAGGGCTACCTTGAATCCTTTGAGGTGTCCTATTACTGTGAACTAGTAACAACAAACTGGAAACTCAGCTTTCACCTATTAATTTTGAAACAGCATACTCTATTTACATATAAATGTAAAACACTCTACATGTGAACAGTTTTCATTTATGTCTCATAATGAAAATGGACTCCATATGCTGTCTGGGTGTTCAGCAAGTCACCCCCCAAGAAATTCTACCATTCTTTGTTGTGCTCCTTTGCATTTATCTAATACTTTGTGTAGTTACTCAGAGGTTACTATTAGAATAATTCAGAACATGCGTCTCCAGGAGGGCTTGTAATGAACAGTCCGCATCTTATTCACCAGCAAATCATTAAAAGTAATGCCCTGGTGTTCTTCAGTACCCAGACAAGTGTCCCTTGGGCTGGTTGGAATTGCCAAACCAGCTTTTGCCCGTAGTGGATTGACAAGTAGTGCCATTGGCCAAGGAGGTCTTTCTCCAGGCAGACCAATTCTTGTGGAAAGGAGGGATGGGTGGAGGTGGCAGGAAGGGGGAAAAGCTCTTCTGGAGATGTGATGTGTGTAAGGAGATGGCAAGCTTTGAGAGGGCAGTGCAGCCACTGGTAACTTTTGCAAGTTCCTAGCAACCCTTGCACTCATTGAAGTGTCTTAGTACTCTGGAGAGGCTGAAAACATTTACAGGCTCTTGGCAATTCCTGAGCAGGTCATTTTGGCTGGTTAATTAATGCCCTGCAGCTCTTTGTCACTGACAGAATGAATTCATAGCCCTGAATTCACAGACTAAATTAATTTCCCTGATTCATGACCTGGACAGAGCTTTTACAACTGAAGAACCTCAGGTGCCTGTGGTGCTTCTGCAAATTTTCAGCTGAGATGCCAGCGTGGCAACACCTTCAGGATTTGCCATTGTTTTCACAGGAGAAGGTCCTGAGCACCCAGATGGTTACCTGGTCCCTTCCCACACCTTGGGGCAGGTTTAGCATTCCCAAAACCTTTCCTCAAGCCAAACTATTCCCTGAAGCGTTTGGCAGATACAAGATATGAAGTCACTTTTTATACAGTTGCTGATATGGCTGTCCTGATCACAGTATCCTGCCGTCTTAGAGGAGTTTGCCCTCACAGTAATCCCACAAATTGAGGCACTCTTGCTGTTCCCATTGTACTCCCACTGAATCACAGCACTGATGTAATTTGCCTGGGACACAACAGGGAACTGAGCACAAGTCCCTCAAATTCCTGGCAGGCACTCCAAGCCCAGGCCATCCCAATGGCCTGCCATATTTGTGAAAACATCTGGCAGGGCTTTAGGTGGAGTGTGTAAGATTTTCACTTGCTTGAGCAGCCGTGGAAGTGCCAGCCACAAATCTGTGGGTGAATGTGCTGCAGCAGGACGGATGGGATGCCATTGCATCACGGCCCAATAAAATTATGCAAAGCCCTCAGGAAGAGAACCTGGTGCCAGGCACGGGATCAGCAGGCGAGCTGTGGGCAGCCAAGGAAGCTCTTGACAAGCAGCATCATGCAGCACCTGATCCCAAGCCCAGAGCAGCCACTATCTCCAGCACACTTTGAACACACTTGTTCAAGTGATCACTCAACACCAGAGGTATTTGCAAGAGATCTGCTTTGATTGTGGCAATGTCCAGCTGGCAAGAAATAACTATTAGACTTCTTCTTCAGTGCCCTGCACACACTCCAAATTAAGCAAACCCTGTGTTTAAAGGCATAAATCAAATCACAGCACTTTCTCTTCCAAGATGAAGATTTTAAAATCTGACTCCAACAAAATGCTCAATTAGAGGTGCAGAAGCCACTGAACTGACTAGCAAAGCTCCTTGAGGCTTTGGGATGCCCCATCCATTCAGAGAGCAGTCAAAAGATGATGATGCTCTTACTCCCTGTATAGGGGCTTTGTTTCCTGAGGAGGATGGTGAACATGGGATGAAAATCCTGTTGAAACTGATGGAAAGTGTTGAAGCACATTTGGGTTCAGCTCTCCAGCAGCAGGGCACCAGCCACCAGGGTGGGCTTCTACTTTTTATTTTACAAAGATAAAAATCCTGCCTGGAGTTTGTACAGCTGGAAGATAAATGGAGTCAATGCACAAAAACCACCCACCACTGGCAGCAGCAGAGAGATAAAAAGTTGCTAGAATTTGATTGCACCCATTATTAAAACTTATCTTTAACCATCTCTCTGTCTATTGATTTCTAGCCAACTATTAACTAGCAATGACCTTAGAGGCTTGAAAATAACTTGGGAAGTCAAGTAAACAAAGGGGAACCCAGCTGCATACAAAGAACCAAGATATTTGCAGAGACCCTCTTTGCTTCTGCTCACTGCAATAAACTTGTGCTAGGTATTTTTCCATTTAAACATCTGAGTCAATGATCCAAGAAGCTGAGGGTGTGGACAAGCAACTGAGTGTACAGAGGAGCAGAAGGAAGGAATAGGAGTTAATTTTAATTGTGTCTACAGCCTTGAATTAATGTAATCTCAACCAAAGTCAGAAGACAAAGGTTCACATTTTAAGAGCGTAGCTCCACTGGCTGCAAGCCTTCATGTATATTAAAAAGAAACATTAATTATACACAGGTCAATTTGACTTTTTCAGGACATGGTATTATACTGTACCTGTTGCCAAAGAAAGCCCCTTTTTTTGTTTAAAAACCTCGTGAAAATGGGCAATAGGAATTCTTTTAGAAGGAGAAACAAAGTATTTCATCATATACCTTTTTTACCTTCCAAGCTTTTTCAGGCCTCAAGATTCTTCTTTTCATGGTCTAAGAATTTTCACCCCACATCCTTTCCCTCCACCAGTACATATACTCTAATGTCCCCCACATTTCCCTTTGTTCAGTGCTTCAAGATTCCCTCTGCAGTAAGCACAACCTTCACCTCACCCAGCCTGCACCCACAGCATCCTCAAAATCAGCTCCTTCCCATGTCCTGTAAGGATCATCTGGGGAAGAAGCAGCATTTACTGTGGTTTGTTTTAGGCATTTGTGCTCTAGCTGGACAGTCAGCCACTTGGCCAAATGGCACATATACCTTTTGAAAACTCCTTGAGTCCCTTACACAGAGCACACTATTGCCTTGCCATTTATTTTCAAGATGCTTTTGTAAGAGGGATTATTTGGGTTGCCCTGTTTAGGTTGGCTGATTAACTGGTTCTACAATTTCTGAAAGAACACAATAAAGATACCAGTGTTACTATTTTGAAAATCATTTCTATTCTTAAGCACCACATTCCATACTACTTTGGTTTTGGCCTTGCTTAGATTTGTGGGCAGGGCAGTAGTTCCTAAGAAAATCTCTCAAAATCTTGGAAAAATATTGCCAACATGTAAGCCTGTTGATTTAAATCCCATCCTGGATCCAGTAGCTGATCTGTGTGTGAGAGTAAAGTGAATTGTGCAAAATAGGGCTAAATGTGGTGACTGTACAGCTCAAACTGGGAAAATGCAGAGAGCAATGTTGGATACATTGGGTTTTGAAAATGAAATGTAGGTTTGTTTCTCCTTAACAGAGAAGAGAGTTGGGGACATTCATGTATCCAAGTTCACACAGGGCACACTCAGCCACAGTGGAGGAAGAAAGCCAAAGTCTCTTTAATTGTAGTCCCACACTGCAGAATAAGATCCTGCAAAATTCTGGTGTTTACAGTTTGTGGGGAAATCCTTTAGAAGGGCTTTATGTGCTTTCTCAGTCTCACCATAGGCAAACCAGGCCTGGAGGGGCAGCATAAATAAAGTAATTTGAGGCCAGAAGAAGATGTCCAAATTCCTCTTAATTTGAAACCTAAAAAGAACTCTAAATATTTTGGCAATTCAACCATCAACACAAAGGACTCTTTTTGGACTGGCACTCGTATAATCCACCATCCATTCTTCTCAAAGAACTTTTGAAGGTTTTGACTCAATTGGGCCACATTTGAAAGAGTGGTAGAAATTTCAGCAAGAAGTGCCTGCAGGATTTGGCAGAACCCATAGAGGACAGGAGGTAGAGATCCAGAGGAGCTTCCAGTGAGGAAGGGCACGTGTAAGAGCCCTTAGGGAGCAGCTGCCTGGCCAAACAGCACGTGTGAGCCCTGCCTGGCCAACCAGAGCTTGCACAGCTCTGTCCCAGCCACAGCATGACGTTATCTTCCGTGTCACGGAGCCACAAGAAGAGCAGTGTGAAAAGAGCCGGGCTTATTATGATAGAAACAGAAGTAGGATGAAAAGGCCAAAGGACAAAAATCCACAGGAGACTTCAGTAACTCTGGTGTTCAGGAAACAACAAGGCTCTTTCCCATCCCTTCATCTTCTTCCTGTGAAGGGTGAGATTACCCACCCTAAAGGCAGGAAGACACATACACCTCCCTCACCAGAAGAGACATGGCATTATAATAGCAGGGCTATTTTTTCCCCAGGAAAAGGAATGAAATCAGCTATTTACACTGGACAAATTACAAGCTCTGGAAAGCACATGAGGCACACAAAGAGAGCAGTTGTATCACAAATAAATATGTGGTGGGGGGAAAGTATTGATTAGCTTTGTAAACGCAGTTGCCCAATCAATAGCAATTTCTGGAAATGCCTGGTACTTATTTGGTGCAGCTTGTACAATGAGGATAAATAATAAGAGTACTTAAGGGGCACATCTCCTGACACCACTGCTGAGCCCTGTACAGCACAAAGCCAGAACGTGGTACAACAATTGCACAAGCCAGGACTAATCCACTCTGCTTCTAAAAAAAGAAAAATCACAAGCACAAATCCAAACACAGCCACACTATCAAAATAAACACCTGGATCTCAAAGGTATCCAGACAAGTTCCTGCTGTCCTGGCTGTAGATGCTTGGCACAGGATGGTATGAAACTCACCCATTTCCAGCTATGCCCAGCTGGGAAGCCATGGGTCCCCCAGGATCCCTGCTGTATGGGAATACACAGATCCTCCCCTCTTCCCTGAATGACCAGGGTGCCCCTAAGCACAGTAAAAGCCCCAGATCTTGGACCAGGAAAAGAAATAAAGGTACAAAGCAGCTTGCCAGAATGGTTTGTCTGATGCAGCCCCTCTGTGCCAGGACAGCTCCCTGCCTCTTGGAGGCTCGGTTTGGACATGCTGACCCCTTCCCATGCCTTCCTCCAAGGGAATCCAGCCCCACTGGGGCAGGGCAAGGTCCCAAAGTAGGCAGGACCCCTGAGGCCACTCCACATGCTGCTTGCACGGCAGCAACTCAGCAAGAAGCACGGAGGGTCAGCATCTCACCAGCAGGGCTGCAAAGAGCCCTGATTGACCCTGACCCAGGCTCCTGGTTGTACCACAGCCCTGTGCTAAAAGTAGCACCTGATGGGAAGAAGGGAAAATCCACCTCAGCTCCCCAGAGGCTTCTCTACTTCCCTTCTTTACAGATAGGAAGTTTGCTCACATTGTAACATGAGATCATAGCACAGGAAAGGCTGAGGAACCAGACGCTCATTTAAGCCACAGCTTTTTCACTGCAGCTGCCAAGGATAACCATGTTTGCATGAAACCTGTTTACAGACACTGCTCACAGCCCTCCTGTGAGGTGCCTGTGCAAGAGCCCATGACCAGCTCATCATAACAAAGACCTTCACCCACCCAACTTACTTTAACCAGCTGCACCACTCCAAACAAATGGGGCAGGGAGTTTTCACATCCACAGCACCCAATGCCACCTGTGCAACTGGGGGCCAGAGGAACAAAGGGAGAGGTGTTTGTGACATAATCCCTTATATAGTTTTGGTGCAGATTGCTGCCAGCTGGGTGGTGAGAGAACAGGGGAGCTGCTCTTCCCACTGGACAGAGCCCAAAGGTGTTTCACATTTTCCCTTAGGGCCCTAATGACTCTTCCCATCTGCAGGTGTCTCAGGACACAGGGGTCTGGGGAAAATGCTGAAACCTTGTCTTCCTACATGAGAGGTCATTTACTCTATCCCATTGTGAGAGACTCCATAGGACTACACTTGTACTTGAATCATGGCAGGATGAGAGGAGTTTATGTGGAGTAGGAGTGACTCATTTTTCTGTTCCTAAAATGTTGGTATTACTCACCAGAAAAATCCCCACATAGTCTAAGGGATTTCAGTGTTTTTTGTCTTTCATTAACAGCTCATCTTGTTTGCTTCCTCATCACAGCGTCCTCCTCATAAGAACTTCCTGCATCCTTTGTCACCACCTCACAACATCATCACAGCAGCCAAACAGCTCTTGGAAGCTGGAAAAGACATTAGGCAGCAAATGATCCCTTTGCCACGTAAGGAAGGCCCCGTTAGCCTCCGTGGCTCCGTGTTCAGCAGCACGGTTAGACATGCATGGCTTGCATGGATTCTCCTTGTGACTCAAAGGAATCTTCATTTACAGCCCAGAGGTGTGCACTCATTGCCAAAGGGTGCATAAATGAAAGCCTTCAGTTACCTCGCACAAACAGGATAGGTGTCCTTACATGAATTCCTGTGTGTCCTCAGAGGGAGTGCACACATGCTGCTTTTGGATCCTGACATAGCTGGTATGGGGAATTAAAGGCACAGCCAAATTATTTCAGCTCTCTGTGCCTGGTTTCCCTAACTGTAAAACATGTTGGCTTTGCATTGACCTTGAGGCTAAACCTAAATGGAGGCCTGGAGTTGCTACACACAGAAGACTGTACAAAGATAAAGAAAATTTCTTGGGGACTTGCAAAGCAATGAAAGGGACTACATTTAACTTAGGAGTGGTGTGGGCTATATCTCCACTTTCCCTCCATCCTACAAAATCTTAAAATTGCTTTTCTTGCTTTTTGTTGTAAATAATTGATGTGTGAAGTGCTGACTCATAAGTCTGGGGTTACAGGAAAGGAAACTTCGTTTCTTGGTTAAAAAATTCATTTCACAGCATAGGCAGCTTCCTGCAGAGCTGGCTGGCAAGGCCTGGACCACATGGTGTGTGCCCTGCAGACACGGATGATCCATCAGGGGAGGATTTCCCAGGCACTGTGGTTCTGCCCGTCATTCTGCAACAGGGAAACCCAAGCACTGCCCCACCAGGAGCGTGGCAATCTCTTTGCATGAAGTGGAGCACAGCAGAGCTCCCTTGCCTGGGTGCTAAAGCAGGGGTAGGGCCATTGGGTGTGCCAGGTCGTGTTTCTCTGTGCATCACCTGGACCCACGTGGGCTTTTACCCACTCTGCCCAAGCAAGAAGAGGTTGTGCTGGGGCTGAAATGTCCACAAGCTGCTCCTTTCCCACAAACAGCAGACCAAATTTTGGACTTCCCCACTTATTGCTGTACCAAAGTGCAGAGAAGAGTGTCCCCAAAGCTCAGTCTTGAGCGTAAATGACTTCATTCCTCAAAGACTTTGCCATACAAAGGAATAGAGGAAGTATTATCTGTACATCATAGGAGAGAATACACTGAGATCCTTAAAGTTTTTATCAGCACCTGACCTGCACTGATTTCCATGGCAGTCAGGCACTTGCACTCCTGCAGTGAGCCACACGTCAGTGACTCACTCAGCGTCAGACAGAAAGTCTGCAGCGCTGCAGCGAACACAACTTCACTCTTCTGGAGCTCACAGGGGCACTTCTGACACCTGGGGTGCTGTGACACTTCCCCTCACTCCCTTCAAGCAGCATTATTTCATCATGTCTGCCAGGCACAATTTGCTGCTGGAATTCAGTACTTTTATCTCTGCTGTTTGATGGACGCCCTTGCGGCATATTTGACTCATCTTCTTTCTAATATTGTCATGATAGAATTCAACACCCCCTCCATTCTCCTCAGACGTTGCAGAAAAGGTGAATTTGGAAACTTCTTTCTCAGAGCAATGATAATAACAGCTCCATTGTGCTGACAAAGCCAGTCACAGTCTGTGCCTTCCAAAGCCATAGGAATGTTGTTGCTGTAGCTGTGCCTTGTGTTGGCAATGGCTGTGCAAGGTGCAAAACAGGGAACCAGCCTCTGTCCCACAGAGCTTGCAATCCTAACAATCATCCATACATTGAATGTTTACTATATAAATATTTAGCTAAAGAAAGCATCCAAGTCACATAAAAGCTCAATGGATCTAAAAGGTCAATGGAGAAGCAAGTTTTTCAGGAGATTGGGTTTATCCATAGAAAAGCAATTTGCAGAGCTTCCGTGTTGTATTTAGAGAGAAGCAAAAGCTCACAGAGAATGAAAAAATTTAAGATGTAAACCCCTCCTTGTGCAAACCTTTCCTGAGTAAAGCCTCTTCCATTTGGAAAAGGAGAGGAATTGAAGAGCTCCATGAGTTGAGCAGCACCTGCTTGTGCAGGGCTGACAGCCCTGGGAAGTGCTCAGTTCTTCTGGTATCGACACATATCTGAGAGGTGAGGCAGCAACTGAATCATGGTGGCTTGAATTTCACATATCAGGACAAATTAGTTCATTGAGGATACACCAACAAGTACAGGTGCTGCTGTGGATGTGTGTATGAGACAGAAAAAGAGAGGGCACTTCAAAGGCAGCATTAGGAGAAAGCCCCAAGTCCTGCTCTTCTTTTGTGAGAAAGATTTCCTTGAGCTCTTGAAGCTAATGGGAATAAGGAAAAAATGTTTCTCCTTACTCTTGATGAAAGCTTTCCTATTTAAATTATAACCAGCCCTGGAGTGAAGTGGGATGCTCCTATGCAGAGCCTACACAATAGCAAGCTGGGTTTTTTTTAACAAGCAGAATTCAGATCACTAGAAAATGCAATGCACTCCTGCTACACTAAGACAAACAAGGACTCTTACAAATATGGTAACAGGGCACTTTCACAAACCTAGACCTGCATTAAGGATTCTTAAGGACCACTGAGGAACCTGCATCTGCAGGCTGTGAGACCACACAGTGGCTGGACTGGAATTCCTGCTGCTCCCCTATTCCTCCAGTGGAATTCCTCCACTGTCCTCTAAGGCTGCTTCAGGGGGAAGGGGGAGGCAACCGCAGGATCCAGCAACCACATCTCCTCTGTGGTGACAGGACATGAGAGGCAGATGCATGATTGCATAAAAGAGCAAAAGAAAAAAGGAAGAGCTTCATTTCCTCTTGGTCAGGCCATCTTTGTTAACCAAAATGCTTGGGGAAACTTTGGGTACAAGCTGTGGGCATGGCAGTGGTGTGGGAGACTCTGAGCAAGGGTACCAGATCCTGGGGAGCAGCCAAAAGAAGAAACCTTTTTTGTGCTTTTCAGCTGTCCCAGGGATGGGCTCTGACTCTTTCAATCTCTGGGGTCCAGAGAGCTGAACATGAGAGCTGGCCAGACTGCCCTGGGGAGACATTCTTTGTGCAAGTGACAGCTGGGTCCTGTTTGGAGACCTTTGCTGCCAAGGTAGAATGGCTGAGGTCTCCAAAATATGTACACATAACAAGTACCTGTGTGTGTATATGAGCAGAGACATAAGCATATATACATATGTGTTCATATATATATATATATATGCACTTCACCTTTCAGGTTGCCTGGGGCACACAGATTTTCTGAGAGGGATAGCCCACATGGAAGGATGAGTCCAAGAACAAGTGACTTCAGAGCAATCAAACTCCTCTTAATTTTTACAGCTGGAGGAGAGAACTCTTGATATGATTGAAGACCCTGTGTATCTTTACTAAATTAACTTTTGGAAACACCATGGTGAACCAACACCAATGCAGCACTGTGACAATGTGTTTCAGCAGATCTCAGGTTCTTTTCCCCCTGTCCAGCTGCAGCATGGCCAGGCAGAGCTCTGGGTTATGTAAGATGGGAATCAGATGACTGATACAACTCTTGCTTCAGTAAGGGCAGATGCTGCCAGCTGGGCATGTGAGCAGCCCTGCCTCTTGAGTTTGAAACAAGAGTATTTCAAAAGGGAACATAAATATAATATTTAAACATAAATATTTTGGGGTTTAATGCTGTTGATTTTGGTTTATTTCAAATTTATTTATTCTTGCTGAGAAAAGCTTGTGGTTAGTGGGCTTTTACTCTGCACTTCCTGTCTTATGCTCTGTCTTGTTCCTACTGTAAAATGCTGAATGCAAGATAATTAAAAACAAATTGGTCATTGTCATGTTCTCAATGGCTGTCAAGGCATCACAGTCCTCTTTTCCAGCTGTCACCTCGCTCCTGTGAAGCCTGGACACGTGAGACTTGTCTTAGGGAAATCCCAGTCTTTCAGTTTTTTGCTGCATTTGGGATTACCTTTGTTTGTAGCACACTGTGGTTTTGCTTTCATCCATGTTATGTAAGATTTTTGAAGAGAATTCTGGTCAGCATCAGACACAGCATCTCTTGGTAGGTTATAAATTGTTCTGTACAGCAAAGGAGAAAAACTGATTGCTCAGGAAGAGAAAGGTCTGGGATGCAAATTCCCTGGCATCTGTTCCCAAGCTGAGCAATTTACTGTCTGTGTTGGTGCCTTGCATAGGCCACTTACACAAAGTTCAGGCACCCCCCAACAGCCCCTCATCCTGTGGAAACTCAAAAGCACAAACATCATGTTATCAAGGTTTACTCAGTAGAACTTCCAACACACCACACCAGCAAAACCCTGGGGCTGCCAAAGCCACGTTCTCTTCATTGGCTGAGCTCAGATAAGCAAGCAGCACCCAAGAGGTTGATCCCAGCAGTTCCCCTTGGCTGCTCCCTAATGTTGCTGCTCCCCATTCCAACAGCTCCCAGGGACCACATGGTTTAATGGTCCTGGACACTTCAGCAGTGCCCAGGGACCTCCCAGGCCCTCCTGCAAGTGTGGCCTTGCTGTGGCAGCTGAACATGTTGGGTGACACTGTAGGTATGGTCCAAAGGGCAAGGAGTGAAGATGGAGGGAAAAATCCAATGAAATGCAGAGGAAACACAGTTCAGGATTATACCAAGTTTTTTGAGTGAGTTTTTTGGCTCTATGTTCCAAAGAGAGGTTTCCATGGAGGTCAGCAAGATGCCACACAGGAATTTTGGGATGCTCCATCCAAACATGTGTGACTGCATTCCCAGCCCCCTGTGGGGGAGGTCCTGTGTCCCAGGGAATCATGGCCAGCAGCACCTGCAGGGTGTGCAAACATTCCACCTCTGGGAAACACGCTGAGCTACTGGACATGCCTTCAGTTATTACAGTGAAATTATAATGATGGGTAATTCTCCAATTGCAGCCTGGAAACAATGCTGGAAATCTCACTTGGAGACTGAAAAGCATGCAAAGGTCTCCCTTTGCTCCATCAATTCCATTTGAGTTCCACTGAGACCCCACCCAGCTTGGGCAAATCAAACCACATCCATTTCCTCCATCTCTGCACGGCCTAGCAAGTGTCCTGAAAGGTCTGGTGTGGATTTGCAGTTTGTAAATACTGCACAGCCAGGAACCTCTCCTACAGAAAGCAAGAATCCTCTGGAAGATGTCAAGAAGACAAAACTGCATATCACAGTCATGTAACGAGGAGGTGGTGAAATTGCTGTTGCGTTAGAGCTGAGCAACTCATGATTGCTCTGTCCTGCAAATGTCTTCAGTGTTTAAATGTTTTTCCTTACATGCAAATATAGGTGATGATAAGCATTTGTACAATGAAAATGTGAAAAAAGGCTCTATGGGAGCAATCAACACTGGTTCATTTTGATAACTTTGAAGTGTTTTGTATTCAGCCATGTTAAAAAAAAACTCATTAGCTCAGATTGTGAAATCAAAAGTAATTTTAAATGGAATGAATTTTTCATTTTGGAAATGATAAAAGGGCAATTTCCAACCTTTAAAATACAATTCAAATTGAAAAATTTGCCCAGCACAACCCTTTCAGGGAAAATGCTTTGTTTCTCATATATTAGCATTTCTGGGTGACAATACGGTTCATCAAAAACCTCTGCACCTCAATAATCTGCGTCGAGGCTTCCCCTGATTGCATGGTGACTGTGCGTTGCCTAATTGTGTGTGACTAATACAATTTCATGTGCATTTCCGTGCACTGGGGATTCATTGTTGCCACATACTACCATTGGGAAATCTCTAAGCGTGTGTCTATGAAACAATGACAGGGAGACAAGAGTACCTCCTCTGGAGAAAAGATCTAGGAGGAGGCGGATGACTGGGAGCAAAAATTTATCAAGGCAGAACAGACAGAAAACAGAGCAGCTGTGCCTCTCCCTGGTTTGCAGGGCACAAAACCTCCTCTGTAGGGTGGGACTTGCTGGTTCAGTGCTTGAGAAGTCCTCTTTGGTGATGAGAACAAGGAAACCTAAGCAATGCTTGAGAAAGGAGGGGACTGAAAGAGAGCTTTCCTGCTTAGGGAGAAATATCCTAGGTCCATAGAGCCAGGAAGGCATCAGGAAGGCAGCTTAAGAGAGACTTGATGCCCCAGGGCTGGAAAAAGAGAGGAGGGGTACAAGGTAGCTCCAAGCAAGCTGCTGTCCTCAGTGAGAGCTGGCAGCCAATGGTGACAGTAACCCTCCATTCAAACTCAGTTTGCATGGCTTGTGCAGGCGGTACAGAGGGCACAGAGCCCTCTGACAGCACTCAGACTCCCAAAATGGGCACCTTTCCAGCCCCTTCGTGCAGCAGCACCCAGGCTGTTGGAGAGGGTTGGTTTGAGAACAGGTACTTGTCACGTGAGGCTGCTCATCCCACATCTCCATCCTCTGCTATAAAACCCCCTGTGGTGGTGGAGGATTCCCAGGGACCAGGTCTAAAACAGGGAGGAGGTCCCTAATTCAGAATTAAATACCTTCAGGCCCTGGAAGTATTTAAGAGATGTGTAGCTGTGGTGCTTAGGGACGTGGCTGAGTGGTGGGCTTGGCTGTGTTAGGCTGATTGTTGGACTTAATGATCCTGGAGGTTTTTCTAATCGAAATGATTGTACCAATTTGTGATTCTGCAGAGAAGAAATACACTCATTTGATACTGGAGGGGATGCTCATGAGCTCCTGAACCAGGAGGCTGATGTGAGTCACCATTTCACTAGGAACACCAGGGAGTCATGCCCTGTGGCTTGGCAGTGGGGATGTGTTCCTGCATGGTGGCACATCCTATCAGTGGGTTGGGTGAGTGAGAGGGAACATGCAAACACCCTCCCTAAAAGAGCAGCAGCTTGTTTGGTGCAAGTCTTACATGTGTTCAGAAAACACCTTCTAGAAAGTGTCCCTCTGGGAATTAAGGTATTTCTACACCTAGTTTTGGGATGTTGGAGGTGTTAAATGGTACCTGAGGTGGCCACTTCTAGATTTATGTTTTGGACTTGATTGCCTCATTTTCAGCTGTATGTTCCTGCACACAGCCACCCTGCACAGGAGGGGTAAATCTGAGTGTAGATCCAATTAAAAACACAAGGCATTCAGAAGCTGCAGAGAGGGGAGCCCTATAAATACTTGTGAGCAGGGGGAGTGCAAACAGCCAGTCCCAGGAGAAGTATCTGTTTTTTACAATGTTTATAAAATAAAAATAAACGAAACCAGCAGAAGTCCTGAGGAGTCCACCACTCACTACTGCTGATGGGGAGGGGCAGGAAAGCCTTTGCATGAAAACTTTAGTGAGAGTGACAGGCTTTCCCCTCCTGGCTCTGTCCCAGCCAAGCTGGCTGCTTGTGCGGGTGGCCACGGGTCACTGCCCTACCCAGCCTGTCCCCCTGCTAGCCACAGACTCTGGAGAAGGGCCCTCTTCCTGGCCCCTGATTGCAGGCTTCACAGGAATGTAAATAGTGCATATGGCAATGGAGATGCCATTATTTTTATAATTGCTGCTAATGCTGCCTGAAATAAAAAAAAATGAGATAAATAATAAAACCTGTTCTGCAAGCAAGATGACAGGAAAAGGCCTTTGTAGTCAAACAGGAGGGACCCATCCCTTTTCCTCTGCTACTAGCCTCTACTTTGTTGCCTACAACATTTTTCATTGTCTCAGTTCAGCATTTTCTTCTTCTTGTTTATCCTTCCCCACAGACCTGGTATATTTAGTCCCTTCTTTCTACTCATCCCAAGTGCCCACAGTTACACTGATTGTTTATCATCCTCTTGATCCCCAAAGCCTTTCACTAACCACTTAGCTGGCTTCTTGCTTTTCAGATGTCAGAGTTCTTCGAGGCAAGGGCTCTGCTTTCTGAGGTGTCTGCTCTGCTCCCAGCACACAGCACCCCTAACCCTGGCACTGCTCTGATTGTCTCTGGCATCTCACACAGGGGTTTCAGAATCCACCACAATAGGTTGGCTAATGAACTTGTTGCTACAGCTGGTCTGGTCTCCTGAGACATCTCTGCAGTGGAGGGAGTTCTCTTCAAGAGAGAGAGAGGATACACAATTTTGGATTGAATGCAGGGCTCCAAAAAGGAAGGTGACTCATTGAGCCTAATCATTAGGGTGTGTGATGATATTATCTAATGAGGAAACGCTTGATGATGCTTTTAGAGACTGCAGAGAGCAGTGAACTGGCTGTAGAGGAAATCAGAATGTGAGCACTTTCAACATAAACAGTGTTCAAGAAATGGGATCTGAAATGTCTTTGGGGAGAAGAGCAAGGCAATTTCAACACCCTCAAGCTTGCATCAGAGTGTGTTGCTGCTCCTGTTTAATCTTAGTTGTTCACATAATTCTCTCCTTAAATAACCAGCTCTCTAGAATTCAGGACAAAGGACTCTTGCCTAAAGAACAGATGTCATCTCTTTTTTTTTCTGAAGCTGGTGTTTGTTGTCATTGTATTTTTTTCTAAGTTGAATTGCAGATGAGGTTTTAATAAAAGAAAGCTCTCAGGTTGGTGTAGGTTCCAAATCTAGGTTTAGTTAAGCAAGGGGTTTTACAGAATTTCCAAGAAAAAGAGAAACATTTCAGCTGTTGCTCTTCTGTTTTGCTCTGGGTTTTTCTTCTTTTATTTATTTTTTTTTAAGAAATCTCCTTGAAATTTTTGCTTGACTTCCTCTAAAGAATCTTCAGCTTTTTGCTACCTCATGAGAACCAGAGAGTGAAACCATGTAGAAACACCAAGTCACAGTCCCCATTCTCTTTTTTCTAAGCTGAGAAAGATGAATGAACGAGCTGCCTGACACACTTCTCACTCCTGGCACTACTTGTCTACAGCAGCTGTGATATACCTGGGCAGTTTTCAGTAAGGGACCACAGTGGTGAGAGTTGTCATGCCCCAGAAAAGTCAGTAGGAGAAGACTCTAAACACCTCAGAGAAAAGCCTGTTTAAATATATTCAGCAGGTGGGAATTTGGCCCTGGTTATTTTATTTAAGTTCTCAGCATCCGATAAACGAATGTATCCATCTAGAAAGCAATAGTGCAGAGGGAATAAAAATAGCACAAATTAAAACTTGTCTCTTCCCTTAAAACAGCAAGAAAGTCCTGCCCTTCCTACAGCTACAACACCATCAAATTAAGCTTTCTTTGCACAAAAATTTCAGTCATATTTAAAATCCATTACAGATAGTGGTTTAAGCTTGTTCTTCGTGTGTTCAAATTAAACTAAGCTGACAGAGCACATACAACCTCCTGCAGCCCTCTGACTAAATGATGTTAAACTGGTGTAATAGACTTGGATACTTTTCACAAGCATGGACTCCAACCATTGCACCTCTGGGTGCACATGAGATTTCTGCTCTGTTTTAAGTAAGAGAAAATGAAAGGAGAATAGAGTCTCGAACAAATGGAGGTTAAGGTCTTGTGTGAGCACTGTGGCAAGCTGTATCTCTGATGCAAATGTCTGCAGAAATATCAGGAAACCCTGATGCAGGTGTTTGGGAATCCAGACATAGTTACACCAGCCCTTTTTTCTTTTCAATTTTTTTTTTCTCTTTCTTCTGCTCTAACTAAATACATCTCTGGGCTTAACAGCACTGTGTGGGCTAAGGCCAGGCTGGTCTCACAGCTGCAGCTGTGTGTATGTGCATGTGTGTGTGTGCATTCCTTCTCACTCTCGTAAATGTGCAGCAAAAGTGTGAAAAAAGAGCAGCTGGCACATCTGAGAGAGAAAATTGCAGTGGAAACATGGCATATTTTTTTAGATCTTGGTTACTGTGACACAAATTGTGAGAGATCCCATCTTCTTAGGGAAGACTTAAAGCTCAAGTTAAACAAAACCTTGCCTCCTGGTCCCCCACAACCCCAAGGCCAGTTGCATCCTGGGGTCATGAGAAGGCATAGGCTGGGGTGTTTCTCTTCTAATTGATTAAATCTACCCATCTCTCAGACTTGTTTTATTGCTAATAATCACACAAAGACAGGAAGGTATGAGGACACAGCATTTCTGCAGAAGAGGAGGCCATCAAACCCTGAATATCTGGGTCTCCTTTCCGCGGTGCCTTTGCAAAACCATTTGACGTGGCCATCAGGAAGGAAGGATGTGTTTCAGAGGTGGTAGCTGAAAACTTACCACAGCAGAAGAGCCAGTTTGAACCCTCTTTATAAAACATTCTTCTCTTGAGTGCAGCTGTGCTTGTAACAGAGATTGGCTGAGTCAGGCGAGCACATAAAGAAAAGCAGGAGCTCAGCTCTTCAGCTGCTAACACATCCCACACAGAAGGGGACTAGGTCCTTGCAGGTGCTGCACAATCTTCCACTGCCTCCTTGCAGTGCACCCTTGTAGCTGGGAAGGAGAGACAGACTTTTACAACTCTCACCAGGGCAAATTCACCAAGCAGGTTGGGTTAGGGCAGTGTTAGAAACCTGTGGGACATTCACTCCATCAGTGAGACTTTAGGCCCAAAGGTCTCAGTTTGCTTTTTAGTGCATTAAAGCTGGGCTGAACCCAGGGACCTGAGCATAGCCATTCTCAGGCAGTTCATCAGGAAATACAGCATCCAACACCTGAGATCATCCCTTCTTTTTTGTCTTCTCCAGATGTATATCACAGTGAAGACATGGTATTCCCTGATCAGGTACTGACAGAGTGCCTGGAGGGGGTGGAAGGAGCAGGGAGGGGCAGAGCCCTGTCCCACCCCTCTGTCCTGGAGCTGGTGTTTCAGACAACCATGGTTTGGTGGTCCCCAAGCCCAGGAGATGGCCAGCAGAGATGTGCCCCTGCCACAGCAGCCCCAGCCTTGCCTGTCCCTCACCAGAGCCGGGTGCTCTGGGCTGTGCCCTCCAGTGCAAACCCTCTGCTGAGCACAGCACCCACCAAGCCACCACCACCCCCAGGGGTGACCCAGACCAGGGCACTTTGTGATCCTGCTCAGTGCCTCTGCTGGTAGGTCCTACAGCCAAGAAAGCAACAATATAAAATCAGTCTTCCCAATTAGGGGAGGGCAGCAGAAGAATGTATAAAATAAGAATAATAAGTTTAAGAATAATAAACTTAGTTGCCTGTCAGCATTCCCCTCTTCTGTGAATGTGATTCAATGTTGTTGTAGAGAAAATAGCACTTAACAAACCTGATTTAGTTCTTTGAGGAGATTACAAAGTTGCCTGATAAAAGTAACTACGCAGATATGCTATACTTAGATTTTCTACAAGGGGATTGAGCTAAAACCATGACATCCTGCTTAAAAAATAGCACAGAATAGTATGAACCAGGGGATATATGAGACAGATTGAGAGCTGGATAACTGACAGATATCAAAATGTTGTTGTCACTGAGGACTCATCTCTGAACAACAAATTCCAAGCAGGTTTGGGACTAGCCCTGTTTACCCCATGTTTGGTTTTTTTTAAATTTTTTTTATTGTCAATCTGGAAGACAATGTAAAAGGGCCACGGACAGAGGGCATTGATGCCATCTTTGGTGGCAAGGTGGATGAAGAGGCAGCCAGGGCAGGGTGGCTGCTGGGTAAGCAGGGCTCACTTGCAGCGCACTCCTGCAGCCCAGGAGGGAGGAAGAGGGGAGGATGCTCATTATCAGCAGGACTGGCTGCACGTGTAGCAGAGCTCCTGAAGGAGGGCTGGAGGTCGCTGTGGATGAGTGGTTCAGTGCAGACACCTCTCCTGGCAAATGGGGGCAAGGGCTGCCTGGGATTAAGCACACAGGGAAAGTAGTAAGTAGGATCAGGGAGGTTAATTTTCCTCCACATAAAGCACTGAGACTAAAGTGGATAAGATAACCAGGCCTGGGGCTCACATTTTAATATTCAAAAGGTGGTTAAAGTGAGGGCAGGAAAGAGCCACAGAAATGAATTAAGGAGTGCAAATGCCTTAGAGCAAGTTACTGAAATTGTTCGATCTGTTTCATGCACCCAAAGGGGGATGGAGGGGAATATTGAAGGATGAGTTAAGATCAGCATATAATTAATTCCATTGGAAGAAAACAGAGAGTGCAACAGGGCTTTTCAATGTAGTAGAGAATAGCATAAACACCAACCACCACTGGTGAGAAGCTGAAACCAGACAAATTCAAATTAGTCGCAAGGTGCACGTGTTTAGCAAAGAGGTGATCAACCACTGGAACAAATGACCAAGGGGAGGGGCAGCTTCTGCTTTAGATATCTTCAAATCATGACTAGACACCTTTCTGGAAGAGATGCTCTAGGTGAGCACAAGCAAGGGATAGATGGATAAGAGCAATTGTGATTCACTCTATGGATCAGAATACAATCTAATGATTTCCCCCCACCTAAACTCTCCCAGCCCTGATATCACACAGAGATGCTTGTTCATCTGAACAGCACCCTAGGTTACCATACTTAGCATCTCTGTTGCTTAGTGAACTTACATAGGAAATCTGTGCCAGAGCTTGATTGTTAAATAATCCCTGATTACCACCCAAATGTCTTGACTTCAGACATTATTTTCCCTGCAAGAACCAAAAAATTGATCTAGGTTATCCAAACTTTCCCCCAGAAGCAGTCTCTGAGTATAATAACAGTGTGGCAGACACAGCATCAGACCATGCATTACTGTATCTGCTGTAAAGGTTGTGCCTCCGGGCATCGCTTGGCTGGGAAGGAAAGGTTCACTTTTCTCCCAGCATGGACACTGTAGATTGATGGTCTGACCCTAAAGTTTTTGATCTCTCCCTCATCCTTCATCATTTAGGCAGTTCACCCTGTGCAGCACTCTGCAAGGTGGTCAGGAGCTAAAAGAGAAGGAAACATGCTGTATTTCACTGCCTTAGCAGGGCTGGAGCAGTAACTGGGGAGAAGGGGCTTTACGTTAAAATTCCCCTTGAGTTACTCACACGTGCATGCACACTGCATTACTGCTGAATCACTTTTCTTTTTTAAAAAAACAGCACATTACATGTGTGCAAATATAGCACTACCATGGTCTATAATGTGTCACCAACACATGCAAAGAAGAGGGAAGCCATTCATGTGTGACTACTCACTGGGCCTCTACATCATGTAGACCTGAAGAATGTTTTACCTCCTGTATCCTGTTTGGTTAAATGAAACCCAGAGTGGGCACCAAAGTTAAAAATAGCTATGTAGTTTGTATAACAATATCTATATATATTTTTAATATAAATTCAACCTGTCTCTTCTTTTCATATCCCATCTCCCTGATGCCCTTCAGCAATGACCCAAGGTCTGACAGTCTCTGCCTTTCTTCTCTGCTACCTCAAGGAGAAAACCCTGCAAACACAGCAGGCTGGGGGCCTCAAGTTTGGGTTGTGTTCCCTCAGCCCAGATGTGTTGGCTGGGCCAGTGACCATGGGGCTTTCTTGAAGCCCTCACTGGCTGGTGAGCAGTGTGTGGGCTGGTACACACTCCTTTCTGTGCCTTGGTCTGTCCCTAAGGGCCACTCAATTTAGGACTGGGGTGCTGATGTCTGCATTCATGATGAATAAGCTGTAAGTCCCCAGCAAGCTCTGCTGGGTCCAGAGGCCCTAGACTGGTCATGATACCCACTTCAGGAGAGAAGATGGTGTATTCAAGCGCCTCTGTGTCCTAAAACAGACATATGCTGGTTCTTGTCACCCATGAAATCCAAAACGTGTATGGGATACCCACTACAGTCACAGTCCACTCAGTTTAGGGCACCTGGTTTAGCTGGAAGTCAGTGAACTATTTTTTCCCAGCCATTCTGGTTCTTCCAAACCTTCCAGTGGACACAGCTGCACCGCACAAGCTGCGTGTGCTAGCTGTACATCTTCACTATGGACTTGGCTCAGGGGTCATCAGCAGACAATGCCAGTCCTCACAGAGCATATTGCCATGGATAGACCTCATTTGGTGGAGTTAGTGTGGAGCAGTCTGGGGTCTGACACAAATCAGAAGCCTCTGAGTTCTGCCTGGGTGTGTGGGGAAGCCACCCAGGGGATGACCTGGGATGGAGATGGAGAAACAGAATTGCTGCTGGTGCACAGCAGAGTCTGGGTTTCCATAGGACATTCTGCTCCCTGCTCAGCCCCCTCGTGCTCAGGACTTGGGCACCCAGCAAGGCAGGATGTTCTGCTCCACAGGGGGGTTTTCCTCCCATGTGGTCAGGCAGGATCTGGGCCCTTCGTCCCACCTGTGCTTGTGCCAAGGGCCAGAGCACAGCACAGCACTAATCCAAGGCTGGTTTCTGGGACAGATTGTTCAGCCAGCCCCTAGTGCTTAATGCATGATCTCACCCAATGGCCTAGTTTTTCTAGTGATAGTGCTTTTTAGGAGCTTTGCAAAGCCTTTCACATAATCTAAGGGGTATCAAGATGTGGATCCATCCCTCCACGGTAAAACCCAGCACCACAAAGACATCTTAGCCATGAGTAAGTGACAGTAGCTGATCTGACCTGCATGACAGCTCTGACAAAATAATAGCAACAGTTCAGCCCTTGAGCTCATTATTCAAAATCTGACTTGCTAAGGTTGGGCAAACATCATCCTCATTCAGCACAACCACTGCTGTGGGAAGGCACATGGAAAAAGTGCCACAGGACGGAGGACTGGGGATGGGAGGGGGGAGGAGAGCTGGGGACCATGCCTGGAATCTCTCAGGCTGCTGCCCCGACAGAGGGAAGATGGGTATGTGGCATTTTCCACTGGCATGCAAACAGCTGAGCCTATCTGATATCTGGCACACAAGTGTTTGGCCAGCTATTTACCAGCTCACAAACAGATAAATATGCAGAGGAGGGTGCTCACAGCTTTCCCACAAAAGGGAAGAGTGAGAAAGAAAAAGACACGGGGGGAAAAAAAAAAAAAAAAAAAGGGGAAAAAAAAAAAGAGAGAGAGAGAAAAACAACCCCAAAAAAGAGAACAGGAGTGAGAGTTGTCAGTGCCCGCAAGCACTCACAGGAATAATAGCAATAATCACTGTCATCCGTAAGAGGCTCTTGCGCCAGGTTCAGCCTCTCCCCCTCCCTCTCTCCCCTCGCCTTGCTGTCTGAGTCACTGGATCTGAGTCACACTCCTGTTCTATTCCTGTACCCTTCCCTTCAGCTGGGGATGTAGATTTGTTTTGGCTGGAACGATCTGGGCACAGGAGGGACCATCTGCTGCTAGTTCTTGCTTGCTTTGCTCTTGTTTCTTTCCCAGAGAAGGGAAGTGAGTGCTGCCATTGCAATAATTCAGAGGGAGCATGCTGGGAACAGACACCCCTTACTGTACAGCCAAGGACTGCCATTTGTCATCTGAAGGCTCGTTATCCATGGCTGACCCTGAGCAGTTGTCTCCACGTGCTTAAGCAAGCAGCTCTGACAAAATCACTTCCCCGCATATCAGCTCTTTCCCAAGGAGGGTGTTTTTCCTTTGGTCAAACCCCAAACTGTTTTTGAGGGAGCTGGGGTGGTTAGTACAGCCTGCACACTGCTGTGATGAAGGAGAGGCACACCAAACAAGCTGACAGCATGCAGGGACTTGCAGTCAGTGTACACAGCACACGTTATGATGGAAGGAGTGCTCCCTTCTGGTTTTCCCATCAGGAGCAGCAGCCACACTCATTGTATGCACTCTGTCTCTTGCTGCAATAGTAGTAATTGGCAGTGGTGAGGAAATGCAAATTACTTAATGCCTAATCCACCACAGCCAGTGTCTTGGCTGATTCCTGCATCCACATCCTGAATAGGAAAGTCAGCAGAGTGAAGGTGTGTGAGAGAAGAATTTACCAAAGTGCTGAACTAACAATGGACTGGAGGATGGGCTGAACGAGCAAGAGCAAAGGTCTGGGAGAGAGCAAAGTCACACTACAGGCACACCAGGGCTTTCAGGAGTGACCAGACCTTTAAGAGGCTCTGTGTCTGAGGCATCTCTCTGGAGGGATCTTTGAAGGATTCAGCAGTTGGAGACCTCCAAATGAGAGGCTGTTCCAGCAAGCTGTGCTCAAGCATCCCAGAAATGAAGGCCCCATGGTGAAGAGTTGCCTTTGGAAAGCTTAATCCCAAGGCTGTGCAGAAAAGCTAGTATTTGCCAGACCTTTTTATAGGAGAGACAACAGAAGGAGTTGTTTCATGCCTGAAAGAGAATATAGCTGTCCATTCAATAACAAAGTCTGAATCCTGAACCCTCTGGAAAACCAAATAAACATCAAATCAGCTTCATACTTTTCATTAACACTCCATGGGGTTTGTGAACTTAACCTAAGGTCACAAAGCCCTGAAGCACTTTGCAGTGAGCAGTCTTGCAAGCCCTGAAGACACATCCATCTCCACAGATACCTTTCTCAGTCTCATTCCTCACTGTGCCTCCTGAAAAATATAGACTGGATTTCCCAAAATCTGAGAGTTTTAAAATGCTTTCAGTGGCCCATTCCAGAGTGGGGAGTACTTAAATGCCTGCAGATCAGGGAGCCCTCTGACTGATGATAGCCACCATGCTCATGTCATATCCCCCAAGGATCAGGGTTGTCAGGCAAACTGATTCTGTGAAGAGTGATCCAGGCTCTAATTTCAGCACAGTAGCAGCTCTTTTTGGGGCAAAGATGCTCCAAAAGCAGTTTGGTGTTTGGGACATTGCTCAGAGGGGCTGAATGTCAGCACATGCAAAACCACCATTTCCACTGGTCCTTGTGTCACATCAACATCTAAGACACCTTAAATGTTAATGTCTTTAATGCAGAGGGAAATCACATTACCACAAGGATATGACTTAAAAGGTCTGGGCCAAATTCTCTGTGGGTGGAGAATGCCTGCATCATTCCTAATGGAGCTGTGACAATTGAGTGACCCTCCCCACAAGTGGTGGCTAGACACTCACATCACAATTCCACCCAAGCTAACTCTAATTTGCTCTGAGCCTGAGTCATCTGCCCAGCCAGAGACAAGATGCTTCACCTTCAGTGGCTGACATGGGCACCTGGTTGTTAAGGTTTGCCTTGCAGGTGTGCCCCAGCCAGGACCTCTGGCTCTGAAGGCTGCCAGCACAAGCCACCAAAGGACTGTCCCTGCCTCAAAAACCTTGTAGTGCATGCAAATACCAAAGCAGGTGCTTCCTGACCTCTGCAGGGGCTGGACACCAGTTATAACAAACAGGGAGCATGGCAGGAGAAGTTAACAAGAGACAGGTTAATTACCCAGCTCTTTCTGGGGTGCTGGTTTATTATTTTCAGTGCTCTTATTCAATTCCAGATAATGCAAAACCACCTGATCTCCAAAGGGGCTCCTGTCCCACCTCATGGATGACTCCTACTCCCACCCCTGCTCCCGGCATAACCCTGTCCCAACAGAGAAGCCCTGACCCCACGACTTCTGGGACTGACTGTGCCAAGCTGCCCCTCAAGACCTGCCAGTTTCTCACAGCTGGGATTTAACTCAGATAAATTTCTCTGTTTTCCACAGTCTTTTCTGAGGCAATTCTCTAAAGGGGATGAGTCGGTGTACAACACTTGATCCCTTGCTTTGCCCATATCCATTTGAGATGGCCACCCACTTCAGCTTTGTTAACTCCAAGAGACATGGAAGTTTTAACCTATACCAATTTAAAAAGCACATTAATTGCTGTTCTAGTTGGGTTCCTCCCATTCGTGCAGGCAATGTTCCTTGTGTGCTCTCCACTATGCATTATTCAGCAGGAAGGACACCCAATTCCTCCCAGAGGTACAAGAGAAACCAAAGACCAGTATGGGGTCTTCAGCCACATTGTTTTCCCCTTAATGCTCCTTTCTTCCTTTTTACATCCTCCCTCTTCTGTCCACCAGATTTTATCCCTTCCAAAACATGAGACTGATCACAATGAGCCCAAGGCAAAGCGTGAGCAGAGACAGCTGATCTTTGCTGGTCTGCATTTTTGATCCCAAGCACCCTAAAGATGATGTCGTCCCCATGTCTCCTTTTCCTAGGCATGCTTCAGGAAACCCTGGAATTGCAGTACATGCCAGTCACTGAGATTTACAGCTCAGCAAATTTAACCTTAGTTTCTCTGAATAACGTGCGCACGTCTTGCTAAAACTGGTGCATTCAGTGAAGGCTTAACAAATTATCTTATGCAGCTGTATTAAAAACACCCTGCCCCTTCAACCATAATAGCCCAGGCACACATTGTGGCTCTAACCACATTTCACAGCCCAGTGCTGTCCTTTGACTGCAAACCTTCCATCTGCAGATCTGCCACCTCTCTGGAGCTGGGTTTGTTTCTGACTAAGAGATATTGAGCAGCAAATGTAGGATAGGAGGAAAACTCATGGACTGCAGACCAAGAGAGGTACAGGCATTTAGTAACAGCCCATCTGCCCTGTGTTTGCTTCAGAATTTGCCACATAAGACACATGTGTTGACCAGAAAATGTTTATTGTTACTTCTGGCCCTAACTCATCAAGTGTAAAATGCACACCCCGCTTTCCCCTTTGCTGAGCCCTGGCAGCCTCACTGGAGAGGGCTCCTCCTGTGCCAGAATTTTGCCTGCCTATAAGACAGATATCTGTCCTGATATTTTGGTCTCCCAAAAAGGGATCCTCTGAGAAAACGTCACCTTCATTGCTGCTGTACTGTTCAAAACTCAGCCCTGCCTCAGCAAGGCTGGACTCACCAGAGAGTCCAGAGTCACAAGACATTTGCAAAATGTATGTGAATCATCCCACTTGCACGAGCATTTGCACATCAAGAGTGATAACATGCAGGATCAGCCTGACCCCTAGGAGCAAACATGGGGATCTGTGTCCCACACAGCCAAGGCTAAGGCTTTTCCCCAGAATGGCACACCACAATGCTCCTGGACACATGCATGCACCTCTCCTGTGAACCTTGCCAAAACCTGGGGAGCAGAATGAGTTTGAGTCTCTCTGAAGCCCAGAGACAGATTCAGACATGGTGACATGGGAGGCAGCCCCAAGGCAGCTCTGGCTTCTGCCATTTCCAAACTCCCCATCCAAAGCAAAGAACAGGTTATCCTGATTTTTACCATCTGATGCACATTAAGAGGAGAAATTTGATACCAGTGTTGCCCTGGACTTGTGCAGGATGCTCAGGATTTTATGGTACAGCACTTATCATTTCATCCTTCCAAAGAACAGCCCACAAAGTGACTGGAATTTATTGCAACAAGATTAAACAATAATAATAAGTTTTTAGAGCAGCCAGGATGAAGATGAATACACTTGGAAATCTTGAACATTGTGAGTTGTATCCATAGCCCTGAAACAGCAGGAATCAGGAGGAATTCCTCCACTGAGACACAGTGATGCAATCCACCTCTAAGGCAGGACCGGTGCTTGGGAATCAGCAAAACCAGACCCTTTGTTTCTGAGCGATGACAGCTTCAAAGTTTTAATGTTTGTAGAGAGATGTTTTCACCAAATATGATACACAGTGATTAAAATAATGAGCTGGAACAAGCTGAAGTTATAATTGCTCCTTTTCCTCCCCTCCCCTGAGTTGGTCTGAGTGCTTCGTTAACTACCTTGATGAACCAATCAAGAGTTGGCTAAATCAAGGAAGGAGCAAACAAACCCTGGGAGACATCCCTACAAGAAAAGACATAATCTGGACACTGAGCTTTGAAGGGAAGCCGTATAATGAGAGCTGACTATATCTCAAAATCCATGTTAGCTTGAATGAACTTATGTAATAAACATTTATCACAGAACATATGTCACTGAGCACCTGCCAGACTTCAGGAATAGAGCCAACGCAGCTTGAATCGTATATGTATTAAAAAAAACCAACTTGGCGGCAGGAGGCTGGCAGACGCTTTTACTAGAAAAATCAGAAGTGATTTTGAGAGGAGCAGAAATTTCCTGAAACCTCTCTCACTCCATGTGGGAATATAGCACTTGGAAAAAGCAAGAGGCTGATCAAGCTGTGCTGAGCGGAGGGAGCGGGACCAGCTCCTCTGCTCATCCCCTCTGGAATTTGTCCCTGCATCCCCACTGCTCCCCTGCATGTGCTGCTGCCCGTGGAGGGGTGCTCTACCGAGGGCTCATGCTGGCTCTGCTCAAGCAAAAAGGCAGCACTGGACACTGCAGGGCAAGCACAGGGCTGAGCAGGGCTGGGAAGTGAATTTATGGTGAGACAAGTAAAGCTGCCCAGCTCAGGGGGGAAGTTAGCACCCAAATCAAGCAGAATGAGGTGGCTGAGGGATGAACTGGGACTGTGGGTGGGAAGGGGGTTCAGAGCAGCAGTGCTCAGTAGAAATCACAACAACAGAAAGAGAGGGCAGGGTAGTGCAGGGGCTTGGGCAGGGTGGTGTGAACCTGGTCTGGGATTTTCTTCCTGGGCCAGTGCTCCCTGAGGAGCAGACACAACACAGCAAGGAGCCAGGGGTTGGAGGTGTTTCTGTCTGATACAATGAGGATCAGAGCAAGCACAAAGCTGTGCCAAGCATGAATTGCTTAACTCTAGACACAGGCTGGGTGTGAGAAGATGGAGAGAGATGTGAAGCAAAGGTGACAGAGCCAGATGAGAGGAGAGGAAGGGGACTGCCTTGCCTTGCCATGATGGGCATATCTGCACCAGTTGTGCCTTATCCAGAGCTACCCTGCTCTCTCAGGCACCCACAGCAGGGCGTCTGTGACAGCTCCATCCCTGCTGGAGGTGACAGACCTGGTTTCCCCTGCAACACAATCTACTCAGGCCACGCAGGAGATGAGTGGGACTGTAGTGCTCACAGGCTGTGTGTCAGCAGTGCTGCAGCAGGTGTGGGTATCTCTGAAGGGCAGTGCCTGTGCACTGAAGCCAGACCCTGAATTTCCTGTCTGTTTTATCACACTTGCAAACCGATGGTCAAACCCAGCCCTGGGGAGCAGGTTCCCCGGGAAAGATGAGCAAGATTTGCTTTGCAGCAGGTATCCTCATGGATTTTAAAAACAAAAACTTGCTATAGGCTCTTCCTGGCATATGGCTTCAAGCCTGATGAACTCTGCAGAACAACCTCAGTTTGAGGAAGGGGAGCGAGGGTAAAGAGCACAGATAGTAGGGAAGAAGTTTATCCCAGGAAACAGGTGTCGGATAGGTTCCCAAAGAGCTGATTCTCCTTAAAAACCTGTTGAGGAGAGGAGAGGAGAGGAGAGGAGAGGAGAGGAGAGGAGAGGAGCTGCCATTATCATTGCATCTGAGCACCATGGGTTTCAGTGTTTTTATCACGTCTTTTCCCTGCTGCAGGTGTTCTTGCTTTCCCCTGCAGCTATAAATGAGAAACAAAACCTTGGGAAAGATTATCAGATCATTTCCAACTGACCTTTCTGACTGCTGACCCTAACTGAAGTGACCAGGGACTTGCCACTTGACTATTAACTGACCATCTGCCCTGTGTTTGGGCTAGAACCAAGGGCTTGGAAGCAGCCCAGCACGTGCTATGGAGGGTTTTACCTGACCCCATTAATTCTGGTGGTCCTACAGTGACTTAGACGAGTGTGAGATCAGATCCAGTAAGTGCAAGACTGAAAGGAAGCAAGAGGAAGGAGAGAGAAGGAGTGCAGGGAAGAGTGAGCAAGGGCACGTTGGTGCTGTCCTGCAGGGAGCTGCTGGCTATTCAGAGGAGCCTAAGGCTGAGCAGCCTGGCTCAGACTCTCAAGGCATACATGCCACTCATTTGCCTCCCCAAACAGCTGATGCCAGCTGCTCCACGGGGAGACAAGAGTCTATCTGGAGAGAAACCCCTCACTAACCACCTGATGGTACAATGCTACCAACAAATTATTGATTGTTTTTGCAATTCTCCCTGCTGCACTGAACCCATGAGCCTTCATTTGCGCTCTTCCAGGCTGGCTCTGCCACGAGTGTGCAGAGTGTTCTTACCTGGGTCACAGCTTGCTTGCTGGTCTTTGCTAGTGTCCTGGAGTCACACCACTGGGGTTTTTTGCCCCTTCTCAGTGGAAATGTGAATGCTGATCCTGTCAGCGTGTCAGATTCTGACCTGTATCTCGCCACATGCTTCAATAAAACCCTGCTAAAGCAGAACCGTGATGATTCACGGTTGTGCATTTCTTCCACAAGTGTTGAATGTAGGCTAAGATTACAACAGAACTAGCATTAATAACTGCTGAGTTTCAGCGTCTTTTTTGTTTAAAATTAGGGTTTTTTTAAAAAAAGTCTTGTTGAGAATTTGTGGAGGAAAATCATGCTTTGAACAACTACAAAAAATATATGGTGCAGAAAGGGAGGTTTTGATGGAAAAAAGTTCAAGAGGCACCATTCTCTTTCTCTTGCCTCAGCTGCCAAACGACGTTGTTCCCCTCAGCTCCCTCCTCCCCATTTTTGGATGAAGAATGTCTGTTTTGAGTAGCCAAAACTAAACAGAAGTTGAATTTCCCCAGTGGGAGCCGAGTTTCCTCAGTGAGGAGCTGATGTGATCACCCAATGGCTCCTTCCAGCAGCGCCCTGCTTGTTTTACCATTTCTGGAATTGGGTGATTAAAGGGCAAAGCCTTCCTTTCTGCAGTGCTGCACCACTTGAAGATGTTTTACTCATCTGCCTAACCATAACCTACATCGTGATAATTAATGAGTCAACACTTCTTTTTTGCACACAAGAGTGGCTGGAAACAGGTAAGGCACCGAGAGAGGCAGGAGGGTGCCGCACCCACACAGACACCCCCGGGGCTGACTCTGCACTCCCACCAGCCTGAGGAGTCTCCACCAGCTGGGGTCGCACGCGTGGGATGGACACAGCTCATCCACCAGCTGTGACAAAAACACCCAGCCCCTCAGCCCGGCGGGGACAGAAAGAGACATGAAAGCGAGAGGAAGTGGAAAAGATCAAGGCGAGAGTGTAAGACAACAAGCTCACCACCGGAAAACAATAAAAATAAAATTGCTCAGAAATAGCATAACTGACATGCAAAGGAGATCAAAACAGGCCCCCAAAATACCTCGTGCCAGGGGGGCAGGGGATGTCTCTGGTGGACACCGTGGGGCAGCCAGAGGATGTGCTGCGGGTGGCGGGCAAGCGTTGGCTGTTTTGTGGCCACATCCACATCCTGCCTGGCTCCCCAGATTCTGACCTGCAGGTCTCTGGAGGCTTTGGTCTCCTGGGAGGTGAGCAGTGCTCTGTGCCTTCCCCAGGGCACCAGAGCACACGAGATGTGGCTGATATCTCTGAGCCAAGGGTGGTGTAGGGGCTCTGTTGAGAAGCAGGTGCTATTCCCATTTGGCTCACCCCACTTGTCCAACCGTTCCTCTGGTGCAAAGAAAAGAACTTGGGTCCTGCTCCGCTTGCCCCAGCAGAGATTCAGAGCACATGCTGTTTACACCAGCAAAGGGACTGGGAAGATGGGAAAGGAGAAGCCAGTTCTTCAGGGTTTACTTTGCTGGAAAGGACAGCTACTCTCAAATTGCCTTCACGAGAGTGCTAAAGTCTTAAGCTGCTGAGGCATTAAGCATGCTTTGACCTTTAAGCAAAGATAAGGCTCCAAAGTCAGCATTGTTTTGCTGTAGGTTGCTGCTCTGCTTAGGGCTGAGCACACTCTAAAGCCTTGCTGTGCCGTGTCCTGATGTGTTTCAGACTGCTGTGAGCACAGCACCAGGGAGCAGGATCATGTCCCGTGGGCCCATCTCAGCTCTGCTTTTGCCCAGCAGTGTGACCAGTAGCATTCAGCCAGCTCTGCTGCCTGTCTCCAAGGAGGTTCACTCTCCTGAAGCTCCAAGCACAGACTAGACATCACAGCTGGGGCACTGGCCCACCACAGGTCCAGAATATGGCTTTCACTCCTCGCAGAATAAAAACAAACAAACAAACAAACAAAAACAACAGAGAAATCACTCCAAGCATGGGTAGATCTTCAGAGGAGTCCTTTGGGCTAATCTGCCCAAACTTGCAAGACCTAGTTGCAGGCTTGTGGCTGTTCTGGCAACTTTCCAGCTCCCTGTGAATCAGAGAACACTGGGACTGCCACTCAAGGACAGCAAACTGTTTAAAACATAATACCATATTCCCATCTGGTGCACTGATATGCATGGATGCCCATGGACGTTTTATTCTTCATTCCCTCTATAGCAGAGCATGTGATACAGAGTTTTCTCCAAAGAGAAGAAGGGTGAATGAACACAGTCAGGGAATGTCATTGTATTTCTTGAAAGCATAAAAGGCAGGGCTAAGTACTAGGGATTAATTATTATAGCTGCTTAATGATGCTAGGGATTTTTAATATTATTATTTCCGTGTGTTAGCCAGGGCCATGGCAACAGGAACACTGGAGGGCCACTTGCCTGGGCTGTGCCAAATGAAGGTTTATATATGGGTTACAAAAGTCACTGGGATGAAATGCTGATGAACATGGGACGTGGCTGGGCTGGGGTCCACTTTGGCTGGCAGCAGGAACTTCCATCCTGTGGGTCCAGACATTCTCGACCAGTATTGAGGGTACTTCTAATCCTAATGCAAAGCTGCCTGTTGGCCTTGAAACAGCTATCCAAAAATGGCCAGTCAACCCCCTTGGTCCTGCAAAAACACTGGCTTCATCAGGGCTTTTATACAATGAAACACCAGTTTCTGGACTTTAATTTTGCTGCCCTGGGTGATGAAAGGGGGGAGCTGGACACTGTCAGCTCTTGCTCCTTGAATATCAACTCATGTTACAGTAAAATAGAAGTAGCATGGTCCTAAGTGTGAAAGGACAATTTTTTTTTTTTTATTCCTGGTTTCAAAAAGCAAGAGAGAATTATGCCCATGCGTTGAAGGAAGTTTAATAAAGGTTTAATTAAGTGCCTCAATCTTGATTTAGATGTTCTCACTTCTGGTGCTGGAGCTTGTAGCTGTTAGTCATTAATACTCATCTCAGGTAACTTCCACCACCCTCAGCCCCTCACCTGACGCATGCACACACTTGACAAAGATTGCTGATATCCTCTCTGAAAACTAATGAAATTACAGTGTGATATTTTGATTTCAAGGGCATCAAAGTGATGCAAAATAATGATGGAAAAGGGAGGCTCTGATACCACTGACACAACACAGCTCTTCTTGTCTCTAGATCTGAAAGCACCTTGAGAATGAGATCCAAATCACCCCCTGACTCTGTTCAAGAGAAACTGAGGCACAGCACTTGGCAGAGATGGAACCTGCACATCTGGGATGGAGTCAGCTGCCCCAGCCCCAGGCCAACCTAACACTGACTGACCACACTTGTTCCTGGAGCAGAGGTGGGATCTGCCACGGGCAGGAGATCCGTGTGTGTGCGTGCTTTGTGTTTGTCTGTGGGTGCACAGGTTTCACAGAGAAAAGGATCCCAGACACAGTAACAAACAAAGAGGAAATCAATTCAATGGTCAGCTGGGAAAGCAGGTCCTGCCTTGGCTGCTTGGAGTTTAAAGGGCAGCAGTGACACAGGAAAACACTTTCTAAAGGCTTTC
The DNA here is from genome assembly GCA_013396995.1 of Dicaeum eximium. NCBI lineage: Eukaryota > Metazoa > Chordata > Aves > Passeriformes > Dicaeidae > Dicaeum > Dicaeum eximium. The sequence continues at coordinate 1,471,508 of VWZP01000481.1, read as the reverse complement.
TAACAGCAACCAGATTTCTTCCTGAGATTATTTCACAATATTTGCAGTTCTTGTTTGCTGCACAGGAGATTGGGTAGGCAGAAAGGCCTGATCCCTATTTTTGTACTTTTCAACAGAGAAGAATGCTTCTGACCTGCAGAAGGCTGCAGGACTCCTGCAGTAATTCACAAATTACTGATCTTCAGCAGAACAGAAATGGGAAAATAAATGATTCTATATGTTTCAATAGAGTATTGTGAGAAATTGAAGGATCATTAGCAAATCTTCTGCATATGGGGCTGGCAGTATACAGCTAAAGAACAGAAGGCCCAGGTCTCTTCAGGTTATTAATAAAAGCAGCAAACATTTCCTTTGCTTACTAGCCTGAGTATGTCCAATTTTTGTTATGGGCAGAATGTCATGCCCTGATGAGGATTATTACAGGCACCACTTATACATGTAGAGATCCTGCTGCCTCTGGGAAAGGTTTGCCTGCTCCCCAGAGATGCCCTGGGTTGCTGTGAACCTGAAGCACAGCTAATCAAAAGTCTTCTTTTCCCTTTCTTCCCTTTTTCCTTCAAGGCTGGCTATGCAGAGCTGCTGGAGTAGACACAGTGCTCCCCTAGGTGATTGCCCCAGCCAGCACTGGGCTCTGGGATGCCCCAGGAAGGTGCAGAGCTCGAGGGAGATGCACAACTTGCAGTGCTGCAGTCGCAGCTGCTGAGCGTCCGTGGACTCGGAGCCTTTCCGGGTATTCCAACAACCCCCTCAAGATGACTGTGCTGGTGAGAAGCGTGATTTTAAAAGCTGTGAGGCCTAAGGAGGCCCCCTGAGTCCCTGAGCTTAAACCCCTAGGCTTAAGGCTCCAGGTTTGTTTCAGCCTCTCCACCTCCCCAGCAGCACTATGACTGAAGCAAGGTGAACACTCAGCCTCTCAGCCAGCTTGGAAACTGGGGCACAAAGAGAAGTGACTCACCCCGTAGCTATCTACCAGTCAGAAACTCATCTATGGGATAGGAGCCTTGCAAGAAAACACAATTTTCCATGAGCAAGGTCAGCAGTTTTCTTCAGGCATTCAAGCCCGGGGCAACCCCTGTAGCTGGCAAAGTCCTCCTGAGCCCACAACCCCACCCTGAGCCTCTCCCAGCCCAACAGCTCTGCAATGCCCTGAGTAAGGCAAGAGGAGGCTGGCAGGGTTTGGAGGCTGCTTGCAGCCTGTGGAGCTGGCAAAGCCATGCCCACCTTTGGCCTTGGGCCCCCAAGACGTGGCTTGCTCTCAGCAGTGCCACCCCGAGCGAATGAGCCGTGACTTCACAGGAATGGCCTTGCCACAGAGCAGGCACCTGATCTCCTCACCTCCCTGTGGTCCTTGCACCTTCTTTGAGGTTTTAAGGTCATTTGGCATCCGCCACTGAGACCAGAGGTGTTTTAGTATCCTGAGTCTTACCTGTCTCTTCTTACCTTTGTCTCTTCTTGGTTTTGGTGCCAGCCCAAGTCTGCATTGGTGCCAAAACTGACACCATCAAGACTGCTCCACTGCTGCTGATTGCTCTGGGAGCCTAGGCCTCAGGCCTTTTCCCTGACAATTCTACCACTAGATCAATATCTGTGCTTGAACAAGAGCAGAGGCTCAGAGATACCTCCAAATGCAAATGGGACCCTTGCCAGTAATGGAGAATCCATCACAGCTCTCCAAAGCTGTGCCAGTGTTTAATTAAGCCTCTTGATAGAAACACATTTTATACCTAATCTGCATTTGTCTGGCTTCAGATTGAAGCCGCTGGATCTTGTTTTACCTCCCCTAATTGGGTAGGCTTGGTGTCATTCCACTGCCATTCCACATCACATCCCAGCAGGACTTCCCTGGACCAGGATTACCCCAGGCATTACTTTTCCCTGCCCAGAAATGTTGCCTGGGCGTAGGGTGAGGGTTTCAGTCTCTCATTTGTCATTTCAGATGCCAGGCAGCCCATTCAGAGCTGCATGGGCATGTGAGGGAACTCACACACGTTTCCCCAGGGTCAGACTGACCATGCATTTCCTCGGATATCTGCATGTGCCCAATTTGTTCCCCACACCTTAGACATGTTGGAGTTGCCCTGCAACTCTTGCAGAGATCAGGACAAAATTAAGAGTGCACTCAGTGGCTTTCACTTGGTTTACTTTTTCAGGAGCTTGTTTTTCTCTTTTCCTTCTCTGCACCCTCCTGGACCACCTTTTCCTTTGAGGGATGGAATTGGTGCCCACCCTAGAATCCCCTGGCAGAGGGGCTGCAGCTGCTTGGTTCACCCTCATGGTCTGGTCCAGCTTCTGCTCTCCTGCATCCCTTCCTAACATCCTGCTCCTCCCACAGGCAGCCCCTGCCTCCCACTCTCCCTACCTCTGCCTGGTTTCTCCCATGGAAACACAGCCCTTCACCTTCCTGGCAAAGCTGTGTCCTCGGGGGACACAGGCTGTTTGTCAGCCTGATGGATTGATTCACTTTGACTTCCTCACACTCATTTATTCAGGTTTCCTAGAAAGCCTTTTTCACTGGGGGCTTTCTGAGAGAAGCAGGTGGTGTGTCCATGCACGAGTCCGTGTGGGTCTGTGGGCTGGGGAGCTGCAGCCCAGCCCCTGCTGCTCCCCCAGCCCTGCCAGGAGCTGTGCCAGCCCCGTGCATCCGCGCGCCAAGGGCTGCGGGGATCGCGGCGTTTGTAGAATGAGCATCTGGGAATGTGCATCTGATCCTCAGGCCACGTGAATGGGGGGCTAAAAATAATAACCAACTGCTGCTCCATTCCTCAGCAGCATCTGGGAGAGTTTGTGCAGGGAGAAGCAGCCATCAACATCTAACACTACCCAGCAGCATCCCTCTGCTTTGCAGCCTGGGTTTGTGCATGTGAAAGGGGTGAAAGGCTTCAAGATAATTTTTTTTAAAGGGTTTCCCTAGGGGAGGGCTATGTTGTGAATTTTCTCCTACTTTACCCATCAGCTGCTGTCCTGGCCTATTGAAAGATGCCCCAATTTTGCTCATCTGAAACCTCATCTGCCCTTTGCAGAGGAGCTGGCAAAAGTGCCCACTGTATCAGTGAAAAGGTGACAGTATTACAGAAGGAAGGCTGTGAAGACCATCCCTGTGAATAGGGGTGGAGACCACCTTCTTAGAGCAGCCAGTGCCTTCCCTAGCAGTGATGAGCAGAGTCCAGCTGTAGCAGATCTGCAAGACTGCTGGTGGGAATAGCCACTGCCTTGGCAATGTATTTTTGTACCTTTGGTCATCACCTTTAGCTGTGCCACTCTTTGCAGTGGTACTGACCAACTGTAGGCAATGGAGTCAAAAAAGAGTCATCTGTGGTAACAGCTTTGTTTAAGCTAGCTTATTCTGTAGGGTTTCTTGTCCTCACTCCTAATACAGAAATAACTTTACCCAGAGATTTTTTCAGTGAGCAAATACCATTTTCAACCAAGGAACAGCAGCAGTGTATGGATCAGGTGCTGTGCATCTCAGGGAGAAAAGCTCAGCAGTGTCCAACACAGCTCACACCTGGACTCCCTGCAGTCCTACAAAAGGGATGGGCAGCTCTGGAAAGGCAGAGTATGATTGAATCTCCCTGTGACTTGTTTCTTCCACTGTAAAAATCAAATTAGTATCACTCCTGTATTTCTTGACAAAAGGTAGGCAAATCCTGCAGAGAGATGCAGACAGCAGCACAGCCCGGCTGTGGTCCTTGGTGGATGCTGACTCAGCCCCATGAAGGAGGTTTGTTTTCCTTTTTCTCCATCCCTCAGCCATCTCTGCTGCCTCAGGAGGCACTGGAATGAGCAAGGACTGAGTGGTTTCTCTCACGACCTACAGATCAGAGGAATGAGCAAGTCCTAGCAGCTGTTGAATAAGGAGAGAAATGTTCCCTCCTGTACCAGAGGAACATGAGCAGGGAAGGTATCAGGTAGCAGAGCATCTCCACAACAGGTTTATCGCAGATCCCCTGGCTCCCCAAATCTAGTGCTGTAGCATTTCAGGCTTGCAGATGGGATAACACCTCCAGGGCTGGGCAATTTGTGGTTTGTGGGCTGCCTGTGGCTCATAGGCTGTTCAGAGCTGGCTCTTGTGCCAGCAGGCAGCAGTGGCTGTAGGTGGGCTGCTCCATAACCCACACCCCTGACTGGAGGCAATGGGAATAAACCCATCAAAAACAATTTTCTGGGTCACACAGCCACGGATGCTTGTGCCTCCTGCTTCCCTAGACAGCCAAATGGGCCCTGGGAGCATGAACCCCCTCCCACATCATAGAGATGGATTTGCATCTTTGGGATGACTCCATTGCCATGCTAACAAGCATGAAGATGCCTCAGCTGTGGCCTGGTTTGTACCAAGAGAAAGATCAAAGCACTACCTGCTCCATGGAGCAGTGGGGTGTCTGGAGTGGTGGGAGAGAAGGGGTGCATTGCAAGAGGGACTCAGGAGCACCAGTCTGCTGCATTTGGCTTTCCCAGTGGGTAGGGAAATGCTTGGCTGGATTGAAACTGTAACCACCACCAGGATGTGTCAAGACCATCCTTGAAATCCTTGCGTGAAATTGGGTCTCCTGGGAAGTCAGCCAGGAGCACAGGGTATATAATGCCATGGCAGGCAGTGAGCAGCTTGACTCATGCCTGGGCTGGGTCCCCAGGCTGGGAGAGACTCCCACCTTGGGTGGGTCAGGGTGCAGGTGCCAGTTCTGTGTCCCAAATTCTGAGGCAGTCTGGAAGCCTCACTGGCAGAAGGCCGAGTGGGGCAGAAGACAGGCAGCAGCTGATGGAGGAGACCCGGCTTGGCAGGGAGATCAAGGCCCTGGGAGTGGGAAGGAAAAGGAGAGGAACCAGGAATGAGAACTGGGCTGGGATGGGGTGTGGGAAGAAGAGCTCAAGGGAAACATCTGAGAGTCTTTCTGTGGGAGGATGAGATTTGGATTCCCCTGGAGCTGGCAGACCCATTGAGCCCTGATCCAGATGTTTCCCATGAAAGTTCCGCAGCATCCCCACCCCTGAGCTTTGCTCTCAGCAGTACCCAGGGGAGCTGGGGAATGACATCAAGAGCTCTGCAGGCTTTGTCACCTCCCAGCTGGTGGGAAACCCTGTTGAGGAGAAGCCCCATCTTCTTTGCCATTTGCCCTGTACAACCTCAAAGCCATCTCCTGGATTCCCTTACATTGCATGGGAAGGAGACAGAGTGGAGAAGCACAGAGAGCACCCAGGGCAGTATTGGAGTACCAGGGATGGGAGCAGGAGGGCTATAAAACATAGCTCTGAGTAATGTGGTAGACCCTGATGTGCTTAATTACTGGGAGACGAGGTCAGGATGTGCAAGTGACTGTGGCATTTCTGCTGCATGTGGTCAAAACTGGTGTATTTTCCCACCACTTTTCTCCTTATCCTTCCAGCCACCAAAAGCATTCACCTTTTATTTGTAAGTGTAAACCTCTCTGCATTGGGAAATCTGCTGCCGACTCTTGGGTTGGAAACCCTACGCCCTTCCGTGCTTCCCTGCACACCCTATCTCCTCTCCCATCAGCTGTGAATCATGGACCATCACTGGCAGCACAAGCAGAGGGAGAGCAAGAGGTAATTAAAATCCTCAGGGAGTGCTGCAGCCATCTCTCTGCGCTAAGCCTGTTGAGGCTTTCAGTTTTTCATTAAAAAATCCCCAATTTCCTACTGAAGAAACAGGAAGAAAATTTCCAACTACGTAGTCCAAAACCTGTGGCCAAGGCACAGATTTACTGTTGTTTCCTGGTTCCAAACTCAAGAACCTGTCTGGCCAGGGACTGATGCTCAGAGCTGAGCCTCTGGGGGTGCTCCACCACACCAGCCCAAACCATGGCCCTCACCAGCAGCACCTCTCTGCTGCATGCTCCTGAATCCAGATCATCCAGTCCCTCCCACAGTGCACCCCAGGAACAGCTCTGCACAGATTTACACCTCTGCACAATGTGAATCATGTCCAGCGAGCCTTGAGCTGACCCTTGCAAGGAGCTCCTGAGGCGCTGCATGAAAATTATTTATGGGTGGTTTTTATTGCCTGTAAAAGGATGTAGAAATCGGGCAGCGCCCTTGTGGTTTTCTTCTGTCAAATTATGATCAAGGTTGCTATTTTGCTGCCCAAATATTTAAGTGTGAGACAGAAATCTTTACAAGGGCTACCACATTCCTTAGGTTATCTCTATTGGTCCTGCCTGGGCCTATAAATACTAGAGGGACTACCAAAGTAAATAACACATTTGCCTGCACATATGTTGCTCCAGGGGAACTCCTATTTCCTGCACCATAGAGGTCAGTAGGTCAGGGACTTACTTGCAAATCAATACAAAATTACCTTTCGAGTGACACCTGCATTAACCTTTGATTCTTGTTGGTCTAGATGAGGTCAAGGCCACCAGTCCCTATAGGGAGAGTCTTCCATTGCACCTGTGATTTATTTGCATTATGATTTATTTGCATTGTCTGTTTCCCTCCTTGATCTTTGGAATTGCTGGCACAGTTCCCACACAGTATGCAGAGCCATTCCCTGCACATTGGTTGGGAATGGCAGGAGATACACGAGGCTGTGCTTGTTGCTGACAGGTGTCAGAAACAATAAGGAAAAATGTATATGTTTGGAAATGAAGAGAAAACTAAAACAAACAAGAGGAAGTAATTATGAAGACCCAGTTGTCAACATAAACCTTTTCTATCCAAAAGTTGTGTCCTGAGCTGTCATTAATGACAGCCATAGGTCATTGAAAGTGAACGAGTTGTAAAAATCAAATTCACTTATCATTACAGCTGAGCTAGAAGGAAAATTGCTGGACCCTAGAGCCTCCAAACTGGTGTGACTCACTGGTTATTTTCATCAGGGGCTGGTTCACACCTTGTAGCTCTTCTAGCTTGCGTGAAGAAATCAGTCTGGTCATTTCATGTTTCAAATCTGCTTGTTTCCTTTGCTGTCCGTCCCTGGCATTGCTGCAAGGCTGTGCTGGTCTATCAGGAGCAAAGAGCTTAGCAGAGCTGTGCTCACCTCATCTCTCATTCTCCCATGGCAGTGCCAATGTGCTACAGCTCAGTATCACCTCTCACCTCCGTCTCCCTGGCCAGGACTGCATTTAGCAAAGGCATTGTGGTCCTGCCCCAGATGTGTCAAAGGGGTTCTTGGACCCTGTGCTAGATGCTTTCCCCATAAGCCAATTAATGTGGGAATTTGGGTGTGACCCCTTTCCCTCTCCCCTCCCACAGAGGTTCTAAGACACCCCTTTTCTGGGTATTATTAGGCTTCAATTGTCTCGCAGGGACTCCCGGACACAAATCTCTTTCCATCACTTCAGATGCTGTTTCTCACTGTGTGAGGTGACTACAACTTTTGTTTGCTTCTAATTCCTCCTTTGCACCCCAGAGAGATGCTACTTGGTTGCTTTGCTGCTGGTGGAAACCCTTCTGCAGAGCTCCCTGCAGACATGAGGGATGCGGTGATCATCGGAAAAAGCTGACGTGTCTCAAACAGCTCCTGCAAGGGCTGAATTCCCAGTCAACCCCAGCAATCCCGTCAGGGTGTGCAAAATGCCCAGCAGGCCTGAGATAACACTGAGCAACGCTCAGCTGGCAGGAGGGCACTGTGTCCTCAAGGCCGCCGCAGTGCTTGGACAAAAATCCACTGGCACAGGCCACCACTCTGCCCCTGCCACCCTTCTGTGGCCCATGGGAACATCCCGGGTGCAGGGGGGACACGCAGCTCTCTGAAGCTCAACTTCCTGTTGCTCTGGGCATGTGCATTTTTGGCCACTGGCTTCTGATTGTCACTAGGGACCCGTGGGTGCTTCTAGAAAGCAATTAACAGTCAGAATTAATATGGGCAGACCATAGGACTTGGCACTCTGCAGTTGGCAAACACTCCCTACCCCTCTGGCTTACTTCAAGCCCTGAACCTCGCTGATTGTATCCTGTTAACAGGCTTTAGTTCTGGATGCCGTTGAGAGCCTGCCAAGCACAATCTGTAGGATGTTTTAATTGGGGCAGAGAACAGTAATAAAAAGACCTTTGCCCAAGCCCTGCAGATGAGGCTAACGGGAGGGGAGGACCGTGCCGCTGTTCGGTCACTTCCCTTGAGCTGTCCTTGTTACAGGGAATGGACCTGAGGTCCCAGTTTTCTTGCCAGCCATCTCTTCTGCCTGGCCTCTTTGTGCACAGCAGAAATGTGCTCTGACCACCCAAAGCCACCCAGGCACAGCAGCACTGAACAATTTGTTGTGGCTTCCTGAAGCCAGGGGGGCAGTGGCACTCTGCAGGGTCTTACCTGAGAGGCTGGAACACCTGCCTGAGGGTCCAGCACAGGGATGGGAGGTTAAGACATTCCTTTCCTTCAACTGCCATGGGAACAGATATCAAAAGCATCTGGAGAAGACCTTCCTGTGTAATGTCCTCCTCAGTCCACTTATATTCAAGCAATTTCACTTTTCAAAGACCTTCCTGGGAATCTGAGGTGACCAAATCATCACCTCTTTAGGCCACTTTTGAGACACCCACCCTCAGCAACTGCAGCTGAATCACAGAACAGGGCTGGACCAAGTCTGTGCTCTGTCCCAGAGGTTTTTCCCAACAAGACTGCTGCAGCTCTGCTGGTAAAAGCTCAAGCATTGGGACTGCTCTTCCACCTGAGAGCCTCGGCAGGCAGCAACTGCTTCCTGCTTTCCACCCTCCTTTCCTTTCAGTGTCTGCTTTGAGCTGCTCAGTGTTCTTGCTGTGCAACATCACACAGCACCTGCATTCTGCTTCACAAAGGGTTGCATTTGCAGGGGGGTCAGATGGTGCCCCTCCAATCTGCTGACCACATGCTGTTCAGTCAGCAGGAGAACACCAGGGGGACAGGCTTCAGTATGACAGCAATAAAATCAGTGCTGCCACAGATTTCAAAGGAGCAATTGCCAAGGACCAGCTTGTCAACACAGTCCCTCGAGGATTGGGATATGTGGTCACTGCGGGCTTCACCAGGCCCTGCAGGTCCCACTTGGGTTGGAAACAAGGCCAGGAAGAGATCATCCTAGATTATATGACAGCAGCTCAGAAATCTACTGTTTGTCCCCCTCCTGTAGCCCAGCCCTGCCTGGGCATCCTCACTGAGGGCAGCAGGGGTGGCTTGGGGGTGGATGGGGCTGCAGGGGTGGGGAGGGTGGTGGGTGCCAGTGTGGGAGCCCAGGTCTCATATCCCATCCATGCTGACTGAGAGCCCAGTGTGTCACCCACTGCCACACTCTGGCACGGCGGGCCCTGCCGAGGGGGAGCATGGCTCAGGGGTTTGACTGGCACCTCAGTTTCACTTCCTGCCCTGTGTGGGGCGAAATCATCAAAAATATCTGACTAAGGCAGACTTCTCTGCTCTCGGTATTACTAAACCCTCCCCGCTCCCCAGCCCCTGCAGTGTCAGTGGTGTGGGCAGAGCTATTTCACTTTCCCCTGGTTTGCAGGCTCACAGGTGGGCAGGCAGGTGTACAGCACTGCACACCTCCCCCCCTCTCCCAGCCTTGCTGGAGCATAATCCTTTCTCCAACAGACCTGGGGCTTTTCCCCAGCATTTCAATGTCACAGCTTCTTAATCCTCAGAGAGGTCTGAGGATACCAAGTCAGGGTAATGTGGATGATGCTGAGTCCCATCAGGTGGGGGTCAGGTCCCAGGGATGCTCAGCAAGGGAAGGTTTGAGACCTTGCTTGCCAGGCACAGCACAGCTGGGCTGCACAGCTGCCTCCTGTGTGGGGCTGCAGAGGAGGAAATCTTGACAATCTCACTCTTGGCCATCAACAGACTGATCACAAACTGATTTCCTCTTGGATTAGTATGGTTACCATGAAAGATACAAGCATTTTAATATCTGCCGCTACAACTGCAATATTTTAACATGGTTTTAATGACCACATTGACTAATGCACACAGTGCTTTACAAATCTGATTTACAAACGTGCCTTTTCTTGCAGGGTAACTTGCACCCAGTGCACAGACAGACATTGCAGCTTAGAGGAACAGTGGTTTGTAATTTGATGTATCCTCTTGCACACGTACCAGGTCCTGTGGTGCAATTAGATGCTCTCTTTTGCAAAGGCAGTAGTAATTAATGCTCATGCAGAAGCCTGGGAGTTGGGAGTGGGACAGGACACATGAGGTGAGCTAAAGCCAGGGTTGAATGGCTATCAGAAGCTCATATCTGAAACAATCAAGAGAAGGCACAGCAGGTCACCTGGAAAGACTGTTTTTTCTTGTTTTTCCACTTTTGCCTTACTAAATCTTTTTATTGATTTCACTGCAGATAAAGACATGAATATACACCTACATGGTCTGTCATGAAAGCCAATGTTTCATTCCATGTTTCCAAACTCCAGACTCACTGGGCTGGACTTTTGGGTTAGATCCACTTATCTTGTGCATTTTCTGCCCATCTCCAGTGCCATTCTTCCAGCTGTACTGATGACTGACGCAGAATCCCATTAGAGGTTGGATTAGATTTCAAAATGGGTGAGATTAACCTGGAGCAAAATATCCACACACCACCCAAGATCTTAATCCCTTGAGTTTTGTTGCTACAGAATATTTGTGTTTTCACCCTGTTGGTGAAACCAGGTGAAAAACTGTGGGTGGGAATGTGCTGATATTCATACTGGGCTGCAGGTAAGTGGAAGCTGCTGTACCTCTCCAAGAATAACCTGACTGGCATGGTTGAGCTCTGCTCCTGAAAGCTCAGGTGAGATGACATTCCAGCAGGAATGCTGAGCTCTGCAGATGCACAGGGACCATCTGAACCCTGAGTGAGGAGTCACTTGCAGAGACAGATCCAGGAGCAGATGTGAAGGGTGGATGGAGCTGCCCACCCATGTCACCATCCAGTGGTTCTGATGTGGGGACTGATGAGAACTATTGCCTCCCTGGAACAGGCTGTGCCTGTGGGGAAAGCCCTGACCACTCTCCCACTGCTGTCACTTCACTTGGAGCCAGCGAGATGGGAGCAGGGCTGGCACCCCGTGGGAAGGCTCTGTGGAGGAGGCACCCAGAGCATTATTCCTTGGTAGATGAAAGAGATGATTAATAAGCTCAGAGGTGCTGGGCTGAGCCCACTCTGGGGAGAGAGAGGGTTTTCAATGAATCCATCCTCATTTTTTTCCTTGCAGGAGTGACATGATGGATAGCAGCAGTTGTGGAATCACTAATAGGGTAAAATATTTCCTGCACAGGTGGAGCCCTGAATTTAAAACCCTGGGCACAGCTTGTCTGGGGGATGCTGCAGAGCAGGAGCTGATGCAGACAAAGCCCTTCAGAGTGAACATAGAGCAATGCTCTCCTGGAAACTAAACCCTGACAGGGATGTGCCTTTGGAGGCTGGAGGACACCTGGAGGACACACTGCATTCAGCAGTGAGCCCATCCCCTCCTCCACAGGCTGCTCCTTCAAAGCAGAAGAGATTGGTCGGAGTTTTGGGGGACATTTTTGTACAAAGTAGCCAAGAATTAGTGAGAAGTTGCTATTTTCAAAGTTTAATTTAAAGGAGTTGCACATTTTGCATATGATTTCATAAAACACAGGAGAGATCTTCCTTAATAACACAGACTTTTAGGAAGTGTGAGGCTACATGTGCTGTTTCCATCACTCCAGGGTGCTGCAGGTGTGTGGAGTGCTGAGGATGCTTCAGGGAGGAAGGAGGAAAAGAAAAGCTTTTGGGATGAAGTGGTTTTTGTTCAGCTAATCAAAGCTCCTCACTCAGAGCTAGGACAAAGCAGCCAAGGCCTCTCATTTTCTCCCCTTGTCAAATGAGAGAGGTTTCTGTTGGTTGTCCTCATGGAGGAAGTTGCAGGTTGCTCTCACCCTGAAACCCTGGGCAATCCCAAGCTCCAGAGCAATGCCCTGTGCTGAGCAGTGCAGCTCCTCCAGGTGCTGGTGAAGGACATCTGTCAGCCAAAATGACTCTTCACAGGTCACCCTGAGCAAGAGCTGCCTCAGCCAGGTGTGGTCCTGGCCTGCAGGTCCCAGCCCCAGGGCCAAGAAAAACAAAAACAAGACCCACCTCCCAGTCTACCCCAACTTGCTGTGCTGGCTGAGGGTACTGGCCATCGGCTTTGGACAGAAACTGAGTGTGCCTGGTACTGGGTGAGCCCTGAGTGGCAGTCCAGGGGTGACTGGGCTACACTGAGCTGGTGCACCATTACCTCCTCCAGCCTTTCCAGGGCAGCAGGAGTGGGAAAAAATGGGTTAAGGGAATGTGCGTGCATGTGTGTGTGTGTGTGTGTGTGTGTGTGTGTGTGTGTGTGTGTGTACACGTGGGTGTAGGACAAAGTGTGTAAACAGAGGTGAAGAACACGCCATGTGAATGAGGATGGGGGCTTGGAAAGGAAAAACTCCTCCACCACAAAACAGAATTCCTTTACCTGTTTTTCTCATAAAGCAGCATGAGTATGTTTTTGCTAAAGCAGCCTCCTTTCACAGCAGCTGCATTATGAAATTACTTCTTTTTAACAAATCTGTCTGCCTGCTTTTTAATAAGCAGGGCTTTCCACCATTGTATATGTGCGAGGTCTGACCTTTTCATAGGAAAAAACATTCATAACCAAAAACTATAAATAGAAGCCTTCAGACTGGAGCAGATCAAGATGTAGGTTTTGTGACTTTTTAAAGAGAAAAACAAAAAACCAACATAATGTGGGAGGGAAAGAAACAAGCTCTTTTAAAAAGTCATAAACTTCTATTATTGCCTTAAGCTTACTTAATATTTGCTGAAACATTTAATGAAAGACTTAACAGTACTTACTTACAAGACTTCTGTATCAAAGCAGGTATTTTTACAAAGGAAAGGAAAAAAAGATTAGAAGTATGTTTAGTTTAGGAAAAAGGGTATTTCCTCCAACTACGTAATGAAAACTTTACACAAGGTTTGTATTTCTAGGGTAAATTGGGTTTTGTATTTTGTTCATGTTCTGATTCTGCAAGCTCTCATAATATACATGTAACTTTGCTCCTGAGTACAGACACTTAGCCTTCAAAGGGACTACTCATGTGAGAAAAGCTGATCATTCATTGTTTCCACTTCAAGCCATATTTGGTCTTTTGTTTTAAGTCCCAGATTCTGAAGGTAGGTGATTACATATGAATCTCAGCTTTCTTTAAAAAAATGGAGAGGAAGAAAAGTAAGTTCTAAATTTTGTTGTTGAAGAGAAAGCTTGAAAATGTGTCCTCCACAGAGCTTCAGAACCGGAAGGCAAATAATAATGAAACAAATCTTCCATTTAAATCTGCTAATCACAGACATTTCTTGATGGGGAGCAATATTTGTTAAGTGTACGACAAAGGAGATCAAGAAAGGGGAGTACAAAACGATCAGTGCAGTTGTGGCTTTGAGCCACGGCAGCAAATCACAGCTGCCACATGCAGAAAGCCTTGGTGGATCTGCTCACAGATGCTCTGAAGAGCTTCACTTAGCAAACACTCAGGTACATCAAAGTGAATCAAGAGGAGGCTTTGGTTAACATGCATTTAGCTCATCTGCTGTATCCCACGCCTCAGATTCTAGGAGATGCATATCTCCCCCGATATTTAATACAGCACAGAAAATAAATCAACTCGCCTGGTGCTGTCAGCATGAAAATAAAAATAAGATGTTAGCTGTAGCCACTGAAGGGTGCAGTGGTAATACAATACTTCAAGTCTCTCTGTTCCTTTTTGATAGACTTCAGCAGCCTAAGAAACAATTACACCGATCCATATTTCATCAGGCATTGTGGGCTGAGCATCTTTTACGACCACTGTGTAGCTTCTCAAGTGTTAGCTACAGCTTCCTTAGAGAGGTATCCTTTTGCTAGAACTGCTCAGTGCCAGGATCCTTCCTCCTAAGAGGCAACACCTCCCCATCAGTGCTCCACAGCAAAGCACAGCGACTGCCTTCCCTTGAACTGAGCACCTCGGTACCGTGGCACTGCTCACATGAGGAACCAAGCCATGGGGTTTGCTCAACACTCACAACAAAGAATTTGTATCTTTTCTGCTGCAAGGCATTTTAGGGTGAGTTTATGTCACCGCTTCCCTGATAGCTATAAATATTTTTTTTTTCATATGCTGAAAATGGGAAGCTATTTAGAGATGGTAGAGATGAGTGGTGGACGGCGATTCCTGCAGAGATCTCTGTGGGCACAAGCACGTGTGCACACTCACTGCACGTAGGGTTTGCCTCCTAGCTTCATTTCTCCCAGATGATGATGACCTGTTAGCCAAAAGCCTCCCAGGCAGGAATGTTTGAAATGTTTTTCAGAAGCTGCAGTTGCTGCAGACGTACCAAGACCCAAAAGTCACACAAATGATACTCAAACCCTTGAGGCAGCCAGAAAAGATGTCATGAATTCTGCCTGGGTGTTTGAGGGAGGGGAACCCCACCATCCATGTGCAGAAAAGTGGGGCATGGATTTTGCCTAGCACCTGCTGTGTGTCTGCTCTCCGTCACCTGGGCTGGATGCCAAGGTGGAAGAGGGGCTGTCCTTGGGAGAACCTGAACTCTACGAGAGATGCTTCTTTTAGGAACAAAATCATTCCTTTCTGCAGAGCTGCCCTTGGAGTGGTCATTAAGGTGAAACCTGGGCCTGCAGAAGCTGATGGTGAAGTCCCCATGGACTTTGGTCTCGTCCAAATTCCACCCCTTGGGTTTGACTGTTGTCCTGCTGCTGCCTAAGCCTGAGCCTGGCCTGCTGCCCTAGGCTGAGTTTCCTTCTGCAGCCATGGAATGGGGCCTGGGTTGTATCTCACCAATAAAACAAACAGAATTATATGATGCTGGGGTGTTTGAGTCGTGATTTTCATCAGCGTTTCCTTTTCACTGAGCTCAAAGTCTAGCTTGAATGCAGCCTACTATTTCAGTCCACAAGAAAAGGCTACATAGAAAATAGGTTTTGAATCAGATGCTTTACATAAACCATGGGTTTTACTAAAAGCTGATCCATTCTGCTCTTTTTCACTCCTACAATAGCAACTCAGCAGGGAGGCATTAGAAGTTTCAGTGCTTTCATCTTGTCTCAGAACATTTAAGGTGGAGAGAGCAGATAATAATAATAATAATAATAATAATAATAATAATAATAACAACAACAACAATTAAAACATTCACCACAACTGCTTTATTAGAGGAATTTTGCCACATGTGGACACAATAAGTCATCCAAAAATAGGTCATGATTTCCTGAAATGTATCTGAAGTGCAGGATTATTTGCCAAGTAAACTATACCAAAAAATTCCTCTTGCTGTTAGTCGACAGCACTTTTATTTTGAGTTGTTTTGACTGAGTAGCAGTGGGTTCACATGGTGAATATCTCTGTCTTGACTGGGAGCTGAGGCAGGCACCCAACTTTAACCATGTGCCAGATGTCTCCTGGCTGTGCCAGCCATTAGTGCATGTTCAGTCTAAGGACAGACAGGTTGATTTTGGTGACCAGTCCATGTGCCAGTAACACAGAGACCTTTTGGCAGCAACGGGCTCAGTGCTGTCCTAAGCCTGGAGATGCTGCAGTGGGGAACAAAAGTCACATTTTAACTGCCCTTCCTGAGATTCAGATGGATTGGGGGGATTGTCTCAAAACCGCCAGGGAGGGGATGAAACTGTGAGGGCTGTGGGAAGATGAAACAGAGTCCTCCTTCTGTTTGAATAAAATAAACTGTGATCTCCCTTTGCTTTGCACCCAGCCTTACATAGTCCTGGCTGATACACCTGGTTTTATTGTCCTTGCTGGAAGTTGCCTGAGCCCAGTGTTGAGTTGGTGGTTGGGATGAGAAAACTCTTTGTATGAAGACCCTCCCAGGCAGCTTAAAGTAGACTCAAGCCCACTGATGTCAGTAGGAGACCTTTCAAGGTGTGTGGCAAATAACATGAAATTCCAGCAAACAGAAGGTAAGAGAAGTTTGTCAAGGCCATCACAAATGAGATCTTTGTCAAAAGATTAATCAATCTGTCCCACTGCTTTTTTTTAAACTCATCCCAGAGTAAGGAGCAAGGAGATCCTTGCCAATTTGGACCTCAGGGTTTATTGTAATCCTGTGCTGCGTGTGGGAAAGCAGGAAGCTTCCCTGCTGTGCTTGGAATTGTAACTCTATAGAGGTGTTTATATGTGTGGGACTTATTCCTTTATGAGAAGTGGGATAAATTAGACTTGAACAAAGCCAGCAGCACATGCACCCTAGGGAATTTTCTGCCTGCCTATCAGTCTAATGCCCACTCCATCACCCTAACTGCACTAGTTAAAGAAAAACACAATTTTGACCAACATACAAGTATGAAAATGCAGGCTTTTCTGCTTTCTAAAGTTCTGACAGAACAAAGGTGATTGAAATGGGTTGTTAATTAATTTCTGTGTGCATTAAGACTTTTTACACAGCCTGAAGAGTATAAAAGAGCTTTGGGTTCACTCAGAATTAGCCTGAATAAAGTCAGAAGGCCATATTTCTTTATACAGCACATAATCATTTCCAAAGCATCTGTCATAAAGGGGATGATTGAAACAGATTTCCTAGTGGATAATTTCCTGCAAGTCCCTTGCACTTTCATCTGAGGAAGCTGAATGCAAAACCCATGGTCACCGGTGTGAAAACTCCATTGATCTCAGTGGACTTTGGTTCAGCTCTGAAAGATATGAGAAGAGATACTGAGAATTTGGGTTTCTGGAGCTGAGGGCAGCACTGTCCCTGTTTGACACAGCACAGCAAGACCAACACGCAGCAGAGCTCCTTCCCACGGCCATGGAGCTGTGATCCCCATTCTTGTTCAACCCTCTCAACACAGCCAGTGTGGCACAGGGGGATGTCAGTGACAGTAACATGGACCTGTGGTCTGGGAAATGGATCTCAAACGTACACGGTTGGAGCTTACAGGAGTAATTCACTGTTCAGGCGCTGTGGCTCAGGATGGGAAATCTCCTGTTCAGCTGGACCTTCACCATGTTTGCCACTGTCACCCTTCCCCTGCTCCAGCTCAGCAGATCACAGCAGGGTTAATTAATTTGTCTCCATGAAGGACATAAAGATGTGTAGTGAGTGTCTAGGGAAGCTCTTCACATTGCTTTCTTAATAAAAAATGCTCTCTCATATCACAACCCATGAATCTTCTTTCCCATAGGAGCTGGGACAGCTGATGTAGTGGGTAGAACCCTGGTGCTGGCTGAGGTAGCTGTTGCTGACTTGAGTTGAAAATGAGATTGTCAGTGAAATGAATTTATGGTTTCAGTTCCAGATCTGGTGTAAAAATTAAAAACAAAAAAAACCCCAAAAACCCACCACCAACAAAAAAGCCAGCCAAAAGTGGGTTGTGCAATTCAATGCTGACTCTCAGAAAGCCACAGCACAGAAGGTGA
Source organism: Dicaeum eximium (assembly GCA_013396995.1). Classification (NCBI taxonomy): domain Eukaryota; kingdom Metazoa; phylum Chordata; class Aves; order Passeriformes; family Dicaeidae; genus Dicaeum; species Dicaeum eximium. The sequence continues at coordinate 1,454,182 of VWZP01000481.1, read as the reverse complement.
GCATGGGGACTCATATATCTCTTGCCCTTCAACACCAGCTCATGTTTCCCAGCTGCAGGAGCAGGAGGGGGAGGCAAGGACCCTGCCTGGAATGTGGCAGCACCCAGGGACCCAAGGGGTTTGCTCCTCTCTGTCTCTTCTCTGGGAAAAAGAGCAACACCAGGATAAAACAGTGAAGTGGAAAGCAAACCTCTTTGGTGAGATCTCATTCATCCCAAGACTGACTGAAATGATTCAGATATAAATATTATCATAGCAGAGCTCGCTGGCATTTTCAGTCAAGCACAGCATACAAGGGAAGTTTGGTTAACCCTCCCATGGCCTGAAGATGGAGGAGGAAGGCCAGATTCATGAGAGCTGTCAAGTCAACATCCCTGTATCTCCAGCCAGTTAGACCAGTGTGAGTTTCACTGATGCCATCTGAGGAATTGCAAGCAGCTTTCAAAGGTTTTAAAAGTACCCACCCCATCCCTGTGAGAGAGAAGTAAAAAAGCACCTCTTCCAACAAAGAGAGAGAAAGGGACACTGGAGATAAAAAGTGTGAATTTAGGAACATGGTGGCAGAGCACTGGGGAGCAGGCAGGAGCTCATGGCTGGTGGGAACACAGCCTTCCTGAGCATCCAGTCAACAGGACAAGGAGCAAGAACAATGAGCTGAGCACTGCAATGGAAACAAACACCTTTTTTAGGCTCTCTGCACCAAGCTGCTGCTACTTTTATCACAGCATTCATTTGGGAAGAAAGCAGGGCTGCAAAACAAGGTGCACACAGAAAGCTGCACACTGTGTCTGAGCTCACACCTGCTACCAGCCAAAAAAATCCAGTTGTTAAATTATTTCATTTAATGGTTTGAGATTGCAGTGAGCTTGCATGATGTTAAATCTTTGGAAACTGGATACAGCTGAGTTAATCCTTCTGAGCAGGACATGGATGATGCACAAGGGGACTGAGGACCACAAGTGGTTGCTAACTTCTTCTGGGCACCCCAAGCCAATGTTTCCACCATGTAAGTCTTCTGTGGAGGCTCATGAGCTATTTTACAAACACATACACATGTGCACGTGAAACCCCCTGGCAAAAACAATGGCTGTTTTGCATGCCAAATGTGTCAGTTGTATTTTGGTTTACGACTGAATTCATTCTCAAGTCATGAATGCAAAAAAAAAAGAAAAAAAAAAAAAAACCAAAAAAAAACCCAGCCTAGTAAGTGTTTAAATTTAGGGCATTAATTTTGCATTCCAGTGTAGAGGGAACCCAACAGTCTCAAACCTCGGAAAAAGGCACTCCACTTCTGCTTTATGGGCAATTTCATTCTGTTTGTGTTTCCAGAGCCTACTTCAAAGCACAGATGCGTTTCAGGTAAATAATGACAGCTTCAGAATAAGTTTTCCTTGTAACACAAATCACCTCACTAATGAAATCACGGGAAAAATTCAGAACAACTTGATATCCATCTGCCTCAAATCAAGTCCCTCTATTTATATGCTCTAAGTAGGGGCCTGATCCTCCCACAATCAAACCAGGGGTGAAACTCCCACACATTCCAGTGGGAATGGGGTCAGCTCTTTATGCTTGCTTGCTGACCATTGCCTGAATGTGGGTGAGGATGCCCTGGTCCCTCCAGAGCGAGGCAGAGAACGTGCCTGTGGGTGCAGCACCAAACAATGGGGTCAGGTTCAGAAGAATATGAGGCACCTTTCCTCAGCACAGAGAATAGTTTCTATAGTTTCTACATTTCCTTCCTGCTCATGTCAATCGTGCACCAGGGAAAACAATGAAGTAAAAACCAGCCCCACATGGAATAAAGTAATGGGAATCCAAGAATGAGCCACATGCTGAAAAGAAAAGTCATCACATCCAAGATTGAAAGTATTGACCGTCTGGACTGCCAAATAAATCAGACTAGCCCTGGGGACTTGGATCTATACCTGTACTTGCCTCTTTACCTCAAACCTCAAAGGCAAGCTTTCCTTTTGCTTTGGAAGTCTGGAGGTGGGCAAATGAAGGCTCTTGGTCGCCTTCATGTGAACTGCTGAACCACTTTGCCTCCCTGCAGGCTGCTGCCTGCTCCAAGAGACACTCCTCTGAGATCCCATCACCCTTTCCCAAGGCTCAGCTGGGGTATGAGGGGAACTAGATGTCCACTTGGCTTGGCAACAAAGAGAAAAAATTGTACTTGAACCTGGAAATTTACAGGAATGCAGAGCAGCCGTGTTGCTAAGCCAGCTGCAAACCTGCTTTGCTCGGGGCTCTTCCCTTTGTAGGGTTGAAGGAATGAGGCACGTGTTGCCAAGTAGGACATCAGTGCTACAAACAAATGGAAGGCCCTTATCCCACCAGCAATCTCGACCTGGTAACGGGCAGGCAGCTGGAGTAACAAGGAAGCTCAGCTCCTTCCTACTCACGCACAGGGAGGCGGTAGGATACACGTTATAATTAGAGCCACCCACAGCAATTTTGGGGAAGCTTCAGCGTATGGATTGGGATCTTATTGTTAGTGCTGCCAGTTCACCATCTGCTTGGACTGGGCCAGGTCAGAAATCCAGTGGCCAGCACTCCCAGATACATCTTAGAAGTGCTTTAAGCCATCTCAGTGCCTTCAGGAGAGTCACAGCAATAGGAATTTCTGTATAAGCCTTTAGCCTGACTGTCCTCCTAATTTAAAGGATTAGCTTCAGCTTTGGGGACAAATTCCTTTTGGAGCCCTCACTCCTTTTTTTCCATTGTATTATAAAATGTCAGTGGCTCATCCAAACTGGATGTCCCCAGCACAGCTTCCTGTAGCTGGAAAAACACCGGTTCTGCCAAGCACTGCATGCTGCAGGTACAGCACATTCCATGGCATCCCATGCAAAGCTGCACACCTGTCTCCTTACAAAGCTCCTTGAAGCAGAGTGAGGACAATCAGAGTCACCCCCAGCTCTCCTTCCAGCTGCCATGGAGGCTGACAGCAAGCCCTGGCCCACGCCATGCCTGCCTGGAGTAGATCAGCTGCGTCCTCAGAGCTCAGGCCCAGCAGGATAAGGGTCAGCGTGGAGGACTAAGGAGCTGATGGGGTCTTGCACCCTCCCAGTACAAGAATTTAACACTTCTGATTTGGTCCTAATTCTTGTGCTACTAGTTCACAGCACAGATTTGATACCCCATGTGTGAGCCTTCAGGCATAATTTCTGGCCTATTGCCTCTGCATCAGGGTCCTTATCCTTATCCCCATCCCCAGGCAGAGTTACCCTTTTTCAGAAATCATATGAGGCCCCCTCAAAAGCAGCACAGGCCCCATGTTGCAGATTAAACCCCACAATGTGAAGATTTAAACCACCTGACTGGGAAAACTAAGCCACGTCAAACCCCTGTGAGAAACAGGGCCTGCCTCGGAGAAATGAGTCCTTGACAGAGGCAGCACAGCTTAGGGTGCTATGTTTGGTACTGCCCTTTTCATAAACACCTTGAATTTTGGTGCTTTTCCCCAAATCCCTGCTGCAGCACCCTGGGCCCAGCTATGAAAGTCACACTTTTTGCCATCTTGCTTTTAACCACCAGTATTTCTAAGCCTCCCTGCTTGCAGAATCAGGCTTCAAACCATGAGTCCAGCCATCTCAGAGAAAACAACTTCAAAATTTTTTTTTTTACATTTCTTTACCCCTACTGCTGTGATTTATTTAAGGAAGGACTTGGGGGCCTCGCTCAGGATTTTTGGGTACTGCTCAGCCTGGGGAAAGCAATCCCAGAGCCATTACTGCACCATGGGCACTGCAGGAAGCCCTGTGATAGCTGCTCTGGCTGGAGCCCGTGCCCTGGCCGTGCTGAAGGGGAACCTTTTCAGCTGAAGGCACAGTGAGAGCTTTCTTCCAGGTAGATGGAATAGAATCATGCAGATTATGAATGGTGATGTGTCTGCAGGGGTGGAGACGGGGTGAAGGAGGCGTCAGTGTGTTTTGTAAATGCTTTGAAATGTATTTGTGTGTTTCTCAGATGAGCCTTACAGAAAATACCTGAAAACTGGTTTTGCTTTTCCTAAAGCATTGGCTCTTTCAGGCAGCAGCTTTGCCAAAAGTCATTAATCACATCTTTATTAACAAGGGCGGGGGAACAGTGACCTCAAACAACCGAGGAAAACAACTAAAACTACCTTCATTTGAAGGACCGCTTTGTAAAATATCTTCTGGCCAGCACATGCTACTGTTGATGTGTATTTAAAGTGCACTGAGTCTTTGGGATATACTGGGACTTCTGCAAAGAACCAGGACAGGACTTGACCCAAGGCTGTGTTTGACTTAACTATATATCTCCTGGAGTAAAAGGGGAGAAAAAAAGAAAGGGTTTTTAAAGGTCTTCATGCTATTTTACTATACTGAGGTGCATCAGGTGAGTGGGACAGGCTAAATGCACTTTTCACTTCCCAAGTTTCAAAATTTGTTGGTTCATGGATCTCATGATGTGTATGGTTTAAATCCAGAGGGAGCATTGTGATCCCTCAATTCCTTCTAGCCCCAACAGCCTGTTTGTTCTAAGTGTCCTGGCCTGCTGCTAACACTGCACAGGGTCCACCACATCTTCCACCACATTGCTCACTAACGTGCTCACTCTCTCAGTTAAAAATGCAGGCAGCTGAATGAGCAGCTGCATGAGGTGGGGCCAAACACACCACAGGGACTGCTGCTCCTGGGGTGAGTAGGGCTGTGGATACAGCCCGTGTGCCCCTGCCTCGTCCCGCCAAAAATCTGCGTTTACTGCTCGCTCCCTGCTCTGAGACAGTTTGTCAGCTGGGGAACGGGGATCGGGATCGGTGAGAGAGTGGGGACTTTTGAGGGGATTTCTGGAGCCTGCCTCAGAATGCATTTGTTGTGGGGCGGGCTCCCAAAGGCGGTGTGGGCACAGGGCAGGTCCACACCTCGGGCAGGATGCCAGCGGCGCATCGCGGTAGGCACAGCGCAAACCCAAACCCTGGAAGGCTGTTGCCACTGATAACACCCATCTGCTGTGGCATCATGTCCGTTGACATAGCCTTAATTAATGATATTACCAACTTAATGAGGAGATAAACCACCGATCCCAACTCCTGTTAAGAAATTGTCTTAAATACCAGTCACTAATCGCTATGGAGAAACAGATAGTGGGCCAAAATGCACACCTGGAGTAAAGAGGTGTGGCTCCCGTGTTTTCTGGTGAAGTTGCATTTGTTTACTCCAGGACTGACTATGAACCATCCTGATTAACACATGGCGGGCGTGCGCTGGGCGGGAAGTTGTAAACAGCCACAGCCTTAAGTAATGGCACCGATCTTGAGCAAGAGCTGTCATCCAGATGGCAGCAGGATTGATGGCTGCACAGATCAGCAGGGTGCCAGACCGGGGTGCAGATGTGCGTGGGAGTGCGCCAATCCTGGGCTCGCTCTTCCCAGACCCTTGGCTGGTGCAGAGGGGCTCTCCAGCTGCCTCTGAGCCCTGGGGTGCTTCACATGGACTGTCTGGTTGATGTGGCTTCAGTGAAGTCCAGTAATAGGGACATCACCATGGTGGTCATCACCAGGTGACGTCCACTATGATGGCCAGGAGCCTTTTGGGGTGTTTAATTGAAGACGACTTGCCAGCTGTAACTAGATTTCCTGCTACCATTAGTGCGGTGTGGATGTAACTTGTAAAACAGGGAAGGGACCTGTTTCACTGTACTGATTTGATTCTTTGGCTGTTAGTTTATTTCCTTGCCGTTGTTATTCTGATCCAGTGAAATTAGAGAGGCATGAGCAGCCTATTTGGATCTGAATGTGTGAGTTCCTGCCCTGCAGAGCTTTCAGTAGAGATTAGATTGTACATGCCATTGTGTGGGGGAGATGTGCCATCAGGCAAAGGAGGAACAAATGCAGGCGGGGCGGGAGCAGAGAGACAGAGATGTGTCTGCATGAAGCTGCCTGCTGCTCGTGGGGTGGTATCTCCATCTCATTGATGGCTGGTGAGTATCTCACAAAACATTCACTGCCTTTGGTTTCTTCAGGGAGTTTAACTCCTGGAATGTGTGAGACAAGACAGCCACATCTTCCTCACATTAACCTTTTAGAACTTGTCCTGGGAGAGCCTAAAATAAAAACTATGCATAGAAACCTATGCCAAGCCTCATGTCCCTGAGCAGACTGTAGGGGATCCCAGTTCTTAAGAATGAATAATCCTCCACGTTGCTGGAAGGGCAGATATGCACTCAGTTTGCTGGTACCTAAATAAATCTTAAGTGATTCCAAGGATTTATGTGCCTAAATGACACCACAGACACCAGGAGCAGACACTGTACTACCAGCCATTCACCTATTTCAGCTACTTCACTCTAGCCCTCTGTGTTTCTATTCAGGCAGACTGTTTCCTGTTGAAAGAAAGAAAAAAAAGGTGTTTGTTTGTTTTTTTAAGTGATCACAGGCATGCATATATCAGAAAAAAAGAAAGGACCTATCTTCTTCTTACATCTCTATTATTTCTATTGTTCAGGTATGCCTCGGGTACTTTCCCAGACATGTTGCCTTCTGTTTTTAACATTGCCATCTGGGAATCAGATACTGCACATCTTTTGTGGTGCTGTTCAGCAGGGAGGGAATTTGTTATTGCTCCTCACAGAGAGTTCTGGCTTGATGCAGATGGATAGCTCAGGGAAGAGGGATGCCATGGGCTCTGTGGCCTCTGCGTTTCGGCTCGGGGAAAAGCTGTGGCTGTGTGTGCACTGCACAGCTTGGGAGGAGCTGAGAGAGTTCTCATAACACCTGGAAGCCAGGTGATGTCCATGGGGTCCAAACTCCTCACTGCTGGGAAGCTTTTCAGGGAGCTAATCCTACAGTGGACCCTCTTCTCAATCTGGCACACTTACTGAGTGTGCCTTTAATAATAATTTGCTTTTTGTAAGTCCAAGGAAAGCAGAGGTGATCTCCACACAACAGGCACAGTCCAAAACAGACTAAACTCCAGGGCAGTTGGAGCTTGGTGCAGGAGCAGATGCAGAACTGAACTTCGTGGCTTGGACGCATGTCTTGAAGTGGATTCTGGCAATTTCCTGATTCAGAGCCTTACGCTGTAACCACAAACCCTCTGTATCCCACCCTCTTTGGTCTTCATCTCTGTCTGGTCCTTTAACTAAGTACTGCTCAGCAAATGCTTACAGATTCAAGAGGAGAGGCTGCTAGTTCAAAGTCTTGCATTATCTGGACAGCTGGAAAGGAAAATTAAGAGCAGCAAGAACCAAATCAGAGCCAGGAAAAAAGCCTGGCTTTTAACAGTGAGAGATACCTGCCTAAGACATGTTTCTCCAGCCTCTGTTACACCCACTGCTGAACACAAAAAGTTGCTTTACCAAACTGTGCAACAACTTGGATGTTCAGGTGTGTTACTCTGGAGTGGGCTGCTCCTGACCCTGCTAATATTGTGAGATTATTGTTCTTTGTAATACAGCAATAATTTTCCAGCCTAGAAAGCAGAAGGGCTGCCACCTTGATGTTGTTACAGAGCTGCAAGTGAGAGGAGTGGAACAATATATCACAGTGGAGAAGACATTGTGAGATATCAAGAAGCAAAGAAACTGTGACAGAGTGTGCATGTGCATGATTTCTTCTTTAAAAATAACCTCTGCAGACTTCCTTTTTTTTTCTTCTTTAAGACACAGTGGCTAAAAATGTTCTTTCAAAAATACATCAAGCCTGAGGCTGGGTCTGAAAGCACTTGATGAGGGGCAAAAGTGGTTGAAAAAAGGAAAAAGAAAAATTCCCAAGTTATTCCTAGCACTGACTCCCTCACTTCTGCATGTAAACTGTAGCTGGATCACACCAGAGCACTTCCACCAATTTCAGACCAATACCTGGCCCAGTTAGGGCAGATGAGTGGAGAGCAGAGACTCTACTGAGACTTTAATTTCCTAAAGGCACTGGGCACCTCATCACGTACATCCCCCAGCATGGCACAGCATCTTCAAAATCACAGGGGCATGACAAGGTTTAAAGCAAAACTGCACCACACAATAGGATGAAACCAGTTGTGGACAACGTGATGGAAAAGCTCTTGGGGAGCTGAACTGAGTGGAGTTAAAAGCTGTGACTGTTATTCAGCCTTTTAAAAATGAAAACCAGGCCTTTCAGACAAATCCTATTATGTTCTTTGGAGAGGTCAAAACTTTTGTTGGGAAAAGTCACTTTGGATGGGTTAGATTTTTGGCAAGGTGGTTGACTTAGCAGGTTCTCTTACAAATATTAATAGCATGAGACAAATAGCACAAGCTCTGCATGGCTTAGAGAGCACTGAGATCAAAGTTCTTCCAAATGAGCAGTCCCTGAGAAGTCACATTCCCAGAGGAGACCCTCAGGGAGTGACAGGACTAATCACTAATTTTCAATGCTTATACCCAGTGCATGGAAGGTGATGCACAGTGACTGCTGTCCAAGCCTGCAGGTGACACCAGGCAGGGGGGGAGGTGGCTGAGGTGGAGAGATGTGGGTCACTGACAGGCAGAGCATGTGTGCTCAGGCAGCCAGACCCCTGTGCAAGGAGACAGGGATGCAGCTGCCTGTAGGAAGGAGAACACCTACCTTGGAAATCAGAGGAAGTCAGGAAACGACACTGAAGGCAAGGTGGACATGCAGCCTACCTTGTGTGTGACATTGCAGAGTGATAAGGGTGAAGACAGGAGATGCACACTGAAGTATGGACCAGTTCTGGTTCCACTGAGGGTCTTGAACAGAAAAATAATTTGCCCTTTGCTGGTCTCTGCATTTTAAGAAGTTAAGAGACTTGAAGAACTTAATGTGCTAGATTCATCCAGAAAATGAGAGGTGGTGTCATTACACTGTGTAAGAACTGCCAGGACAGAATGGTGGTAGGAAAAGAGTCTTTAACTCAGGCAGCTAAGGCCCCTGACAAGAACACCACAGCCCAGAAAGTTCAGGTAAGAAAGCAGCATGCATTGTATCAGTGAAGACACTCACACTTTGCAATGAACTCCAGAGGCAGGATTGGATCCACGTTTCTTGATGCCATCAAATCCAGCCTGGCTGCCCTCCTAGGAGGTCTGATTGAGATCAAGCTGCTCTTTGCCAAACATGAGTTAAACACAGAGGTGAGGGAGTGATAGTCAGGGATCCTAAAGTGCTGGAGCTCAGGAGGGAGTCTCCAGCCCTCCCTTGCAGCCATGAATTCTGGGACTGAGAACTACAAAGCTGAATAAGAAAAGTATGATCTAAAAGGTCTGTTGCCTCTTGGAAGGTGCAAGAGGGTGAGAAAGCAAGTGGAAAAACCTGGGAGTTCTTGGTAACTACTTCCACACTGATAAACATCCTCAAATCCCCTCAATCCTTTCCCTTTTATTGGCCTTTCAATGCTGTAAGTAGAAAACCAGATTATTTCATAGATGTTTGTTGGTAGTATTCTTTTTAGCACACTGGCAAATTGCTCCTGTTTGGTTTTGGTTTGGTTTTTTTGAACAACTATAGTTGGGTTTTTCACTCTTTGTTTGCAAGTGTTTGTTTAGGACTTGCTGAGAACAAGTTAAACACAACAAATGAGCTCTGGACAGAGTTTTGAAAGAGATTTATTCTGTGGTCATTCATTCTCCTCTGTCAGGAAGCAAGCCCCATATGCAGGCACTGCTTCTGAGAAAGTTTTTTCCTTATGCTAACCACCATCCTTGCTTGGTAATGGTTGCAAGGCATTAAGTTGAAGACCAAGGGCCCAATCCAGAAAGATAAAATGAGGTACTTTACCCTTAACATTGCCTGGCAATTCGTTCATGTATTGATGTACTATTAGGGATGGAGTTGGAGGATACTGAGGAAAAAAAATGTCAAGCCATGAAATTCCCACAGAAAGTCTGTGGCAAATCTAGGATTAACACCAAAACCACACAGTCTGTGGGTCTAACAAACCAAGAATGAATAGGGCAGGTAGTAAATCTAAAAGAGCAGTGCAGAGGTCAAAAGCTCAGGAATTAAAGAGCAGTGAAAGAATGAACCAGAAGTACAGCAGTTAAAGGAAATAATTAATGCAATGTTGATAATCTCATCCCTGTATGCTTGTAATAATTTTGACAAGCATTTCATTTTATCTGTTGTTATTAAGAAAATTATTCCTTTAAGGGCAAAACGTAACTACATTTTTCAGGTCAACTTGATTCTGGGAATCAGTCTCACTTGCTTGTGGTTTTTGCTATCGGGCCAAACTTAATCCCTGGTGTATTTCTCTTGACTCTGTGGAGTTATGTTGAATATCAGCTTGGCCTAAGGGCCTTCAGTTATATTGCCAATGGGTTTCTTTAAAGGGATATTTCCCTACTTTGAATGCGGTGATTCCGGGCAGTGATTTTCATTTTGCAATCTGGAAGGACTCCTGCATATCTTAAGGAAGTTTTAGTCACTCTGATCCTGAAGAAACCTTCTTTGGCAACAGATGACTTGTCTCCTGCTGGTCCGGCCGCAGGCAGGTGCGTGCATGTGCTGGGGCCGGTCTGTGGATGGCAGCCTCGAGAGCCACCACCAGGTGCCTTCCCCCGGCAGAAAGAGCCCGGGAAGAGCCACAGGAAGGGACACGAAACACTCAACAGCCCCTCAAAGCAGCGTGAATGCTGTTCACAGTGTTTCTGATTGACAGAGGAGCATCTTATCTCCCCCCGAAACCTCTGCACCCAACCCTCCAGGTGTGTGTGTGTGCTGGGAGGGGAGCCAGGATTCTCATTAGAGGGATTATTTAGATTCCACTACCATGGGGAGCAGCTCCTGGTACGCATCCTTTACTTAGGGAAAGACAAAGGGAAGACCCAAAATAAGAAGGATAGGCCTTTCAGCCTCCTCCACCCTGGACATCAGGGGCTGAGACATGTCACACGTGAAGGCAGGTGAGTGCACACCCAGTGTCCCTGCACAGACTGCTGCTCCCTCAGAGTCATGAATCCGTGCAGGAGAGGCTGTCACAAGGGAGCTTCTCGTCTCATGAGGTCCTGGAGAAAAAGACAGATCTGCAAACTGATGGGTGCAGGGCAGTATCACACCTGCTGGGATGGTTTAGTGGCATTCCCCCTGCCCTGAATGTCCCAAGTGTGGCCTGTTTCAGCTTGCTTTGACAGCCAGGTTACACCCCAAGTGCTCCAAATCACTAAGGAAAAAAAAAAAGAAGGAAAAAAAAAGAAAAAAAGAAATCTTTTTTGATCTTGCTTCATGCAAGATGTGAAATCTACTAACGAACCTGAGTGCAACCAGCCTTCGGTTATTTGCTTAAAACTGAGCAACACATGAGGCTGATACTGCAATTCTCAAGAGAGATTTGTCCCTGGGACAAAAGAGACCTGAAGGAGACCTGAGAGAGCCTGGAGCTAGGTTCAAACAGGCTGGGAAGAGTTATGCAAAACAGCAGCACAGAATGTAGGGTACATGATGTTCTTGAGAGCTTCTAAACTGAAAAATCTTCCTGCAGGGACTGATGATGGGCATGTCACTGAAAAGTGAACTTTACCTTGCTTTGTAGAGGACCCATGTTCTTACTATGGCTGTGTGTGGTCAGAAGAGACAGAAGACTTTTTAATCTTGATGACTTGATGTGATGGGACAAGCCAAAGTGTGAGCTCTAGGGTTGCTGTGGGGTGCTCCAGCACACAAGTGTGCATCAGGGGAGGGCAGGGCTTGAGGGAGCAGGGCTCAGGGGTGAGCAGCTTCTGTCCTTCTGCAGCTGCTGTCAGCCTTGCACAGCTGTGACTGGGATCCAGCAGTCTGTAAAGCACAAAAGTACTTGAATAGGGTTTGGATCTACACAGTATCACATAATGGATTTAATTACCATGAGGGAAGAGAGCTGATGTGATTTGTCTACAATACAGCCCTTGTGCAGAAATGGTTGTTGATCCAATCATCCTCTCTGGAGATCTCAGCTCTCTCCCATCGTGCCATCTCCATATGTCTTCCTTGAAGACCATCTGCCTTGGCAGATAGCAAGCTAAAGGCAAATGGCACAGTCACCAGCCTCCACTTGTTGCTCCATCTCTGTCTCAGGGAGACCAGCTCTGAAGGTGGTTCTCCTAAGGATCAATGGGAAAACCTGGAAGCCTTGGGACCTGTGTCATCCAACGCAGGAACTGGCTGACTCAGAGAGCAGAAATAATTTGCTGTGGTGTCTGGAGACCTCTGAACAGCTGCAAAATCCCACTACTGAGATCTCAGTAAGGCTGCAGTTGTGATTGGCTGGGCACATTGCCAGGGTGGAAGATTCCAGGTTCTGCAGCCTCCTGGGAACACCTGGCAGCCAACACAAGCTTTGTATAGACACCTGAAAATCCTTACTTAAAGCTTGTCAGCTTAACATTAATAACTGGGAGGGAAAGGGTTTGGAGCCACTGCAGTGCAGCATGCGAGGTGAAGCAGAAAAGCAAAATGGAGGAGAGAAGTGAGTCAACTCAGAGAAAATCAGCCATGCCTTTTAAAAAGCATGACTGGAAATGTGCTCCCTCCCAAAGGCTGGTTTGTTTTTACAGGATCATGCACACATACACAGAGCAAAAGTAAAAATAGCTAAGGGGATGATCATTGCAAACTGCATCAAATAACAATTCAATAATACGATTTTAATTAAGAAATCCACGGCACCAAATAAATTCAAGATTTGGCACAACAGCAGTGTCCAATAGCCATAAATAAAGCAATTTGCTAATGATTGCACATTCCATCTCATTTTCCTTGATGTTTTCCATGGCGTCATTCCTCTGAACCACAGGTTTTCTTTTAATCTCATCTCAATCTACACCACTATTAGGTGTTGCGCTTCTTCCTTGACAGCACCGTATTTGAATGGCCACTAACCAGAGCTAGGGAAGGTGAGGCTGGAACACAACCTTGTCTCCTGCAGGCTTAGCCCCAAGAAGGCTGCTGGTCACACCCGGACTGCACGAGTCACTCACACATAATCAGCTGTGGCTAATTCAGAGCCAGAACCACCCCCGTGGCCCCTAACAGCTTCTGCACTTGGGATTCAGTTGGCTCCACAGGTTTGACATGTCATGACAGAGACATTTCTTCTTCACACAGCTCATTTTGTCCTGAGCTAATGAGAGATTAACTAACCCATGGCAGCAAATCAGCTGCTGCTGGTCTAGGCAGGGCATCTCAGGTTCCCTCCTTAACGAGCTTCACATTTGGCTTGTCTTAGCTGAAGGAGAGTTCATCAGCACAAACATCCTGCCAGTGACACGCTCCTTATCTGACAGATGGAGCCCAAGGAGAACTGTTTGCAATGACCTCATGTTGTTTGCTGTTTACCTGGCAAGACACCAGTGAGCTGCTTCTCCCATGCCCCGAGAAGTCACTAAACAGATGCTCATGGCTCCCAAACAAAAAAGTCTTCACTCTTCTTAAACAAAGTCGGAGTTTACAACAGATCAAAAGCACTTTGGAGCCACTTTGTCTCTTTGGCTGAATGCTGGGTGTTTGTGGGACCCTGTTTCTGCATGGGGTTGTCCCCTCTGCTGCTCTCAGAGCCCAGGGGAAGGCAGGACCCAATGGCATTTAGTGTGTCCTGTCGGGAGATGATTAACCCTTTTGTCACCACTAAACCACAATGGGAACATCTTCCTCTTTTTCTCAATCATTAAGTTTTTTGCATACTGGAATTATATGCATCAAACAAGGAAGTTTTCCAGTAGGTGCACATCCTTGAGTCTTTCAGTAGAAAGCAATTTGAGTGTCCATAATCACAGAGTATCTGACAAACCACAAAAGAAGACTCCTTCATTTTAACTTCTTTTGGCCTAAGATGGGTAGGACCTGAAGTCGGGGTTTGACAAGCTCAGAATTACTTTGTCATTACCATAAAATCCCATTTTAGGGGAGCTTTGCCATTTGGTGTTGCTGCATCTCCTTCATTCCTCTTCAGGTTTCCACCTGAAAATTCTTCTTATTCAGTCCTCTTTTCTTATGCAACTTTATAGGCTGTGGTAGATGGAGATAAGGAGGCCAAGTCCTGAAATGATCTGTCTGTTCTATTTTGCAACCTCAGTGACAGCAAATATTAATGTACATGTGTTCACTGCCCAACTTGTCTGACCACTCTGCATGGACATTTTGGTGACAAAAGTCTTCCACACAGTGACTGATTCTCCAAACACCACAGAAATATGGTTAATGTTGTTGTGATTCCCTAGAAATGCTTTTATTTTGCACCCCTCCTGATTTTTTTTGCGCACTGAGATCCAGCATTTCTCTAGTGCCACGCTCTCCCTGAACTGTGCCTGTGTTACACAACTGTGCCCTTCAGACTGAGGCAAGGATTAAAGGTGTCCAAATTATTAGGAAATCAGAGCAGTGAAAGGTCAAGGATCTTTCTATTTTCTCTCAGTTTGGTAGGTGGTTGCTGAAAAATCACAAATGCACTTTGAAAATGAGGGGCAGCGAGGTGCAGCTTTCTGAGCACTCCTTGGCATTCATGTCTGTGAGTGAACTATTTACAGGTATGGCAAAGCATTACTAATCTCTGAGCTATTTAGAAAGGAAGTACCTCTAGGATCTCCTCATTTTTCTTCCCTGTTTTTCAAACACCATTGAGTCAGGCTGAATCTCCTCCCCTCCTGAAAAAGTGATTTGCAGAGCTCCCTGCGGAAAGTAAAATGTCCATGGACAGTGAAACAAACAATCCCAAAGTGGGTTGATCATGACCTAGTAACTGGGTAAAAATCCTGGAGACCCTGCAAAGGAAAGGTCAGTCCAGAGGCTGCCTGAGGACTCAGCTGCTCTCGAGCCCCAGGGAGGAACTCTCTTATCAGGGCTTGGAGCCCAGCTGGAGACAATCTGGACCTGACCCTTCTCAAAGTTCACGTCTGTTTGGATGGAGGCTTCTGATTCAGACAAATCTCTGCTTTCAGACAGCCTCTTGGAAGATGGGGCTGCCAGTTGGCTTTGCAAGGCTTTGCTGGATGTCCACTTAGGTCTGAACTTTCCCTGTTTCCTTCCCCTCCTCTCCAGTATGCCTGTCTGCATCTGGATTCTCTTTCAAACTTAGCCCCCTGGATGCTGTTGCAAATGGCAAGAAATTCTGAACAGAATTCCCAAAGAAAGCCACGCTGCAGAAAGAGCTGAGAAAAAGGGAAACCTCATCATTGCTATTTAATTTTTTTCTGAGCCCGTACTTCTTGTGTTGCTAGAGTTTCAGAGAAAAAGGAAGTGTGTACAAAGGCTGCCTTGAACAACAAGGGGATCCTGGCTCAGGCAGTGAAGAGTGAAAAGAAGAAGTAGGCACTGTGAGAGAACTGGTAAAGATGAGGTGGGTGAAAGAGGTGCTTCAACACCTGGTCTGTGAGCAGTGGGGACTGGACAGCCATTGAAACAGATTGCCTGGGCAGTGCTTGAAGAACAAACATGGAATAAAAGACCTTTGCAAAGAAAAGAAATCACAGGGATTTCCTTCACAGTAGGATAATTCTGAAGGGCAAACACCAAGGGACAGTGTCCCTGCTTCCAAACATAACCTGACAAATAGCAAAGGAAGAAAGCCAGAGTTTCTGAGTTCTGGTTTTCGTGGGGCACTAACTTCTCTGCCAGAACATCCTCTAATTGCACGTGCTGCAGGCAGCTTTCAACAGCGAATATAAAGACATGGAGCAGGGTCCTTAGTACCAGGAATAAGCAAGTCAGGCTTGACTCAAGGGGATCTAAGAGCATTTGGTGCCTCATATCTCTGGCCAGCTTCTGACCATCTGAGGAATGGAGCATGTCTCACCTGCCACAGACAGTGCTGGGAGGTTAATAATGGCATTTCATGTCTGTGACAGAAAGCTGCCACGTAACACCACGCTTTATTCTACCCTAAAGCCAAAGTCTCCTCCACCCAAATAAACATGTATTTGTGTTGCCTGCCTCCTGTTTTTAATCTACTAGCGATTCTTAACAGAAAAATAATAAATAAAAATCTCTGGCCGCACAAATGTGCCAAGAGCTTGGCTAATCAGCAGGATTCTAGTCTGTCACTACAGATTTTGGCAGCCTGGTGTCAAGAAAATGAGGCAACCCCATTCCTGGGAACCAGTGCGATGGAAAGCGCTTCCAGCTGATTCGGATTGTTTATTCTAGGTGAAAGTTTGCAACATTTCCATTTGGTTTCACCACTGTGAGCTTTGCCAGGACTTTTTCCTAAGCAAATGACTGTTTTCTGATTTCTCTGCTTGATCCCCTATTTACAGGCTTTGTTGCTCCATTGCTTTTGTTACTCTGGAAGGTGTTTACTTGGTCAAGAATGGGTTTCATCTTGCGAGACGTGCAACGTTTTCATCTCCTGCTGACTTTAGTTAGACTGAAGGCTAGCATGAACAAAGCATCTGTAGTCTTGAAGAAGGACAAATTATGCCAGAGGAAAAGCCAGAACCTGGGCAGGAATGCATTAAGCATTATTATTACATTTCTATGCAAGTATTTAACCTGTTAGTGTTTTCATGGAACAAGGAAATGCATGGAAAATACTCCTTTCATGGTTCTACAGTGTAGATTAACCTGGCATGGGTTGTTAGCCAGTATCTGCAGCCTTGCAGAGCTTTGGCCTAAAGAAATAAGGTCAGTCCAGCCTTGTTAAGAGAAATTGAGCCAACTGTATACAGGGATTTCTCCCTCAGCTTGAGCCAGGCCTGCATAGGGGCAGAAAGTGTACTTCCAGGAACATATGGTCTGTTTTCAGCCTAAAACAACTGTTTCCTCATTCTCTTTGTTCCTCTCTGTCATTTCTTCTTTCTGCAGCACTTTAACCAAGTTCCACTTCAAAATGAATCACTGTTTTAATGCTCATTAAATTAAGGAACTGACCATTCTGGTAAGACTCATGCTGACTAATTGCAGATGTTGGTTAAATTTCCCCAATAAAACTTCTACAAAATCAAGGCATTCCTAGTTGCCATTCTGGGTATCTGAGGAGTTTAGAAGATTCAGTTAGGGTGATTTTCTAAAGGCAAATCTCTCATAAAAAATGTCCTAATCTGTTGCAGCCTGTCTGAAAATTTGACCCTTTATTTCCAAATTCAGCAGCATCCTTCGCTGGCCAGATCAATGCCAGCTCTTCTGACCATTTTGCAGGCTAAGCCAGGGTTTATAATATCTGTGTCTCTTAGAAGGAAGTCCTCCTGGCATTGCAATGAACAATTCACCCACGTGGTCAGAACAAGATCTGTGCCCTCTGATAAAGAATCATGGTTAGGATGTAGATGCTGGAGTTGGGGCACTTCAATCAGACAACACATAATCCCTAATAATCCAAGTGTCTTCAAAAACTCAAATATCATCTGATCTCTGTGACACTAATCATGACCCAGAAAGTTCTCCACTTTCCTTTTCCCTGTTGGGCTCACGGGGGAAGTAATGGACTCCAAAATATCCCTTCTCCAGGACTACACACAGATTGATTGTGGGAAGGGAGTTGACAAAAGTGGTCTTGCGGTAAATCACAGTGTGAGCCTCCAGACACAATTTATGTGGAGCCCAAGTTTGATGCCACATTTCCTGTGGCAGCTGGTCGAAAACTGTGTTCCCCACCTGTGCAATGGAAGCAGTAATCTCTTCATACAATCCTATTGCTTGCCCTGCATTGGAGAGAGGAATTTGAGGAAACTCTGCCACTTCCTGAAAGTTTTCACAAAGTGTGTCACGGGAAGGCTTCAGTCTCCAGGTCCTGCCGTTTAATAATAAACCTGCTGTTTATTTTGTGGAGCTCGTTTCCTAGACAGAGTAGCAAGAAGATGTCATAAATACCTGTGTGCTGCACTCACCTCTCCCGTGGTGCACCACCAGGTCCCAGGCATCTGGCAAAGGCAGCCCAGCACTGTCAGCCCCACTGATGCTGTGGAAACTGTGGCACTGCTCGTGCTGCAGCAAGGCAGAGGCACATCCAGGCACTCCTGGCTTTCTAGCACCTGTGCCTCAACCACAAGGCCAAATTAGTACTGAAGGGACCTGTATTTTACTGTCCCCTTCTTCTGCATTAATTAAAACACATCGCTGCACACTTAAGCAATTTAAATGTTTTGGAACGAGTCTCAGGACAGCCAAGGGCGTTCAAAGTGAAGGGAAGGCTGGCAGCTTGCCCTCAGCTTGCTGGCTTGCCTGTCTATCACAGGCACACATCATGCATTACAAAACTGTGAGATCTCTGCAGACCCAATGACAATTATGCAGTTTAGGGAAAAAGCTGAAGTCAGAAATCCCTGGTCTTCCTGGGGCTCCATCACATGGACTGGCTGACAGCATCTCTGCTGATCTTTTTGCAGTTTACACATTTTTCTTTACACCTCTCCTCTATGAAAAGCTGGCAGGAGCTGCTACTGCAAGAGATGACACCAGCACCAGGTTGTCTGAAGGAAAGCCCTACTAGACCTGAGTTTAGGGCACATAGCTTGCTCTTGAGGCCTTTTGGGGAGATATTCAAGGCAAGAAAGAGGAAAGTCATAGCACCTCAAACAAAATCCAAGGCTGGCAAAGACTGTGTTTTGCCCTGAAGGTGATACTGAAGTTCAGGGTATATATGAACCTTTCTCCAAAGGTCTGTTTGCCTTTCTGTCACCCATCGGTCAATGGCGGGAGGAGGCACCTCAGGTGACCTCCAGAGCAGCTTGTGCACTGTGGACTCCAGGCAGCAGACAGCTGACTACAGTCTAGAATGGAAATGAAGGACTAATTTGCCCAGAGACATTCCCTTTTGTATTTTAAAGTAATGCAAAGTGTCTTTTCACTTTCAGCTCTGGATTTGAGGCCCAAGATGAAGAGTCACTGCTATTAGATCCACATCATCACAATTGTAACATCAAAACAAGTGCTGTATTAAAAATAAACACAACAGGCATTCACTGACTTGATTAAAATGTATACATATGGGTGAGGTCATTTTAATAAATGCCTTATGCACAGACATCTGCATTTCTTACCATGGCCCTAGGCTTGGAGAAGGAACACTGTACATCCACAATTACCTGCTCCTGTGCAGTTGCATCAGCCTGAGCTCTCTGGCTGTTTAAAATATCTGCCACAACTGTCCTTATCACATCCCAGTGCACTGATCTTCCCTTAACAGTCACAAAGGCTACAATTAACACAGCTACAGTTTTCCACATTAGCTGGACATCTCTGATCTCCGTCAGGCCACCATGTCAAGGTCCTCCATCTCCTCTATGAATCTTTTGAAGACACATTCTGATGCTGTTTGGAAATAACTCACTGAAAATATTGTCCTGTCTGTGTGCCTGGAAAAGGCTCCACTAGTTAAAGGGAAAGTCAACTGGACTTTAATAAAAACTGCAAAGCCAATAATGTCCATATTCACACTGATGAAATCTTCTGTATGTCGCTGGAAAAAAATCAAAAACCAGGACAGAAAGCCTGGGCCTTATGTGCCTTCCTAGGTGACCCTGTGCTGAAGCTTCTGCACCTCCCACTATGAACTGCCAAGCCTCTACAGTTCAGGTGAAACTGCACGTTCTGCAGCGAGCCCCTAGAGCTGGTAGCAAAGCTGGCACCACAGTGGCTTTCCTACCTTTTGGGTGCCTCCCCAAGAGTGCCCATTACCCCAGGCTGCAGCTCCCAGTGCATCCAGGCCATGATCCAGAGATAGCCCTGCTCTGGGAAAGGATGTAGGAGGGATGTTGCTGACTGACTTTGGTCTCTTGGTCATTCTGCTGCAGATGTCCAGCCTGCAGAGTCCCTGCCTGACTCTGGAGAAACCCTGGCCCATCCCAGCTGTCACTGTGAGGGTAGAAGGGCTTCCCAGGACTGCAGAAAGGGATGCAGCTGAGGGGGGGTTGTCCTCTGACCGAGGTGCCTGCTACAACCCCAAAAAATTACTTTTGTGCTCCTCATTCTTACTGATGGTTCTTATACTGCTGCCCAGAGGAAGCTTCAGCCTGCTCCCTCTTCCTTTCAGGCAGAAACAACCATTGCCTGCCACCAAAGAAAATCTCACCTTCCTGGAGAGGGAGGGTTGCCTTTAATATAATTTGGAGTCCAGTGGAGCTGTTTGCTCACTTTATTTTCTTCCTGATGCCTTAGAGCTGGTTGGAAATGTCTGTGCTTGTGATACTTCTGAATATATTCAGCAACGCCCAGGCAAACAAAGCTGCCAATGGCTTTTGCAAAACTCTGAGCCACAGGAGCCACGAGCACGGTGTGAGGGGACAAGAGGACCTGTGTGTCACTGTCCTGGGGTGACTTTATGATGCTGGTAAGTCCCAGGGAGTTTGCTTGCAGAAGGTGTCACGGATGTCCCAAACTGCAGTACAGGAGTTTCACGCCTGCCCTGAGTGCTGAGGGAGCACCTCTGAGTATGATCTGTGTTGTAATGATGGTGATGCTCTGGGGCAAGAGGAGCACAGCTGGGGACCCAGGGCAGCCTCCACCCGTGATGTGCTACATGGGGACCCCAAATGTGTGCGCAGGCAGAAAGCTCAGGGACACCCAGGGCACAGGAAGGGCCCGTGTGACAAAGCCAGGGGTGCAGCATGGGATCTGGGAAGTGGGGCACAGCACCCCCAGCTCTGCCAGCAGCACTGTGCTTCCCACCCAGCCATGGGACGTGGGTCACGACCAACAGCCTGGCCTGATGTCCCTCCTCTGATTCCCACAGTGCCTGCACCAATAGATCTTGTCCTAAAAAGTTTATCCAAATGCTATTTGCGTGCTGGTCCTCCAGACTCAGGCTCACCTTCTCTGCAGGATACACCTTCTGGGAGGCTTTTTACTGGTCTCTGATATGGGATGGGCCATAAATTAGCCTGGGAACAGCTTGCTTTGCTGTTCCTGTGTATTTTCAACCTCAGTTCCATTTTAATATATGATAATATAGACGGTACTGTCCCCGGCCAGGATCCAGAAGGAGTGAGATGATTAAAAATAATTCATCTTACACTGAATTAAACAACTGAGAGCCTCAGGAACGGTCCCATTTGAGTTTGGTACAAATCACGGGTGACAATCTGGGTCAGTTTTTATTGGACCTGCACCTTTTTGCCAGCCTAAATCTGCCAGCCATCACATAGGTTTAATAAGAAGGGACAACAAAGAGGCAAAAAAGGTCAATCTCTATTGGAGAAGGAGATGGAAGGAGCAGGGTAGACAGGGCAGGGGAAGATGGCGTGTCCTGGCAAACATGCAGGAGGTGATGTTTCCCCAGGAGGAGGATGGACAGCAATGCCCTGGGTTCTTTGGAAAGCAAACAGGCTATACCTGGAGCCATTCTGCTGTTTGCTGAGACTCAGCAGCCTGGACCACTTGTGGTTTCCTCCCTGAGTCTTGCCTCTGCCCACAGTGACATAGAGAACCTGAGGGAATGGAGATGAGACGTGCCTGGCACTTTCTGACCAGCTGAGGCACTGGAGGCCCAAGGCTGCTTTGCCCACCCTTCTGCAAGGAAAGTGGCAGCAGGTTCCCCTTCCAGCCACCTCTGCTGAGTCACAAAATCCTCTGTGCATGCCACCCCCAGTGCCAGGAGGTCTGTGTGCTGCACTGCCCTACCTTGGACTGAACCACCCCACTTCCCTCTCCCGGAAATAACACGAGCAAGAGTGAGAATGACTCATCTGTGCATATGAAGACATGTATATGCACACACACGAATATATCTTATATGTTGAGAGCCTGGGGCAAAAATTTCACCCAGCTTTTGAGCTCCCTGGTTCACATGGTTCTGTGAGGTTTAATGAAAGAAAAACCAAAACCAACCAAACAGTAAAAAAACCACCAGAACGGTGCCAAAATAGTAAAAGAAATTAGGAAAATTAAAAATCAAATCCTGTTACCATGTCTCTAGCTTGAAAGGAGGCCTTCCTCCTAGTGCCTGTGTATGCATTTTGTTCCCCTTGGTCTCATACCAGTATGACTGTTTGGTGAATGGTGGGCTGGATTGCTCTGCTTCAAATCCAGCTGTACCACGTGAAATTCCAATCACTCCTATTTGCCTACGAATTGGATAGATGGTTTCTTTCCCTGTCCTTGTAAACAGCTCCTTTGACATGGTTGCTGGCCACTGATGCTGATAATGGACACTACACACATGCCTGTGCCTCAGTTTAAGGCTGAGTGAAGACAATCACATGATATTTGCCCAGACCATTCCTGAATTCAGCTTTATAAACTCTTCTTACTCCATAAAAGTCCCTGGAATGGTGCAACATCCCAACAAGGGCCTATGAAGCTTTACAGTTGTGTCTGGTGTTTCCTTGTCCCGTTTTCCAGTGGATTGCATGGAATTCAGTGTTGAATGACTGCACCAAGGACATGGAGGCCTGGAATCACAGAACCAGTTAGGTTGGCACAGTCCTGTGTCTAAGATCATCAAACCCAGCACTGCCAAGCCCACTGCTAAACCACTCCTAAGTGCCAACACTACACATCTTTGAAATACCTTTTCAGTTCCCTGTGCCAACCGTGGCCAAGCATACCTGAAGCTGCAGATCCCCATCAGAGCTGAGGCCGTGTGCTGTTCCCACTTGTAAGCAGTGGAAGGCAACAGAGTTGGACCCTTGGCCACCAAAGCTCAACAGTCAACATCAGCATTCCGTGGTGGAGAGCTCAGCTCTGTGGCCAGCCCTCCCCTCTGCCTTGGCACGTGGGATTGTTACTGCTCCAGGCCTCCCTCAGCCAGCAGAGCCAAACGGGACAATATGATGGGTCTTGAGAAAAGGGAAACCTTTTAATTATCCTTCCAGAAAAGGTGAGCTGGGAAATGGGTCCAGCTGTCCAGGGGTTTTGCATCAGGGAAGAGAAGTCAGTCATTCACCACAGTGTTGTTGTGATGGGCTATGACAAACATCCTGAGGCAGCTGTGTCTGGCCACAGAGTCATCAGATGGCACAGCCTAGGAGGAGCAGCTGCTCCCTTTGTTGGGTCAGAGACCCTTCTCCACTGCAGCCCCCTGAGTGCCCATCCGTGCCCTGGCAGTGTGACACGATGCATTTCATCAGCTATTGGGAGGAGGATAAGCTCAGTGACACCCATTCCAGCCAAGCTACATTGTTTAATAAAGAGCACATAATCACAGACATCAGCTGCAGAGGATTAAGGTTGCTTTCCCCCTCTAGTGTATTTTACCTGTGTCTATTTTGCTACATTTTCTCTGCCTCCTCAGCCTGACTGCTCTTGCTGATTCTCGCAAAGAGAGCAGAGTGAGCGTGTGAATGATACAACTGCAGAGGAAGGAAGTGGTGTTGCTGATTCAATAGTGTGCTTTTCCTTCTGAGTCAATACAGAACAACTGTCTCACTGTGCTCAGAACATATTAGAACAAGAAGTCTGCCTCTGGTGTGTGTGGGCTTGTGTTTTAATCTCTCTGACCCAGAACATGGAAAGGTTGCACAGAAGGGATTTTAATTATCTTGAAAGTTACTGAAGTCCAATTAAAAGTGTGGAGTCATCACAGCAGGCCACCCATCCACTGTATCCCTCTGCGGGCCAATTGCTGTGATATATCCAAAAAACACAGGGCATGGACCTGCTTCTAGAAAACAGAATGTGTCAAGAAGCAGTATTGTTAAAGGCTGTGACATTTTTGAATCACACAAGACCCTGCCTAGAACTGCAGCTGGACTCTGGGAAGAGAGCAGGTCAGAGACAGCTGGGAGGATGGGGAGAAAATGTGAAGGACAAGGATATAAAGTTATAGAGCTAAATTTCCAGAATTTTCTGCAGTAAGTAGATCAGAGGTAGGAAGCCTGCAAGAAAATCTAAGGTTTGCTGGACCACTCAAGACAAATACTGAAGGAATGGAAGTTACACAGCTACTAAATTATGAGTTCAATTCAGATTTCATCCCTCAGGCTATTAGAGTGATATCTGGTTCTAACAAGAAGAGATGATTTGCTGGTACAGTGAAAACTAAAAGAAGAGAAGTTAGAAACAGCTCCAGGTTGGGAGAAAAAGTCATAGCAACCATACTACCCATGCAGAGGATCCAGTGGGAGCTTTTGAGTGAAGGAGCCAAGACAATTTAAAGAATTGCAGGGATGCATTGAAATCAGTTCCTGTGTCATGGGTTGGAAAATAGCAAATGTTTTGATTAATATTTTTGTTTACAATATTATTTAAAACATGAAACAGCCTCCAATTTCAAAGTTTCATGCACATTTCTCACAGGCCCAGGCTGGAGGAAATGCGGGTAGTGTCTTCTTTCATGATACTTTCTATTACGCTCGTTTCACCTCAAAGGTTTGGGTGAGCCTGAGCCCTAAACCAAAAGCAAAACTCAAGCAGGCATAAAGATAAGGCAATGGAAAGTGATTGCCCAAGCCACTGTGAACTGAAACTGCCATGTTATGCACAGTGCAGGTGTCAGAAACACACTGAACTTACATTGCAGCATCCTGGACCAGCAAAGGATTCTGGCTTCCAGCTGTGAAGTTCTCATGAGCAGAACAGGCTCTCCATAGACTGATGAGAGCTGCCCATGCACCAGGAGTGATGGTCAGGGAACCCAACCCCAGCTGCTGGATGACCACCAGGGATGTCAGTGCCCTGTATGTGTAACAGTGAGGAGTATTTAGTTCTCTCCTGTGCTCTCTCAGCAGCCTGCTCTTTGTGTTATTGTGGTGTTTTTCAGTTGGGCGACAAAACATCTGTCATATATTGGCTTTGTTTTTGTTACTCCTGGGCAGTGGATTAGACACAACCGGGATTTTCTTGGGACAGACTTCAGCTCAGTGCCCAGTTCTTGATTTCAGGGTAGGGATCATGGGCTGAAGGATTCCACTGCTATGGACTGGCTGCCTAGTAGGGCTCTGTCTCTCTTGAGTACATCTCAAACTTTTATTGTAGAGTGCTGTTTTGTGCTAGGGAAAAGAAATTACCAAATCTGAGTTTCATGTTGCTTTAAAATAGTCTAGGCCAAGGTTGTCTCAAAAAAGTGTCTCAAGGATACAGCTGCAGGCTTCAAACCTGATTCAACAGCTTGCTGCCTTTCTGTAAAGTGCTTTTAGTGCTCTGCAGGAACAGTGGTATGTGGAATTAAGTACAACTCTTTGGCAAATATAAATTAAGCTTCAGCTGAAATACACTGTTCCCAAGGCTTTCTTAAAATGAAGCAAGGTGGTCCTAGACTTGAAACACATTATATTTGTACTCTTACCTTCCCATTCCTGATTCCCTGCCAAACTCTGCTCACTTGTCCTGCTCTTAAATCCCATTTTGTCCTGTTCTTAAATCACACCAGCCTATGTGTGTGCACAGACATACAAACACAGAGGCAGAGCCCTCAGGAAAGCTGTTCTATTGCAACACTTTGTATGGTTTCATGATATGAATGTGCTGCTCTGTGTGCTGCTGCCCACAGGCTGTGGCAGGAGCCCTGCAGGTCTGGGAGGCAGCCTGGCCAAAAGTCATACCGAAATAGGTGAAATTGCAAAAAGAGAAAGCTGACCACAGCTGCTCCTCTGTGCTGCTGAAAGCCACCATCTGGGCAGGCTCTGAGCCCCAGCACTGCAGCTGCCCAAAACCTTCTCTTCACAGGGAGGTCAGTGGTCCCCCAGCTGAGGTGTGTTTCAACTCAAAATACAATGGCAGCCCTTTCACTGGTTAAAAAAGCCAATGCACTGAAAGCAGCATAAACATCCCCCAGATAACAGGCCTTTTCTGGATGCTGGTTGTATAAATCCATGGGTGTGAGGGAATGATCAGCCCCACTGGGTATGGAGCTCTCCTCCTTCAGAGAGCAGCAGCAAGGAAACACAGGGGCTGTGAGAGGCTCTGGGGAAAAAGGAAAGGGAAAGGGAAGGGAAGGCTCTGCAGCCACCCTGCCCACATGATACCATACCAAACAACAAATATGCTTCTTTTACCCACAGCAAAGGAACAGCTTTGCCATCCAAAAATCCAGTGCAGGAAGCTGGGCAGACAGGCAGATGCAGAACTTCCCAGTGGATGGAGGTCCAAGACTGAGCTGGGGCTGGAGTAAGTTGAGCACACTGTGAGTGAGGGAACTGTCCAGCAGAACGCAATGGAGGAATTGTCCAAGGGTGGGGATTCAAGAAGATAAACTGTTCAGGCAGTCAGACAAGAACCCTACTTCCAGCAACTTATGGTAAAAGCATTTCAGGGCCCCAAAGGGCCCCCCAGCAGTTGCTTCTGTTGGTGTCCCAGGTTCAGCAGATCTCTGGAATGCATTTCTCACCCACGTTCAAGACAGTTTGGCTTGTTTAGTCTAGCAAAGCTAAGGAGGAGAGGGCATAGCTTTGTTGCCTGTAAATACACCAGAGGCTGGGGTAGGAGAAGACCTATTCAAGCTAAAAGATCCTGTTGTCATGAAAACAAATGAGGGACCAGTTGCTGTATGAGAATATTTGGGATAAAAATTAGGAGGTTTCTATCTGGCAAGCAGTTTGACAATAGCTGCCTGCATGGCAAGGGGCCTCTGGGGAATGGCAATATTTTGAGGATGAAGCTTGAGTAATTTTTGGAGGGGATTATAAAATGTTGGATGAACAGGGGACTGAGAAGTCCTTTATAGCTGGAAGAGGAACAGAGAAAATGGCACGAGAAATAGAAAAGCAAGAACTAGAACTGAGCTCTGTGGAGGAGGCCCACAGAGAACAAAAAAAGCATTTATAGATGGGCGATGGATAAGCCTCACTGAAAAGGACAAAAGAGGCCAAGAGCTTTTGGAAGTACAGGTGAAACATCTTTCACTTTTGTCAACAATGTCTGGAAAAAGAAAAGAAAAAACACAGCATCCAGGACATTTCTGTCTTCCAATTACTGCTGTTTGGAACACCAAAGATGTTTTTTCTAGGTGATTCCAAAGGATTTCCATCAACTCTGAAACACAGAAGAAAGATTAAGGAAAATCAGTCTGCAAAAGAATATCTGATGGCTTTCAGCTAGGACTTGCCTATCTGTGCCCCTCTAGTTACAAGCATAAAGTCCTCTGCTGAGGAGAAAACCATGGGTCATGGAGAGCTGTGTGCATGTGGGACCAGGGGGTTTTTCCAGTGGGTGATATGCACCCCTCCATACCCAACCTTATCATCACATCTGAGCCATGGCCTTGGAATAGGAAACATGGGAAACACACCATGTCCAGGAGAAGGGACCCAGATGGCAATGCCTGTTCTATGTCTCAATGGAACCATCTCCTTTATGGCAAAGAGAAAGTGCTCTGGTGGAAAGATTTTTGAGGGGAAACCACAGCATTTTAGAAACCAGAAAACCTGCCTAGGAAGGAGAAGGGTTTCAATGTGGCACCCCAGAAGAAGTCCTCCAGCTGGTAGGTGTAAGACACATTGAAGTATTTTTCGATGCCTGCATTCTTTAAAACAGAGATCTGAGGCCAGGATACTCTGGGGGTGGTAGACCATGCAGCCAAGCAGCCTCACTTATTTCTGGGGAGAGAGCAGTGTGCCTAGAGGTATAAATCTGTGAGTGGGAGGGAAGGCGAAAGCTGGGAAACCCAGGCCTGTATCTGTATCCATGTTTCCACATATGCATATATAAAAATATGTATACACACAGAGGGAAAACAAAACAAACCAGAACAGTCCATTGCACATGTCCTGCCCCGGGGAGAGGGCGAGAGAGCAAACAGAAGCGGCAGATGTGAACTGTGTCACCGCACCCCGCGCCGCGGGAAGGTCGGGTCCGTGGTGACAAGGTGGGGTGAGAGGCCACCAGAGCAGGAAGCAGCAGGAGAAGACCCCCAAAGCAGGAGAAGAGCACAAGGCAGAGAGGTCCTGGAGGTGCAGGCACACAGGCTGCTCTCCTCCCTTGGCATCACCCCCAGGTGAGGAAGTGCCTGGTGCCAAGGCGGACTCTGAGTGATGGCTCTGAGCCCCCCATGGAAGAATGGGTGGGACAGAAGGAGGGCTGCAGGGTGACTTTCTCACAGCTGCAGTAAGGGCCAGAGCCAACCTGCAGCCCTGAGCTTTGTGCCAATCCCAATGCCAGGAAGTGGGAGCTCCTGCACTGCCTGCAAAGAGCAGAAATGAGAGAAAGAGAGACATCTTCCAGCCAGTTTAATCAAAGATAATGAAGAGATCTGTTTCTCAGTTAGAATATCTATTTCTATTTTCCAAAAGAGCATAAAGGGCCTTGGAGAAGAAACAAGAACATGAGCCTTCTGTCCCTGGCTTACCCTTTAGTGGTGTTCTGCTTCCTTGTCCATCCAGGGGCAGTGGTGCTGAATGCTGATAAGGCCAGACTTGGACCAGCCTCAGTCAGACAGTTGGTGCAATTTGACTTTAGATAATACTTAATGATTTGTTTTTAGCATCGGGTTGGGGTGAGTTGGGGTATTTGTTGTTGTTGTTGTTGATTTTGTTGTTATTGCTTCTCCCCCTCCTTCTTTTCCAACCAATTAGGTTCAATTTGTTTTGGCAGAGGCCATGATTAGTGGGGCTGGGCTCCAGATGGTTGGGCACTCAGCCGCTCACCATAAATAACGCTGGATGAGCAGAGCTCCTGCATGCCAGGCTGGGACACGAGAGGCCCAGGTCGCCAGATCACAGCATCCCATGGCTGGCTTGGTGGGACCTACCTGAGCCCTTTGGAAAAGGCACTGACTGACTTTTCCTGAGACATCTCCAGAAACGGGTTTGTTTCCACTCCCAGGCAGTCACTGGCAGTGCACCACTCGCCCAGCTGCTCCCTGCTCTCTGAATTAACTGGATTAAACTGGATCTCCCCTCACTGGACCAGCCCAGAGCTGCAGCTGAGCCTCAGCCAGCAGGGAGAACATGTGTCTCCCATTTCACCTTGCAGCTCCTTTTGGTCTGTCTGAGGATCATCTGATCTTGCTCCTGGTATGGATCCACAAGTGAAGGGGAGCATTCTGTGGGGCTGATGAGCCCAGCCAAGCACCAGTGTGGATGGGACTGAGCTGCCATGTGTCCCACAGGAACAGTCACAGTCAGGCCTGCTGTATTGGCACTGTGGCAGCCAGACCCTTGCACATCCCTCAAAATTCTAATGGGGCTCTTTAGGAAGGGGGTAGTAGTGTATTGGGTAGAGACAATAATATGGAAGCAGATCCAACAAAGAAACGTGGAGAATTTGTCATTTTTTTTCAAAATCTGACACTTTTCAGTGCTTTTCGAACAAATAATGTTTTTATCAAAGCAATGCCCAACTCCATCTTGTTGTGAAACCTTCTGTAACGCGCTGTAAAGATACTCAATAAGAGAAGAAAATAAAGCCCACAGTTTATTGTTAATGTTCTATCAGTATTTAAGAAATACTCAGTGAATTGCAAACTGAATAGCTATTCAACATTTTACATTATCTTAGGCAAGCAAGCGTTTGCTGAGAATGGCTTATGCTTTAGGACAAAGCTGGTTGTTGATTTAGTAAGTAACAAATAGAAGGTTCTATTCTGTACAATAAGTTTACCATTAATATAATGTGACTATTGTATTAAAGTTAAGGGGCAGACAGTACAGCAAGGAGGAAGTAGCTATGAAGTGTTAAAATGTCTTTGAACTGAGCATTTCAAGCCTTTGAACTGAGCTCTTTTCCTCCCACCTCTCAGTGCCACAAGCTGCCCTTCCCTGGTGCATGTCAAGCTGCCCAGGGAGTCTCAGTCCCTCACAGGAGCACAGCACAGCACAGCAGACACACCTGAAACTGGCACCTGCATATGGGGAAATAAGCCCCAGTTCAGTTCTCGTCCATAGTCCAGCTCTGCAAGCTCACACCTCTGTGTTGCAGGGTTTGCAGGGATAAAACCCTGATCCCTGTCCCCCCCTGAGCACTGTCCCCAAAAGACTCACGAAATGTGCTTGCCTTGAGCATTGAGCAATGTCAGGCTCTGTTCCCTGGACTGTTTGCGTTGTAAATCTCACGCCCAAGTTCCACTTGAGTCTGGAAGATCTCTGCAGTTCTTTCAGAGCTTCAATCTTTTGGGGGCTATAACGTTAGCCAAGCTCTTGCTCCTGGAGAGACAGACATGTTGGAGAATGTTATGGCTCTGTCTGCAGGTAAAAATCCACGACTAGCCCTTTGTTAGCTTAAGAAGCCTCTCACATGGCTCAGCTGCAATTTTGGACTGCAGCTAAGCTCATGCCATCCTTGTGCAGAGGACTGGTGCACAGGCAGCTGTTCCTGGGCATATCTTTGCTCATAACAAGGGAACTCACTATTCCATCTCTGATCTTCCTGGATAGTTGTTTTTTTTTTTTTTTTTAATTGACTGGTACCGAGGGGACCAATGTCAGAAGAGATTCATCTCAGGGAACACCAGACAAAGCTGCTTTGCACATGATCCAGGACATGCTTGCTCTATGCATAAGGCAACTGTTTAGCAGTGTTGCACAGGTGTGGACTGTTTGTACAAGTGAATGGATCTGGTTTCATTGCCACATGCAGGTGGCTGGAGCTGCAGTGAAGTGCCGGTGCAAGTGCAGTAAATGCCAACACAACCAGTCATATGTGGCCCGTCTTGCCTGGAGCACAGGTGGAGCTGTGCCACTCCGGTGATTTCTCACAGGGAACAAAGATAAGATTGTCTTCCAGTCACTGTGTTGTCTCCTGTTGGAGATTTTCTAGAGGGATGTTGTAGAAAAAAACTTTAGGTCAAACAGAAGCACTGAGACCCCCTGGGAGTTAATTGTAAATCCCATGGCCATGGTAGGTGTCACATGCAAAGAAGTGGAACAGATGTTCATAACTGATAACACTTGTTCTGGTCTAGCTTAAAACCTTGAAAATTGGAGATGTGACAAGGCCTCTGCATATAACACTGACCAGAACCCACAGTTCACAGAGCCGTTCTCAAACAGGTTTCCATACAGCTCTATTTATCTCCGTTGCAAATCCATGTGTACAGTCACACGTATTTTTCAAAATGCCTGAGAGAACCATGACAGAATCTAAAGGAGTTAGAGATGGAAGTGATCTATGAGATCCATTTGCAATCTCTCATGAGCCAGGCAGAATTTTTCCTTGGGCTATATTCATTGCTTTGCCTCGTCTTGTTTTTAATCACTCAAGCAAAGAGACTAGAACAGCCAGGTAAAGTTATGTCATATTGCTGCAGCAGGGGCACTGGGGAATCTTGTATCTCTGATCAGAACTGAGTCCCACAGCTGTACAATGTATATTTATCAAGCATGTTTGATGTGGTTAAAAAGATCCTATGCAGAAATGCATTTAATTTCTGTAAGGATTTGTCTTCCAAGAATTTTTAAGACCTTGCAATAAACATAGGCAAAGCCATCATTCAACAAATTGAAATCACACTTGTATTAATGTGGTTGCTATATTCATATACAATTTAACCCTCATGACTTTATCTTGTAATCCAGTAAAGTGTGCAGGTCAAAAGAAGTTGTTATCAGAGAGCTGAGTGAGCAGGTCTTTTCCATCATCTACTTCACCACTTCCTTGACTTAAGGCACTTCATACAGAGATCCCTCACTTAGGCAGAGCACAATTCCTAACACATCCCTCCTGGTCTCCACTCAGAATCCCTTTCATATATTAAGTGAATTCAGTGTTGTTTTTTAAGGTCTTCTTACGGGGCTGCCCTTTGGTGGTGGTGGCTGCTTTCAGAAGGGCGATGTTCCACCTCATGCAACCAAAGAGAAACAAACAACTCAGAAAAAATTGTGATTATAAAAGTAATTTTTTGTCATCCAGGGTCCTGGTTTTCTTCCCTTGAAAGCATAAAAGAGGAAGGTCCCCTCCCAGCAGCCCAAAGAGGTTGCAGCAGAGGCAAGTCACAATGTGCATGCCATGCTCTTGTAGCTGGGCTCGCACAAAGTAACAAAAATCAGTTCTTACAGCCAGAGTCACGGGTCTCTGAGAATAAACAGCCAGTGTATTTGCTAGCTCAGTTGCATCTAATCAACAGACGTGTTTTTTTGTTAAAGTAACCCAGGAGGTTTCTAGGGTCAACAGAGCTAAACAAAACAAGCAGCAAAAACACTGTGGTCTAGGAAAGGGCAGGATTTTTTTCAAAGCTCAGCTCCCCTTGGTGGTACGGCTCCTGTACGGAGGGATGAAAGTGTTTAAGTCATCAGAAAGAGCAGGCAGTGACCTGCAGTAAAATACATGGCCTGGTGAGATATGTCTCATCTTGCTAATGACTTCCAGAGCTGGGTCAGCAGATGCCACTGTGGGGAACACCATCATCTGCAAGGCAGCAGACACAACTGTGCTGTCCTGGCATGCCTCCATCCTCAGTGCAACCCTGGGCACAGCAGCTCCATGGAGGCCCAGTGAGAGCAATTCGAATTTTCAGAAATACCACCTTGAGTGGGCATTCTTCACAAATATTCAAGAGAACAGTCTCACCAGAAATCCAGTCTTTCCCATGAGCTGCAGATCCCTGAAACGAAAACAACCTCTCTGAAACTGTTTGGCTGCAACCACTTACCCTTTTTTACCAGAACTACATAAAGGCACCAACAAAAACAGAGTGAAATTACATGGACATCTCAAACTTATAAAAAAAACTTCAGGATTTTGCTTAATCAAATACTTGGGCTAGAAATTTCAGGGCGATTGTAAATTTTAAGCCAGCAAGCTCATCCTGTGTTTTTCAGGCAAAGCTGGCATTTTTCTGCCCTTAGCACATGGCTCTGCCTAATAAGGATACAGAGCAAGGCAGCCCAGAGCCAGCCTGATGCCTGGCCCAGTAACCATCTCCTGGCATGGAGAAAAATGGCTGAGGATTGATGGGTTGGGAGCATGGTGCCAGACACATCCTGCTGCTCCAACTCATCTCAGATCTATCTGGATACCCTTCCTCCCTGCCCAGCTGGCAGATTGTGTGGACTGCAACAGAGCAAACTGGGGCACAGGGCAGAGCTTGCTCTTTTGTGCAATACAGAAGCTAATCTCATTGCTGCAGAGTGAAATTCGGTTTCATGAAGGCTTTTGAGCTTAGGCCCATGTGTCCCAAACAGAAGACTGTTTCCAAGTGGCCCAGAGCCTTCTCCAGGTCTTGTAACACTGGAATGTTGGAGGTCTGAGACCCACACTGCCAGGTTTAGCCAGGCTCATGGTCCTCCCAGGCTGGGACTTGGCATTGCTGCCACGTGCAGAGAAGCACTCTAGGTATTTCTCCCCCATTAGCATGTCCCTGCAGCACAAGTCTCATTTTGGCACAACACATATTGCTAAATCCACACACCTTGTAATCCTCACCCTCTCTGGAAAGAGAGAAACCTGATGCACAGCAGAGATATGCCACACACAGCTCTCCCCACCAGCAGTGGCATCTAAGCACCTAAAGGTCCCCTCTCCCCCCAAAAATAACAAACTTTTAAACTTTGGGCCTTAGATGAGGGGGTGGGGGAGGGTTGGGAATGGCCCCGTTGCTTCACGCTGCACATCAGCAACCGAGTTCACTTCACAAACACAAGGTGCGCTGTCAGAATAGCCCAGGGCAAAGTTTGTACTTTGCTTGAATTCTAACTTTTGTTTACCAAGGTAATAAACCCGTCTTCTCTTCCAGGTGTAAATGCTATTATGAAAAGCATATTTGTGTTTCATCTCACCTCAGATGTACAGTATGTGCTCACATCCTACACTGTGTGTACAGCCCACATTGCTCCAGAGCCAGCAGAAGAAAAGACAAGGGGTAAAAACAAATAGCCCCACTCCATGCTCAAAAACCAGTGTGTTGTGGAGAATTTAGGAGTTTAATTGAATCTCTTTGCCTTCAGACCCTGTGTGCAACCTTTGCTTTACCCTGTGAAGGCTAGGCCAGACTTTTCCTGCATCCCTGTGGTCTTCCCCATTAGTGCAGCTGGGCAGACCCGGTGTGGGGAGCTGATGGGGACGAACTGTTCATTTCAGTGCAGACAAGCTCATCTCTAAACAGTGAAGTTTTATTTCCACCAAACTAGTTAGGTTGCCAGTTTGGCTCCCTCCCCCCCAAAACTGCCTGGATCTTCATCATGCCACGTGCATTGAGATATGTTGGATTTGGTGTAATCTCACTGAAACTGATGGGAGAGGAGAAGGAGGTGGGGGGAAAAAAATAGAAAGAAAAAAGCCTGGCATTGTTTTTTTCTTGCACTTCACCTCCTGTTCCTGGTGTTGTGCCCATTTGGCAAGATTTAGAGATAGCAGATGAGCTCTGGATAAAAATGACCTAAATGTTTCCTCATCCCTTCAAACCTGTTCGGTGGCCTTCTGTCTCCACACCACTGGTAGCCTGGCCTAGCTGCTGTGGCTGCCACCTGAATGCTACTGAAAGCCAACGCCACGAGACCTGCAGCTACTGAAACAATCACAGCCCCAGCCCAGAGCGTGGATCAGCCAGCACAACACGGCATGGCACAGCACGGCATGGTGGGAATGGGCAAGAGCACTGCCTGCCAAACCAGTGCACCCACTCTTGGCACCACTTCGCTCCTCTCACACTGAGCTTGTAAAATTTCATGAGATGACACCTTGAAAAACTAAGTGTGAAATGCCAGGCTTGGATGGGGCCTTCCCAGAATCTGCCCAGCTGCAGGTCAGCCGTTATTTCCTTCCTTGCCTGTTGTAGCCCTCTATGAGCAAATTTAAGAGGGCAATAACCACACAATAATTTTTTTTTTACACAGATTATTTATTCTATTACAAACCTGTGCCTATAACTCCACCTGTATTACAGAAGAGCTGCTTCAGAGAGGCAAAGAAAGGGTCTGAAGGAACCGCAGTGTGAGCAGTGTGGTGCTGGCCCGCTGTGCCCAGCCGGGCGCTTTCTCTGAGCCTTTGCTCTGCCATCAGCAGCCCCACGGAGGGAGCCAGTGCCGCACAGGTCTGAGCCTGCCCCAGCCCAGACGCCTTCCCCACCCCGCTGTTTACACCCAAGTGCTCACTCCAGCACAGGCTGAAACTGAGCCCTGGCTCCTGCACCCAGCAGGGCCCCGGCGCACTCTGCTCCCCTCGGGCAGTGACAGGGTCTGGACCCCTTTGGTGCTGCCTGACCCTCCATGGACCTTGCACGGTCCTGCTGGACTCAAGCGATGACAAGGCAAAGAGCTGTGGTGCAGATGGAAGAATGGAGGTCCCCAGCTCCACGTGCTCATGCTCCTCTTTGCTTCTGGAGTCACAGAAGCTGGTTTAGGGTTAGGGTATTTTTAATGTCCACAAAGCTCATTGAAGGTTCTTAGCAGCTTTTGCACTTTCTTTTTCCACTTCCAATATTCCTTTATGCTTTCACAGCAGGGCTAGAAGGAGCATTGCTCACAGGAATGCAATCCTCCCCATCCATCAAACCCAAGCATGACCAGCAGCTCTGCTATCCCTTCCCACAAAATTTCACACAACCACACGAGCTGGGGGAGAACATCCTCAGCAGCAGTGACTTTGAGCAGCCTCCTTGCAGCAGTGGAATGAAGAGCCCACATCTGACCCATCATTACCCAGGAGTGAGGAGGTTCTTTCTACTTAGGAGGGGAAACTGGCACTACCCAGGGAACCGGTGTGTGCTCAATTCCTCATAAGGGACTGACTGTAAGCAAGCTGCTGGTGGAGGATGGGAACATCACGGGTTTCCCCACGTGGTTAATTCCTGCCATGGTGCCTTCTTGGATTCACCCACCCTCTTGAGCTGGGTGGGGCAGAGGAGGACACGTCTGGGTCCACCCATGCACTCCCAAAGAAGGAGCGACGTGTCACCCCAATTTGGGAACAGGTGTGTTCAGTGGCCAGATCAAGGCGCGTTAGGAGGCCTAGAACTAGTTTGACATAGGCTATTATTTCATGGCATCTCAAGTATATTCCACACGTCCTTTAAGTGCTCCAGCAAAGTAATGGCCCAGGCCAGCCTTTCCAATCGTGTTCTTCTAACACGTCAGTTTGGTTCTTCCAGAACAGGGAGGGGGTGGCTTTTTGCCAGCATTATGTAAGGAGCAGAGGGATTGCGTAAGTTCAGTCGGTCACAAAGGTGTAAAATAGGCTTTATTGATAATTGCTGCACCTGGAAATTTCTCCAGAGGCATCTGTGCATATTTTACAAGGAACTTGTCCTTATCTAGGTTTAGGGTCTTCTGGAATCCTCTTTCCTCTGGATGCTTCTGTTCTCGGAAATGCTTGTGCAAAGGTGAATGTTTGCTTTCATGCAGGAAGTGATAGGAGGAGGTTTTATGTCCCTTCACTCATGCTGCATAAAGTGCTTGAGTTGCTCCACTGACCTGTGATTTGTGCAGTCAGAGACAGGTGCTTGTTTTAAATCAGTTCCCAGGTGCAAACCTGGGACACTTGATGGACCCGTCCAGTCCTCCTAAGAGTGACAACAAGACCATGTGACTGCAACAAAGAAGAATTGCTCTACTTGAGATCTTTCTAGAGAATTAAATAGCAAGTAACACCTGTTTAAAACACAAGTTATTTGACACAATTTCACAAGTGGGAAAGATCATGGCATTCCACATGTCCATGTGGGATAGGACCTTGTGTATTTTAGGAAAAGTGAAAAGTAAAATAGCATTTAAAAGTGGTCAGAATGTGACCCACTGTAACTCCAGCAATGCAAAGAGAAATGGCAAGCTTCACTTTGTTCCTCTATCTTCTATATGTTTAGCATTAAGTGTATGGAAAAGGCTTTACAAAACCAAGGCCTGATCAGTAGCTAATGCATTCCCAGGTTCAATAACAAGTACACTTTGTACATCAGAGGAATGGCAGACTGCCCAGAGCTTTTGGGCAGATGCTGTTTCTAAAGAAATTAAATGCATGAATAGATAATAACCAAAGAAATCCCTGCTGGAATAGAGAAAGGACAACCTCCTTCTGATAAAATCAAGTTCTTGCTCAATCATTCCCCACTTGAACACGAAGACCAAATTGAGTCAGTCATGAAGGTCCTGGAGTCTACAAATAAATGGCTGGGCTTCTTTTCTCTTCATCATGCTGTACATTATGAATAAAAACTAAACAAAACACAGCAATAATGACTTCTCTGTCCCTTCCAACAAGAGGGACGTTTCAGGAAGTCAGCTGGGTCTGAAGAAGGAGTTTCCCAGTTCTTCCTCAACTGGTTACCTCCAAGCCTCTAAGGGCAGAAGGGAAGGAGGAAAGTATGTTTAATCTGTGTCCTCATCATGCAAACAGAGGATTCAGGTGAGGAAGACCTGTGGGACAGCAAGTGTGAGCAGGGCACCAGCAGTGAAAAGATGAACACGAGATTGGCAAGGAGTGGGTGAGCTCTGACGTGGGAAGGAATGAGGTGAGGGTCAGGGCCAGAGGAACGAAGAGAGCTAACCCCAAACCAAACCAGCTGGGTATTTCAATCCTTTATTCCAGCCATGGCACAACACAAATTCCTCAGCTGGCCTCCCCCACTGCGGAATGCACTCCCTGTGCTGCTGTCAGACCCCGTCTTCATGGCCTGACCACCCCTGGCTGGTCTCACTGGAAGTCCCGTGGGAGTCACACAAATACTTGGCTGTGCTGCATCAACTCCCTGGCAGGGAGAGTTGATACATACAGGACTCAGAGGGTGGGTGGGTAAAGTGCAATGGGGAAGCAAGAACAGCACCTGAGTGTCGGGATGAAGCTGCTGTTGTCGATGTTGGTGTGACCACTGCCAGCTGCTGGTGCAGGGAGCTGGTCAGAGGAACGTGTTCTGTGCCCTGGGAACCAGGCTGCTGATACCACATGAAGGGTCTGGGAAGTTCAGAGATGTCTGACCAAGTCTTTTCCAAGAGACAGAGTCCAAGCCTTGCTTCTCTTCTCTCTTGTTTCCCATGGTCCATGGGGATGGTATAACCTCACAAAATCTCTTCCAAGGGCACAGGCCCTGGGTGAAAAGAAACTGTTCTGCCCAGGGTTTGGCTCAGGAAAGCAAGGGACAGAACTTAAGATACAGCTCAGGAGTGGGAACCTGGCACACAGCTGCAGCCGAAAGGCAGGTGGAGATCCCCTGAGCAAAAGGTAGGACACCTTTGGATGTCAAACAAGTGAGAAAGTCGCTCAGCAAGCCCACATCCATTACTTCCTGGTGAGGATAGCCAGGGGACTAGCTGCAGTGCGATTGCCAAGGCAAAACCATGGTATAGGTGACAGCACAAGGCCAGGAACAGTTTGCACACAGGCTTGGTGCTCCATCCAATGTTGTTCTTGACCATTGGGACCACTGGGGCCACTGGGATGCTTCTGAAATGCCTCACAGGGAGATGGAAATTCAGGGCAACCAGTCATCGAGGATAGCTGCAATATCTAGTGTTCCTGGATCTCAGTCAGTCTCTGAAATACATTTATGGTGTGCGTGACAGGTGGTTTATTTTCAATACCTAGAGCATAGAAGGCATGTGAGATGATGTGCTGTCATCTAGAACACTTTATTCTTGTTTAGTGCCAACTATGTTACAATATCATTTTGATGTCACCATTTCCTCCCGCTGAAATAAAAAAAAAAAACAAAACACATTGCTAGACAACATTTCCCAGCAGGGAGACATCTGGTTTGTTTCCCATTACACCTGCTTTTTATTACTTCATTGACTTGTTCAGAAGAGAAGGAGAAAGAAACTAGAAGAAAAATTAATACATTCCTATATTTTTTAATCCCTTTGTTATAACAGATATGAACAATCCTTTAAAAAATACCTGACTTCAAAGTGTCAACACATAGCTGATGTCATAAAGTATTCATGGGGGCTGGGATTAATTCTGACATGTTTTAAACTGATTAAATTTGAGAACCTGATGACTGGAGTTGTATTTTCATTATTCCCCTGATACAAGAGAAAAGTTTCAGAACTTGAGAGTTTGTAAGTATCCAGCATATCTCTGTGGAGCCCAAACAAATGGCCCAGGGAAAGCAATAACAGGTGGTTCCCAGTTGTGGGTTTTTTAGCTGCCTCTCTCAAACCGAGTTACTCACATGCAACACTTTCATCCTGATTTGCTCCACAAATCTGCCATGCCAGGCTCTGCAAGCAGCCGTCAGCTCCTTCATTCCCAGGAGCCTCTCAGGGAGCAGCTGCAGGTGCCAAAGCCTTTTCCAGCTGTGGAGGAAGAAATTGGTGCCTGGTAGGGCCAGCCAAACCACTGCCAGTTCCCAGCTCTGTGGCTGTAGGAGACACAGACCTTTCTGAACACCCACTCCAGCTATTTGTGCTGGATTTCCTACAGCACTGCACATGGAATTGGATGCAGGCTCCTACCTGCGAAGCAGCATGACACAGATGTGGTCGACCAGAGCCTCCAACACCTTTGGAAGATGCTGCTGCACACACAGAAAGTCTTTCCCCTTAGAGGAAGTTTTTCCATGCAAAATATTGTCCCTGCTGGAGCCTGACAACCCAGCACCAACTCCAGGACACCAACTCCAGGCCTCTCTCAGGAGATCTGTCCTCAGGACGAGTTTTGGTCCCAGAAGAGAGAGCTCTGCAGAGGATTACTCTGCACAGTAACCTGTCATGAGGGTTTGTAAATGAGCTCTGCAAGAACCCAGCTCTCCTGGGCAACACCTCAGAGTGCATGGGCTGAAAAAGGCCTGAGCTCTGCAGGGACCCCTGAGGAGACAGGGCAGAGGTTAAGTGTCCGACTGCTGAGCAGCTCCAGCCCCAACATTCAAGGTCAAAAGGAAGGGATGGAGCAAGGGAGCCTGGGCCCACCTTGGATCACCTTGCTCAGGACCTTCCTCACTCAAGTCAAGTTGCTCTGGCACAACCTGGCAAGACAAGACTCAAACTTTCCAAGGCAACAGGTGTTGAGCTGGGCTCCACATGGCAATGACATGAGAGAAACTCCTCCAACCTTCTCTCTTCCTCCTCCTCCTCCTTCTTCTCTTTCCCTTCTCCAGCTCTGGCAGCACATCTCTGCAATGGCCATGTAACAACAGTGCCCTGGCTCTTGCCCAGCAGGGCTCCCACTGCAATTCTGGGCTTGGGCCTCCCGAGTACACCCAGCTTAACTGCCCCACATCTCTGCCCAGGCTGTTTCTGGGGCAGCGTGAGCGTGTTTTGCTAGCGCAGCTCACATCGCCCCTGCCCTGATAGGGCAGTTTTCCAGGCAGGGCCAACATTTCATCATCATCTCCTTCGTGTTTCTTTTTCTTTCTCATTTCCCTTTTTTCCACCCCCATGTTTTTTTCCTTCAATATTGCCTCACCTCCACCTGGGTGCAGGCGGTGGGGTGAGCTCACCATGCTGAGCACTGCCAGCCCGAGGGCCGTGGAGAGCCAGCCTCCTCCACCCTGTGGGAGCCCTGGGGACTCTGGTGG
Organism: Dicaeum eximium; assembly: GCA_013396995.1. Taxonomy (NCBI): domain Eukaryota; kingdom Metazoa; phylum Chordata; class Aves; order Passeriformes; family Dicaeidae; genus Dicaeum; species Dicaeum eximium. Next base: position 1,414,082 of record VWZP01000481.1, on the reverse strand, counting down.
GAGGCATGGGGGCTGAGAAGTCCACACTGAGTCACTCCACCAAGGGACACAATCCTCAGCTGCCCCGCTGCACATCCCAGCATGGCGTTGGCCGGAGGGAGCTTGGCCGTTTCCATCAGCATCCCTGATGAGAAGACACGGCTCACCAGAGAGCAGAGAAAAGCATCAGCCCCACCACTGTCCTCCACCTGACTGTGGGAAACCAAACCCTGCACTTTCCTGGGGGTGTGGGAGGCACACAGCTACCAGGGTGAGCTGCTGCCTTCCTGCACCTTCTCAGCCCATACCTCCCAAGAGACACAGTAGGGGCTCTGGTGGCAGAGCTCACCAGGAAATGGTGCTTTCTGCAGGAAAAGCTTTTTTTTTCTCATTATTTTCTGTTTCTGCTCTTATTATTTTTTGGAGGGGGGAGGGGAACTGAGCTGGAGGATTTCTCTGAAAGTATATGTTACAGGGGAAGAAATACCCATTTTCTGTCTAATCGCAAGAATTTTCTTGATGCAGACAAATATCACTTCCCAGAGGGCTGAATTGCTTCTGCTTCCAGTTGCTGAGAACTACACTTTGTTAGATGGGAGTTTGATGAAAACCTTAAGTGGTGGCAAAAATGGAAATTCAGCAGAGATAGCTGCTGGAACCCTCTGAAAGGTCATGCTTTGGTGATGAAAAAGAATTTAAAAACCTTTCTTTGCACCAGATCTTTCAGCAGGATGGCTTTGCAAGAGTGAGGAAAACAGGATGACATGGCTTTCTTAGGGACAGACAGAATGAGGAAAGGTGGGGAAGGAATGAAGGTTGCCCAGTGCTAGACATAGGCAGGAAGAGAGACCTGGGACTGGTGGCTAAGAACATGGCTGGGGTTTTGCTTGGGGACTTTCAGTCTCCTAATTCTAGGTTCAGTACCAGTAAGTTGCATTTTTCCCAAAAAAAATATTGGTAGAGTAATTCAGAGTGCTACAAAGGTGCTATGCAAATTTCTGGTGGGAAATACAGCTGTCTCAAAACATTGATAGCCTGTGGTTTCATTTATGTGGTGGATGTTAATGTGTCTAATGATTCTGAGGAGAGATGTCTGAAAAAATGAATTTGGAGTTGTTTTGTTTCATGAGCAGTTCTGAAAAGTCAGGAAGGAGAGAATTAGTTCAGATTGCAACCAGGACTATTAATTTAAATTACAGAAAATGTGAAAGGTGAGGAGAAAATGCTGTGCTTTGATTTGGAGCTATTTACAAGTAAAATGGAGGGGAATTTTAAACTGAAATAAACATTGCAAATGTACTTTCTTGGAATTTTTTTTCTCAGGACAAACAATTTAGTTCAACCAGCACTAATGCTCAAAACTATTTGTCACCAAATTTGCATTTTTCACACAAGGGAAGTTTCAGGTGAAATAATTGCACCCATCCCCAGCACTGAGCCTGGGAATTCTGGATATCTGGATATTCTGGCTGGATATCTCCCAGCCCTTTGCCATTGTGTGAACTAACTCGACTGGACATTCATACCAAGCCTCTTGGTGCTGAGGATACGTCTCCAGATCGGGCTTCCCATATTGTGTTTGGGCAGCTCTGTCCTTCAACATTTTGGCAAGGTTTCCCCCCAGTGTGGTGTCACATAGAGAGAGCTCATGGGGCAGGTGGAGGTCTCCCAGCTCTTGGCTGAGTTCATGTGGGTCACTCTCCTTCCCACAATGGCAGAAGGCACGAGGCCAGTCCCTAGGGAAGGTCAGGGAGCCCTCTCCAGGTCATGATCCCACTCTGAGACAATCTGTTCCAACCCCACAGCAAGCAGGTCATGGGTCCAGAGACAAAAGTATCACTCCCAAACACTCAACATGAGGTTCCCATCTCACATGCATGGCTGCAGAAAACCAACCCTTCAGGCTTTGCACCCTGGTGAAATTCCTTTTCCTGGTGGGGGACACAGAGGGCACTTCCCTGCACCAGCAGCCAGGGCTGGAGGGGATGAGCACCCTCCCAGGGGATGAAGGCAGCTGGTCACACATCCCAGCCTGGCTGGACCTTGGCCAATCCTGCCCTTCTGAGGTCCCCTGAAAATGGCAGTGGTCAATGAAAGAAGGTAGCCAAGGTTAGGAGCAACATTTTTCTAAGAGCTAAATTAAATAAGAGGAAATGGTTTTTCATATGAAATTACCTGAAAATCTGTTTTGTAGCTGTGTACATTAACTCTTTAGTGGCAGCAAAGTTTGGAGACACCTCTAATGATTTTCATGAACCTTTCAGAAGGGAATGGAACAAAGCAGCTTGGGAAATTGTTCCTATTTTCTGAAATGTCTCAACAAACACATTAGGGTACCTTGAATTTTTTATGTTACAGAAGCTGGGCAAAGGAATGTTAACAAACTAGACATTTTTTAATCCAACCTGCCATTTTTTCCCATCACTTCAATCATTCCTTGTGACCTGCTGCCCAAACAATGAAGCAGGGTGCAGGGACCTGAGAATCATTCATTAATGTTTACAAGACACTGAGATAACAGGGGGAGAGAGGCATAGAGATAGCACACATGAATAAATGATAGCAATGATATGTTCAGTCTCTGAGATTACTCATGCTATGAAATCTGAGCACGTGCATAAGTTTTTACAGGTTTGGACCTTGGCTTGGTCCAAAGATACTTTCAGGTCAGGCTGTTAGCTCCATGAATGAAGCACTCCCTGGATCCATTTGGCTGCTGTGGGCAGGAAGAGAGAAGCTGTCAGATACCAGGAATTTGGCAATATTGCTGTGCTACTTAAGTCATGCCAGTTAACTGGAGGAAGGTCATTCACTAAAACACTGTGTTGATAAACACCACAGAAGTGTGGAGCTGGGGATGTCCAGAGGAACAAACATTGTTTAGGTTTTACAGTGCAAATTGCTCTAGGAACTGAAAAATGTCTTTCCATTATTCCTGATCCCAGGCATTCCTTGGAGCATAGGCCATGGCTGCTTTATTTTTAAAATCAACAAGTTCTTCTGAAGAAAAAGCATTTCTTGATCTCGTGACTGCCACAGCAGAAGGCTCCGTCCCCTCTCAGTCAGGAGATGTGCTTCCTGCCAGCTGGACTCGCTCTCTGCCTAACCCTGCCCCAGCGAGGCACAAACTGCCTCTTATCTGCCAGCCTGGGCTGGAGCAATAGCATTGAGACATTGCAAGAGATCATCTGGGAAAGCAAGATAAATCCAGGTGAGTTGATTTGTCAATCTCTGCGAAGCACGCGGCCAGCGCATGGCCCCTGCAGCTGCCTCTGTGCCGAGCCCACCCAGCCTGAGCAGCCTCACGTGGGCACAGGGGCTGCCCTGCAAGGTCAGGGGAGCCCCCAGCCTCACCAAGCTCTCGTACTACACACACACCCATCCAAACAGGGTCATCACTGCATCCTATAAGCAACCCCAAGGGTCTTATACCCACTGGATTAACCATACCAAAGCTGGATTGTGCAAGAAAAGCAACTTATTCCCGCTCATCGTGAAGTTGGCTACAATGTGAAGGAAACACGAGTGCTACTCATTTTACAAGGAAAAGTGTTTCACTCCAGAAAAATGCAAAACTGATACTCCTTCCATTCTCTGGCTGTGTTCTTGTTGTCCCTTATCTCCATAACACATCATGGCATGCTGCACCCCATCACCAGGCTGTACCACCACCACCACCTCGTAGTTTCAGCTTTCTCTGTGCTTTCAGTCTAGTTCTGTACTGGCTACTTTGTACCAGTTGAAACACCTTATCTCCTTTGCTGGATCAAGGACTCCTCTGTGTGTGTTGCAGTTTAGCAGTCTGGCATGTAGAAATAGCAAGTTTCAGCTATCACCAGCTGTTCTGTGTCTCTGTCCAAGACACACCATGCTTCCCTCAGACGGGATTTCTTTACAGACTGGTTTAAACCTCACCTACCTGCAGCAGAGTATAAGCCCTTGCTTCCTACTAAGGATGTGTTCAAGCTGTTGAAGCTTTTGTCTCCCTGAATAAGCAACCAAGAAGGGAAATTCAGACTGACACATGGGGCTGGCAGAAGTGATGATGTGAAAGCCCAAGGAGGCAGGAATAGCCAGAAGAAACCCAAACAGGGGTTGTGTAGGAACACCTGCAAGGCTGGTGCTCACACCTGAGGCAGTCATCTGCGGGGTAAAGGCACTTGCAGGGCACAACCAGCCTACCATGGACTGCTCCTTTAGCTGAAGGGCCTCTTTGGAGCATCTCTTTTTCTGCACCCATTACAAAAGCAGCGGAGTTACCCAGCCCCTCTGAAGATGCTCCCACTGGTGTACCTGCCCAGGTTCACACTGCAGCCCAGGGGCAGGTCCAGAGGAGAAGCACCCCACACCACCCACCTGCCCCCTTCTTGGCGGCCACTCATCCCCTCACCAGCTCTCAGACAGCAGAGGCTGCCCAAGTCTCCAGACTGAAATTCTCTGTATTATCATTACTGTCACAGCATCTAAAGAGGATCCAAACAAGAACAAAGGACTTGTTTTGCTGGATCCTACACATCTCATGTGTGCTTGAAGGAAGTTTTTCCATCTGTGAACACACTCACCGAGTTCCTGGTCTTGCAAACTCTTACAGACATTACCATAAAACCTCTGAGAAATTACATGGAAAGGAAAATGACCAGGCCCTGCAGAAACTGCCTGTTATTCCTGTCCTCAAGTTTAATTAATCTGTCCATCAGCTTAAGCTGTTCTGAAACACCTCGTGGAAGAGGAAGGCAGGACAGGGAGAGCTCAGGAGGTGTCAATGACCCATGGACACCACTGCTTAGCTGGCACAGGAGCTCTGCTTGTTGTGGTCTTGTGGAGCACATGCTGCTCTGGGAGGATGTCCTCACGTGTGTTTTCTGTGTGTTTGATTGTTCTCAGTCAATGAACAAGTCTGAATGTCTCCACTGAGAGACGCCCTATCAAGGCCAGAGTTTCCTTGTTTTGCATTTCTGCTCATTTCACAAACATATTTACTATTCTTGAGCATTGTTTTCCATGGAACTCCACGCCTGTGTGCAACAGCTGCAGTGCTGACCCCTCCAAAGCCACATCTGCAGAGGGACTCGGGAGCCTGTGCAGTGCCTCCCTCCGAGGCAGCGCTGGGCTCTGCAGAGAGCCACCACGCCAGGGGGCTGTGCCAGCACCTTCATGCTCTGAGCGTTCTCCAGCCAGTTCTCTCTCTCAGAGCTAGACCTGATCTGTGTAACAGACCTGCTCCCTCCTGAGGGAAAGCTCTGCACTGTCGTCTTTTTGCCTTACCCAGACAGACAGACTGATGAACCCTTGAGATACTGGGAATGCCGGCTACTAACAAGGTTGGCCAGTGCCTGGGATGTCTGGGGGCTTCAGGCATCTCAGCTGAGCTCTTCCTGCTCAAGAGAAGGCTAACTAATCAGCTCTGCTATTCTGGCATCACCCAAAAGTGAAATACTTTCTGGCAGGGCAGCAGGCACAAAATTAGCTGCTGCATTAAACTGCCAAATCTCCTTTACTCCTTTATTAGTTGCATTTGGTGATGATGAGGAGTGAGGCATTAACCGGTCCCTGATGGATAAAGAAACTATTACTCTGCTTTCTCTTTGCAGCTGGGAAGAGGAAATAGGTTTTATTACCAAGATTTCCTTGAAGACATTCACTTGACTTTGTGGCATCAGAGACGGAAGAGAAATGAAGAACACAGGAATCTTGGCACAGCAGGAGAGATTGTGCACGGATAATAACAAAGAGAAGCACCAGGTCAATTGGGAGCTGAAACGTACTTAGGTGATTGAATCCTTGTGTCGGGTTGAAGCTTTGATGATCTGCTGGGCTCAACTAATTTCAGCATTACAGCCAGAATCTCTGTGCTGGCACCGAGGGCCTAAGCCAGGGAACTTGCTGGGAAGACACATTTGGGATGGATTAGAGTGAAACAGAAGAGAAAAAAAATAGAATAGAAATGATAGATTATTAATTCTTTGTTGTTTGGTTTTGTTTGTTTATTTTTTTACTCAACATTAGATTTAGAACTTACCCATCCTTGTTTTAGGCCTAGATCCCAGCTAACATGACATGACCCTACTAGAGGAAGGTGCAGACTGGAAGAGCCCATGCAAATCACAATCCATGCCTTGAAATCTCAGAGGGTTAATTTTGGAATGAGCCACTGAGTTTCCTATGGGATAATCCCAAATTCTTGAGTTTGCTACCCATTTGTCCTGGACACAGATGTCCAAGAGATCTAGAGCAAAAGGGCAGAACTGGTGCAGAGCTGACCTAAGCATGGTGGGGCACTGATGGTCTGTGAACCAGCACTGGGAGGAAACTGTAAGAAACATCCTAACCATGTGGGGAAAGAGGGCTTGTGATAGGCAGGCAGAGGCAAAAAGCCAACCTGGCCAAAGAGGATGTGGTAACCCAGGCCTGTGGGGACCAGGCTCCAAAGCCCAGCATGTCCCTCCTGTTCTTGGTCACTGAGGGACCCTTCTCATCCCATGGGCACGTGGAACCGAGTCAGGAGGAGTGTTGGGAAGAGGAACCACATGAAACCATCTTGTCCCCTCACTTCTGACAATGAGGGGAGATGACATGGGCAGGTGGGGCAGGTGGCTAAAGGATATCCTCCTGGACAGGGTGTATTTGAACCCCCTAGGAGGAAAAGTTCAGGTTCCTGGCTCAGAGCTGGCCCAAATATCAGCACAGCATGGTGAGATGAGCCTGTCTCTCAGAACAGGTGAACCAAGAGGCTGGCAGAGGCCTGAACTTTACTTCTGGTAGCTCTTGCTACCAGGGCACCGCCCCCCAGCCCTCCAATCCTCTCACTTCCCTCCACCTCATTTTCCACATCTACAAAGCGGCACTAAAGCTAATTACAGTCCCTAGAACGGAGCTGCAGCACTTGGCTTTACCAGTGTTTTAAAAGCACCCAGACATGAAAGGTGCTTGAGAAAGCAGAGTATTGTTATTACGAATAATTACAAAAATTAACCAAATATTTGTCTAGCAGCATTCATCCCCGCTGCTGCTTCTTACATAAAACACACACATGCTCTGACTGCCAAGCCAAAGCCCCAGAATCACTACATCAGCCCTACGGTATCGAGAAGGGGGGCAAAGTGCCTTGGGTCTGAAAAGGGTTGTCTGTTCCAGCAATTAATTTAATTGTCCTAAATATAACCCAGGTATAGTGCAGATCCAGATTGCTGGCTGACAACAAACCCAAACAGGGCCCAGAGGCTGTGAGGCAGCAGGTTAAACGCTGCCTCTGAAGCTGCTGGGCTGATCCTGGCACACGAGAATATTTTCTCTTGGTATTCGCCGCCGCTTGCTGCTGTGGAGTTGAATTCTCGTAAAATGTTTATCAATGCCTGGGCATCTTCCAAACCAAGGAAGGGTGCGTGAGAAGTGTCCCCTTGCAGTCAGCAGAGACTGGATTTCATCACTTATTTTAATTCCCATCTTCATAATTTTATTACTTTTTTCCCTCCTGTTTTCTAATAAGCTCTTCTAACATCTAATGAAATCAGTTCTTTTTTCCTTCTACTTACCTCCCCCTGCTGCCATCGTGATTACCTAGACTAGAAAAATACAGAGCACGGGGTCCTGCAGGCTGGGGTTTTAGTGACTGATTTCAACTGACGTGAGCAGAATCAGCAATGAACTTCAATGTCATGGTATTTTGATTCCTCCCTCTTCCGTATTGCATGAAATATCTGAAAGGGACAAATGCCAAGGAGTGAGAAGAATTCTTTTGGGTTGTACAACCAAAAATGAAACTAAGAAAGGAACCATTTCCAGAGAGGGAGATGCAGTCAGCTGTGCAATCGTTATCTGTAATAGATGGCATCTCTATTATCCTCCTATCTCAGCATCTCACAGGCTTTAATGGATTCTTCCCTCCAGCATTTCTTCAAGGCTCTGCCATTGTCCTACACACATTTTACTAACCGGGACCAGAAGTACCAAGAGGCCAGGACCCAGCTTCCCTAACCTATGCTGGCACTCAAGTTCCTGTTGGTCACTGTCTAAAAACCCATCTGTAAACTGGGCACTACGTTATTTAACAGGAAATTCATTTGCAAAGGTAAAAAAAGTGCTCTGTGACCACAGAGAGGCAAACAAATCTCATAAAATCCAAGTTTGTTATTTCCTGCTCTGCTTTCAAAACAAAACACAATAATTTTAGCAGACAATTAAACTCTCTGATTTCCAAGGGAGGCAGGCACACAAATACTTTTGAGGATCTGAGCCCACATGATTATGTAAGGAATTAGTAGGAGTGAATTAAGCCAATTGCTGGAGCATCCTTGTGGAGAGGATATCGTCCACACTCGGGGCTGCCATATGGGAACATGTCAGGGCAAAATGTAAAACTCAGAAATACTTAAAATTTAAATCAGCAAAGTGCCAAAAAATGACAGCACTGCTCCATGTCAGGGCAATATCTTGCCTGACCCCTTCTACCTCCTGCCTCACCACCGTGCTGTCTCCACCCCAAAAAGCCAGGAAGAAAAAGCTCAACGTTGCACGTACTCCTTCCAATGCATGTGGGACTTCCATGCAGGACAGCTGCCCGTGGACTGGTTGTCTGTGCAGTACCCTCTGTGCATGGCCACAGGCTCTGTGTCAGGGCAAACAGTCCCTGGGCACCCATGGACACTTGGCAGGAGGAATAGGTGTGCCCCATGCCGAGCAGACGCAGGGATGTGGGGACAAGGCAGGATTTCCACCACCCGGCAAGGATCTCGCATTTCTCCCTCCACCCTAGGACTGCTCACTAAGTATACTGTGATATTAAAACAAAACTACTTTAAAAACATTTTAAAAAGTAGGAGCGAGCAGGATTTAGGAAAGTAATGGGGAAGGTTGTGAGCCTGATCCTGCTCTTCCTCAGGACGTGGTAATGAGGTGAAGGCAGTTCCCAGGCGAGCTCCTTGATTCCAGCCTGAATGGGACATAAAGGAGATCTGGCTCCCTTCCCATATTTTAATGCTGTCACAGTCGAATTTATCATGCTGAAACCGGTGGAGTTGTTTGAGGAGTGAGGACTGGGGCAGCAGGAGACCTGGGAATGCAGAATGCGGACACTGGGAACCAAAGCTCTCCCTGCCTGGGATGGACGCAGCTCCCTGCACGGCTCCGACGATAAAAGCAAACCTTCCCGGGCAGGCAAAGGCTGCCTCGACTGTCACTTTAATTGAAACCTTCTGCAGTCGTATACTTCACCTTACGTTTAATGATTCACCTCTTAAGCAGCCCACTTGTACCTTTGTAATCTTTGTGAAGGTTAACTTGTTGATCCTGGAAACTCTGGAGGGAGAGAGGCAATTCTCAGGGAGGCTTGGAAGGAAAAAAGTATCAAGTTTTCTGATGAAAAGTGTTTTTATTGAGGGAGAAGGAATGAGAAATGAACTGCAAAATTCAGAAGAGCCGATGAGACTTTGGAAAGAAAAAAGAAAACAAGAAGAAAAAAAAAAAGGAAAAAAGTCAATAAAAAAACAGGAGGGGTGGGGGGGAGCAGTTGGGTTTAGTCCCCAGTTCCTGGGAGATGGTTTATTTCTGCTTTATAGGAATCAAAAATATATTTGTCATTTCTCAAATTAAATAAAAATAACCCTAGCATTAAATTATTTTTAGGCCATTAAGAGTTACATTCTTATGGGTAGTAATCTATTTGTAACACTGTAATGGAGTAACTGGCAATTTCATACAGCTTCGGGATCAATTTTTTCCTATTTGCCATGTACCTATGCAAATAAATATCCCATTTGATTCATGTCCATATCATAGGATCTGCCTGCTTCTTTCTTGCTCCTTTAATATTTAATTATTTAAAACAAGGAGAAATCTCACGGGAATTTTTGTCTTGAAAAATAGCTGACTTTTTCTTGTCATTTGAGAGTAACAGAAAAAAGATGTGAAAATCTAATTCTTTTTAAGTCCTAAAACTGAAACTCAAATAAGGACAAGGAGAAAAAATCTTAAACCCCAGAAACCAAACTTCCTCCCCTCCCTTTTTACATGAATATTCTGAGTTTTTACTGTAGCTATTCATAGTCATACCTAAATGTAGTCTATAAATCTACTAATATATTATTTAACACTAACTACTGGTCTAAAAAATTATAAAATATTCTGTTGGCAATACATTTAATTGAATTCTTTTTAGAGACAGCTTGTTATTGCCAGACATGCTTTTAGAGATAGTACGGAGAAATAAAAGAATTCCAGAAGGCAGTAAAACAAATAATCACCATTTTCACCATTACTTCCAGATACCCTCCTATCCAGTCACTAAATCCTTTAAGTCTAAATCAAAGAGTTTCCCTGAACAAAATTGCACAGATCATTTCCAAGAATATAAAAATTACGTCGATGTTTTATTTGAAGAGAGAAATTGAAATTCACATAGCACTCTACTGGCTGAGATGTCCGGGGAGTTATGAGAGAAAAAACAGAAATAAACCAGGCTAGTTTAGCCTGAACTTTAGAAGCCTGTTTCAAAACAATCAGGGTCAATGCAAATCCCTCTCTTAATTACAATGTGCTTGTGCCTGTAAAAGTTTGAGGCATTGTCCTTCTTCTTAGGCTCTCTTAGGCTGATTTTTAATACAGGTATCTGCACGATTCTCTGAGGCGTAGGAGTAATAAATAATATTATAAACCATTCAAAGCAAGCACTGCCTTTTATTCTTTTTATTACCTTTTTCCCCAACAAAGCAACTTATACATTGGGTTTGAACTACCTCAGCACAACTCCTAATCAGAGAAGTATCTGTAGGGGTTAGTGAGGTTTTTTTATTGCAACATCTGAACACTGACAGATCTGCTGAAAAGAAATGAAGTCAGTAGTGCTGCTCAGCCACGGGCCGGGCATTTTCAGCTTCCAGTGGTCACACACTTCAGTTTGGTGGGTGCCATGAGGACAAGATTTGGGAACAAGCAAGGGATTGGGCTGTGGATGCTGATCAGGTGAAGGCTCCCCCACCATGTCCCCTGCCAGGAGGCTTCTTTGCCTGGCACAGCCCCACTGAGGCACAGACAGGCTTTGGTCCATAACTGGTTAAAAATCGACTGAGTCTGTGAGGGGGGGCAGGGGGGTAACTAATCATCTGCAGCTTGAAAACTTCTGGGTGAAGTTTCCCTTTTAAATCAAAGATGGGGCAGAACTGATGTGGGGCTCAGTGCAATGGGACAGTCCTTACACACTTTCCCAGAACTGCTGTTTATGCTCAGCCAGTTTGGGAGATCAGGCTGGAGACAGGCAGATATCTTGCTCCTATGTGGCAAGAAAGTAATTTTTGACAGGCAAGTCCACACCGTCTCCTGGCAGCAAGCACCACGCAGATATGCCACTTATTTGGGCAATATTGCCGGAATATTATCCTGGGGGTTGATGAGCACGCAGCATGGATGCACACCCCTCCATCATCAGAGCAGCTCTTCTTGCAGAGTATCCATCCGAGTGCGAGTCATTACCCCAGTCGGGACGTCTGGACGTGGCACCGAGGTTAAAATGTGTTCTCAGGCTGTGTGGGGAGCCGTGGCGTGACAAGGAGGCACTGGGGGCTGGCAGCCACACACCCCTCCACAGCCCCCGGCTGTCCCTCCCTCCCTCCATCCATCTCCTCACCCCTCTGCTCCTCTCCTCCAGGGCACCCCGTGCTCCCCTTCCCAGTACCCATCTCGATGCTGGCAGATGCCAAGTAGTATCTGCAGCCACCTCAAGCCCCTGCACGAGACGTGAAGGGAGTAACACAGATTGGGCCAGGGGCTCGTGGCCGGTGGGCTCAGTGGGAGCCAGGCTGGGCAAGGGTGAGGTACAGCCAGGTGTGCCCAGAGCGTGATGGGACAGCCAGGTTTTACCACAACATTCAAGTTTTTCCACTTCCAGTCCTTTTCCTTGCAATAAAGACCGAGTTAGATCACAAACACTCAAATTCAAAACAAGAAAATGTAAAAAGAAAGCAAGAGAAAAGAGCCCCGATGAGCTGAGCATTGCAGCACTCCACTCCCTGCCATTCCCATACACCCGGCTGCTGCTCCCTTCTCCTCCCAGCCAGAGCCCATGCCTCTTCCGAGACCCAGGAAAACATTTTGTTCTGCGTTAAAGGCTAAAGCTAACACATGACCAGCGAGAGGCAGCAGTTTGTTTAGCTCTTGGAGTTTATTTTAATTGCGGCCTTGTTTTGTAATGAGGACGGCTGCGGCAGGGGGAGCCTGCTGGGATCCAGGGGGCTGTTCCAGAGGAGTTTCCTTATCAATAAAAGAAGTCTCGACTATTTAAATTAACAACAACTCCATGGCATGCATGCTCAGCTGCTTTGTTTTCTGAGAAGTTAAACTGTACACGTTTGCTTATTAAGGATTTCAGTGGCTGGCTGGAATCACAAGTCCCCTCTGAATGCCACCTTTCACATCCCCAACCTCCACCAGGGAGGAATGAAGACGAGAGAAACAGGCCCCAGGCCCCATATTCTTGCTGACAGACACAAAACAGCCTGGTAAACCTTTGGAGTTTGTTATGATGATGCATGAAATAAAAGGAGGAAAAAATGTAAAATCATGTGATTTTTATGCAAATCAGATGGATTGGACGGTTTAAAAAAACCTTAAATGTCAGGTAGATAAGATCACATACACCTAGAGCAGTGTCATGATGTTCTCTGTACATTACATTCATACTGGAAACCAAAACGTGTTACAGAAATCAGACACCCACAAAAAGCTCTGAGATTGCACTGAGAACAGGTTCCTGCAAAGCACTGGCNAAAAGTAGGTTAGATTAGAAAACAAGATAGTTGAATTCAGGCAGGGACTCGGCTGTCCCTGAGCAGCCTGGCCTCGCTGCATTCGCATTAATATGCGCAAAACTCCTTTTAAGTAACATTCATGCAGTGGCACCCAGCTCCAAAATGGGCAGGCTGTTCCTGAAACCTATCCTCAAGGGCCACGGGGAAGGGGAGAGGTTCACAGGCTCTCTTCTGTCAGGCTAAACTTTTCTCTCTTAGACATTTTTTTTTCCCTTTAAAAGTCCTGGCAGTTATTTTTGTGTGAGGATGGGGAAGCTTTATGGCCTGAAGGAGTTAATTTCAAAAGAAAAAATTATAGTGGGGTACTGTTTATTTAAGCAGTGTTTTGTAGAAGACACAGCATTTCTTTCCAGGGGTGCGGTTCACCTGGGAAAAATACGCACTGGCCTCAATATGCCATAAAAACCTGCTCTGTGTCCCCTGGAGGGAAACGACCCAAGCCCGGGGACTCCCTCACTGCCAGGGAGCACCTCCAGTTCTGAGGCCCTTCAACATCCAACTGCAGCTCCCAGGGACGGCTGAATAATTTCACACTGCTCTGTGCCCTGCACACCAGCACACAGGCAGAGGGGTTGTTTTTCATCCCAGGAGCTTTGCCAGGGGAGGACATGAAGGAGCTGGAGAGGGACAGTCCGTGGGAGGGTGAGAGGCACCTGTGGCGATGCCCAGCACTGCTCCTGCCAGCTGCTCCAGCACGAGCAGAAATACCCCTGCCAACTCCAAGGGGAACCATTTCCCAGCAGCATCGCCCCTGTTCCAGCGCTGCCGCCACTTTGCGGGGTGGCACCTGGGGGCTCAAACCCTTGCCCGAGTGAGGAGCTCTGCAGTGCAGAGGGTGTTTTTGAGAGAGGGGTGCGTGGGGCTGACCCACAGCCTCCCGCAGGCAGGGCCGAGCTGCGGCTCCTCCATGTGCCACACGGGCACCTCGTGGGTGTGCGGAGCCACGCCGAGCCCGGGGCTGCTGAGGAACGTCCCACGGCCGACATGGGGCTGCTGGAGGCTTTGCACACTCCCTGCCCACCACAGGGCCACCGCTCTCCCCCAAAGAGAAGACACTTGCTGCTGGCTTGCGGAGGCAGGGGAAGCTGTCCCACCGGGACATTGCCGCCCTGGCAGCCGCCACCACTGCCAGCGGCTGCCGTGATGGTCTCCAGAGCTGGGACAGGCAAAGGAAGAGGGTGGCAAGGCCTCACTCAGCAACGATCCCTCTGGCCGATGGTGGCAGAGGGCTCCCAGGGAAATGACTCCAGCTCCCTGAAGTCCCCAGCAAGGCACCACAGGGACCACTGCTGCTCTGGGGGCAGCAGCAAGCAATGGGGAGCAGAGGCGGGTGGCAAGAGCCCGTGGGTAGCTGCAGCCGGGCCCTGAGCGACAGCGAGGGAGTAGGAGAAGGTCTGACACCAAAGCGGAAAGGCAAAAAACTCAGCAAAGGCGCCCAGGCCGCTCAGCTCCCAGTCCAAATGGGATGCTGCTGCTGGCTTATCCCTACGTCCCCGCAACGAGGCGGGTTAGGATGGAAACTCTGATGCAAGCCCGGCTCGGCTGTGGCCAGGCAGAGTGAGAAATCTCCCCCTTAAGAGCGCTACTTGAACGGAAGCTGTGCTCGACCTCGGGTCTCCACCAAAAATCCCCCAAGCGGCAGCGCTCTCGCCGCTGCTCCCGAGCGTCCCGCGGCCGCCGGGCTCGCTGGGCTCCGGCTAAAGCGAAAGCGTCACACGCTGCGGAGAAATGACAAACAGAACAGACCTGTCGCCCCCAGCGACCCCCTTCCTTTGGGTTTCATTGCTGGGGAAAAAGAAAAAAAGAAAAAACTAAATCAAAATCCCGGGACAGAGTTGCTACTCTTGGGTCACTTGCGGAGCCGGAGCCCCCTCCCTGCCCGGGGCCGGGATCGGAGCCGCACAGGTCACACAGCCCCGGCTGCACTCACTCCCTGGGAATTCCAGATTGCATTTTAACTACAGGGAAGCCGTCTCTCCAGCACATCTGCACCACCTCAGCTGTCTCGGGAGTACCATCCCTGTCTTGCCACCGGGCTGTTTTTAATGTCGAGTCGTATTAGCAGGACTTTCTTCCTAATTTATTACACCCCCGCCCAACCTCCTTGCTTTAAAATGTTTCGGTTCAAGAGCTCAGCTGAGAAATCAGAATAAAGGCAGCACCCGGGGACTTTGCGTCCGAGGTGGCCGCTCCGTGGGCTCGCCAGGGCTGGAATCAGTAGCTCCGAGCAACTGCACCGGCGGACCGAGGACAGCGTGACCTGCGGTGGTTATTCTCGTAAACAAATTTCTATTAATCACCAGGGCCCGGGAATGCCTTCACAGCCCAGAGCGTGCCTTCCCCCGCTCCCCACCACCCCGACCGGCAGCTCGCAGCCCAAAAACCCGACCGGGAAAGCAAAATGAGGGATCTGAGCCACCCCAAACCCAACCCCTGCTGCAGGCCCCCAAGAAATAAACACGCGAGGCTGGGGAACAGACACAGAAATCTCCACGTTTACATCCACGGAGCTGCATCTACGCAGAGGAGCGGGGAAGGTTGGGGGGACAGGTCCCCTCCTCCGCTCGCCCTGCGAAACCCACCCGAGCCACTGATTGCCAAGGCTTTGCACTATTCCCCCCCTCCCACCTCCCAGCAAAGGCCTCTGCCCTGCAAGAGACAAAAAGTGCAGAAATAAAATCCCTTTCCAGAAAAGCCAAAGCGATTTTGCATCCCCAGCACAGTACAAGAAATCCATACAAGCAGAATATTTATAGACTTACAGGTTATTTTGCAACAATAACAAAACAGCTACACAGAATTAACCCACCACTTGAGTGTCCTGGAAAGGAAAAGAGAACACGGATGAAAAAAAAAAAAAGATAAAATCATCAAAATGTATATATTAATTTTTGGTCTGGAAAATTCTGGCAAAGAAATAATAAAAAAAAATTAAAAATAAAACCAAAAACGAATATGGGGAGTTCATGGGGAGCCGTCTTTAAGGAAAAAGCTTATTTCCCCAAGAGTAAATCCCATTGAAGGCCCTGAGCCGAGTGTGGCTGTTTGCAAAAAATTATTAAAAAAAAAGCGCTGAATGAGGAAAAAAATAATTAAAGAAAAAAAGTAAAAATCCAGAACAATGCAGCTGGCTCCTGGCTTTGCTCGCTGGGTTGTTTGGTTGGTTTTGGGTATTTTTTGGGGGGGGGGAGGGTGTTTTAGAAACGCGAAAGTTACCCCCCGCCCCAAAATAAATAAATAAAAAAATAAATAAGAGAAACAATTATTAAAAATACATATATATATATATATTTAAAAAACAAAAGGCGCATTTTTTTGCTTCCAAGATCTCTTCGCTCGTTTTCGGAGAGGTTTGGGAG
>VWZP01000481.1:1286128-1396377 GCA_013396995.1 Dicaeum eximium | reverse complement strand
CGGGCCCGGGGCGGCGGGGACCGCGCTCGCCTCGCCGGTGCGTGCGGGGCGGCTGCGGCCGGGACCCGGCCGCGATGCGAAACTCGGGAAGGGGCGAAAGTGTATGGAGCCACTCTGAATATCACGCGTAGGGCTGAAAAATAATAATAATAACAACACCACCAGCACCCGTGGGGAGGAGGGCGGCGGGCGAGAGGAGCGGAGCGCAGGGATGCGCGGGACGGGGTCGGGGGCGCGATGCGTGCGGAGCCCCCCGCTGCCCCCAGCGCTGCCCTTCCCCTGTGTTTACTACCGCGGCGGACTTGGCGCGGCGACAGGCGCTCGTAAATCTGCCGCCGGCAGCCGCGGGGCTGGCCCCCGGCCACACGCTATTCCCGGAGCGAAGGGCCGCGGGAAGCCGCGCAAATCCCGCGCCGCTGCGCCCCCGAAACGCCCAGAGCGGAGCGGGAGAGAGAGCGAGCGCTGCTTGTTTGGGTTCGTTGGGGTTTTTAAATTGTTTTTATTAGGTGCGTGATCTTGTGTGCGCGTATTTCTTTTAAAATTTTTTTCTCCCCCTCCCCCCCTTTTAAAAATAAAAGGCAAAACAAAACCGAAAAGCCCAACTTTGTTATGAAAACTTTCGTGGTCGGACGGCAGCGACCTCTCCCGGCCGCCCCCCCGCTCCCCGCCGTCCCCCCCGCCTGTAGTTTGCAAAGTCACAGTATGAAATGTTATGAAATCGCCTCTTGGGAAGGAGGGAAACAGAAAGCAAGGCGTTTGTTTAGAAAAATCCGCGGCAGCCTCTCAGATGTGCCTAAAAAGCTGCCTTTGACCCCCCTGTTGCATTTCCAGGGAAGAGGCAAATCTGGGCTTAAAATCATGAGTCAAAATCAACAAAAACAAACCCGTCCCCGGTTAGTTTTTTCCACTGACTTCAGTAGGCGCAGGATCAGTGCGAAGGGAGGCTGGGGACAGGCAGATGAGGCTCAGTGAGAAGCTGCTACATTGGTCCCACATCTCAGTCTTGGGCCGAATTCCTCCTTGTGCCAGTGGAGTTGTCAGCACAGCTGGGTTTGGAATCAGGCCCTTATTCGATCTGGGAATCTTATTGATTCCTCTCCTGAGCTTTTAAATGCCTTAAAAATTATTATTTGCCATACTGTTTCAAGGATTTAAAGGCTAAGAGCTTTAGGAGCAAATTCAGGCTGCTTCAGTCCTTGAGGGGGTTACAGTTCAAAAATTGCTCTAAAAATATTTTAGGGGAATCCTCTCTTTATATATGCATGGAGAAACAGAACCAGAGATTCTGTTATTTTCTCCTAAGGGTAGGATTGCAGGTTTAAAAACCTGCATTATAGATGGCAAACATTTTGCCCAATGAAACATCTCACCAATCCATTGAACTGTTCAAAGGGTGTCTAGAAATTTTCCAGAAGAATGGATTATTACATTGTTCCAGTAAGAAAAGAGTTCATCTCGTGGTGTTCAATTTTGGTTGGCAAAACAGAGCAAAGATCTCTCGAGCTGCATTTCAATTTCAATTTCCAATCCCCCTCAGTTCTGACTGTCTGAGTCAATATTGGGAGAGGAAGTGGAGGTTAACTGGTTAGTTATTATTGCGAAGGAAGAAGTTGGAATGAGAAGTGATTCTTACAAATCCCACCCCAAAAACAAAATAACAAAAAAAATTTCCATCAAAAGGCTTTGTGACACTTTTTAGACATCCCTGTTTGCAGTGCAGGGAGGATTCAGCCGGCTGTTGGATGGTACCAAAATAAACCTAACAGAAACATTAAGTTTTTCAAAACAAGGCTGGAAAAGCTCATAAAAATAATGTTGCTCAGACGCGTTTTAAGAGAAACAGAATTACATCGACAAAATTATATGTTTTCCAGGTTTGGTTGGGGTGTTTTATTTTCCAAGGGGAAAATTTGCTCCTGCAGCAAAGCGAGCTGGTGCCATCTAGTGTCCCCTCCCGCCGCTCCGCGCGGGGCTGGCGGGGCCGGCAGCGTCGGGAGAGTGGGAACATGTTTATTAACTGCTCGTTAAAAAAAGAAAAAAAAATGCTTGCCAGCTTGGAGGAAGGTGGCAGAGGAAACTCTGGATGCCACTGAACTTACTTAAGGAGCCTAATTGGAAACAACCGAGTGCTTATTAAAGTCACTGACATTTCCATATGGAGTTCTCTCTGGGTCTGGTCATGAAATCACGTGTGAAAATCTTTCCAAGTTATAGTGTTAATCTGCCCTTGAATTTTTGCCTAATTTAGGATGTATTGTAATGCTATGCTTTTTTTCTTTTTTTCTTTCTTTTTTTTTTTTTTTTTTCCCTTGGGCAGGGAAAGCTTTCAGTGTCCAACTGCAGCAGCCCAATATGAATTTGTAGGAATAGTGTTTGGGTTTGGAGCACGGTTTTTTTCTTAGTAAGCAGTAACGTTATCCTCAAAACCCCATACAAATACAGGTGGTAAAACTTTGTGTGCCAGTCCTGTGTGGTAGGACTGTCCTCTGATTTTATTTCTCCATGAAAAAGAAAACCTTTTTACAAAGTCTATAGATTAATAAAATGAAGCTCTAATCTCTGATCTCTGAAGTTGCATTTCTCAGTGTGCAACTTACGTACCTTCATATACTTATGGTGTTAAGGTTGAAGAACTGTTTCATGCCTGGTTTAGTCTGTATGCTGTAATACCTGGGCTGGGAACTTCACTAAAGAGCTTTTACTGGCTCAGCTGGAGCCTGAAATGTTGTTTTCGTTTTTCTGAGAAGTCGGTAAAATCTAAATTTGGTGGAAAGTTGCTTGTGTGCTCATAACCTCTTGCTCCATTTTATAGTAGCATGGGAGTCTATAAACGGGAGCCTTGTGTGCCGAGTGCCTGTATTCTCCTCTAGATCTATTTTTAAACCATTCTTCTGTTTGGCAAAAAATGACACTTGGTTTCCATGTTTACAGCAGGCATTGGCAAACCTCAGGAGTTCACAGTTTGCAGTTTGGTTAGATCAGTATCCAAAAGTCAGCATCTGACCAGTAAGCTCCTTCAGACTGCAAATTTAGACTGCAAATGTAGTCCTCCTTTTTCCTTTTTTTATTTTCTTTTTTCCTTTTTAAAATCCAAGCTAGGTCTTATGTGTTAGCATCACTGCAGGACGCTGGCAGCCCAAAGACACACACCCCTAGATTGGAGCAAGTGTGTAGCCTTCAGGACAGCTTTAAAACCCCAGTAATCTCAATGGAGCTTTCCATCTAAACCAGAGAGAGAACTAGGGGCATTTGGGAGAGGGGTAGGAGAATTTTGATCTATGTTGTTTTCCTTCCCCTCTTTCTCCTGGTCAGCTGCTGCCTTTGGGCCGTGTGCCAGGTACCCATGGGGAATGTTGGACCCCTTTTAAGGAGGAGAGAGCTGGAGACAAGCACACTGCAGGACAGGGATCTGAATGGGTCCTGAAGAAGGTGTCCTGTAGGACTGGATACCCTTTGAAATGCATCTCCTTAAATCTGTTTGGCTAAATATAGGGGCAGGGGGGTGTCTCTGCCGTGGCCAAGGCACCCCAAGCTGTGTGTGTCTCATCCCATCCAGGCGGGATGCCAGAGCCGTTCCTTACTGCCAGGAGGAGCTGTGCCACCCTCAGCCCCGAGAGACAGGGGGGGTCAGGTGCCAGCTGTAATCTTCTGTCCCAGTGTGGGGTAGGGATGATCAGAGACCTCCTGGGAGCCCAGCGGGGCCAGGGACCCAGCTCAGCTGCTGGGACAGCCGGCTCTGGCTGCACTCTGCTCTCGGGTCGGCACCTCCGGGCAGGGCTCAGTGTTGGCAGGGCACGGAGTCCGTCTTCTGTTCTCTGGAGTAGCTCCCTAGATTTCAGCCAGGACACATGGTTCCTGCCTTCCCTTGAAAAATTAATGTGCCAGATTGCTTGGGGTCGTTTGAAATGC
Source organism: Dicaeum eximium (assembly GCA_013396995.1). Classification (NCBI taxonomy): domain Eukaryota; kingdom Metazoa; phylum Chordata; class Aves; order Passeriformes; family Dicaeidae; genus Dicaeum; species Dicaeum eximium. The sequence continues at coordinate 1,392,468 of VWZP01000481.1, read as the reverse complement.
TGAGGAAGGCTCGACTCCTTGCTTCCCAAGGGCACGCACTGCCTCTGCCTCACAGCCAGAGCTTGGCTCCGTAGAGGGCAGGGGAGTCCTCTTTAGTAGGAAAACATTGGAGGCAGTTTTAGCGTGCTTACCCCCTCCCTCCTCTGCACTTTCTTCTGCAAAGACCAAAACAATGTGGAGACTTGAGCTCGGCCAGCTTTCAAGGGCAATCCTTTAAACCCTCTTTTGAAGTATGAACTGTAAAGTTTCCTGCGGCGCTCAAGAAAATATGCAGTTTTCCTGGTTCCAAATGCTGATAATAAACCCGTCCAGATAATGTATTGCATTTCCTAGAAGCATTTGTTTGCTGGCAGGAAATTGGACCAGATTGAGACCGCTCGATAGAGCGAGCGCAATCCGCTCGCGGAAGGGTACGGTGGAAAATACGACAGGGCTTGCACTGGTGATGCTGCTTTTGATCTGTGCTGACGCTGTGGACTTCTCTCAGTCTCTCCTTGGGTTATTATTAACCCAGCCACGTTTTGGCCTAGACACTAACCAGAAGCTGCTAAACTAATAAAACTGCTGTGACAACTAAAGGACATTCAGTGCCCCTGGATTGCATGGTATCAGAAAGCTGAGCTGGGCACTCAGCACCCACAGCCAAAAGCATCTTCTTCACCGTGGCATGTAGCACCCATGGCTGTGCTGGGGGAGCCACCCACACCCACCCTCATTTTCTTGGTTGTCCCCCTGATCCCTGCTCAGGCGAAAGCAGGCATTCCTTGGCAGGGTGGAGAGGCAGCTGGCAGCACGACCTGGCAGGCAGCAGGGATGTTCCCATGGGGCTGGGACCCTGCAGGGGCTGGGGAGGAGGAGGGCAGGACGGAGCTTCCCCTGGGCGGGCAGTTTCGGAACACTGTGTGGGATGAGGCTATGGGGAAGGAAGACTTCACCCAGCCACCCCTCTAAGGTGATGTGAGTGAGTCGGCGCTGCAGGCTCTGGAGGGGTAGGAGATTGGGGCACAGGGAGGGAGAGTGTTTGATGCACTCCTCCCTCCTCTGTGATTGGGGGTGGGAGAAGGGTTAAAACCACGGGGTATCACCATGCAAAGTAGGATAGGGGAGCAAGGAGTTCCCCCCTGTGCATGGAGTGGGAGGAGGATGAATGAAAAGGGATTCCCTCTAACTGGGAGAGTAGATCAATGGAGAGAGGAATGGCAGAAAAATGGATTGGAAGTCCCTGGTTCTCCCCTCTGGCCTAGGTTAAGTGAGCAAAGAGGATCTCCCCTTTGCATGGGGTTGAGCTGAAAGAGGTTCTCCCACACAAAGGTACACCCTCCCTGTGCTCACAGAGCTGCAGGGAAGGCAGAGCCAGCTCTGGGCTCCTTTCCAGGAATGGGTTTTCTCGGGGAGGTGCCGGCAGGGAAGGGCTGTTCCCTGAACCGCTGGGGCAGACCCATTGCCTTCCTGGAAGGCAACAGCAGTGACTGTCCCGTGTGGCCAACCCCAAAATGGGCCCTGCACCTATTCCAGACCTTCCTCTATGGGCACAGTCAGCCCTGGCACACAGCCTCGAGCACTGCCAGAGAGCGCACACCCGCAAGGTACTGGACAGGGAAACTGGAGGTGGGGGGTGTGGGATGATGCTTTGTCCCCAGCTGAGCCTGGAGGAGCCTCATGGGATTTGAGGAGGGTTTAGATGGAAAAAACCATGCTTGGCTGCAGTGGTTTTTTCTGGTCTCTGGTCCTTGTTGTCATCCTGTTCTCTCTGATCTGAGTATCCTCCTGTGCAGGGACTGGAAGGGGCAGGGTTAACCCAACTCAGCACAGCGAGGGGAAGGAAAGTCCCTTTCCCTTTGCATGCCCACATCCTGCAGTCAGGAGCTGCTTGGGATGCACCTGCCCTGCCTTTGGGGCTGTGGATGTTGCAGCAGCACTGCTGGGAGGGATAATTTGGAAGGGTGGAGAAGGGGCTGTGCTGGGGTCCAGCTCTGGGAGGCAAGCTGGGTGTCCCCCTGGCAGTGCTGTGCTCTCTCTGTGGATGAGGGGATTTGGCGACAGTAGCAGCTTCTCACATGATGCTCAGGGGTACAGAGTTCATCTGGCTGTTTGTAACTTTGTTGGTTTACAGTGGGTCACCTCCTCACCTCTGTGACACTGAGGTGACTCCGCAGAGACTGGCAGAGTATGTCTGCCACTGTGGCTGAGGCTGGGGTGCCAGCCAGCTGCCCCAGGCACACACATCTGCCCCTGTGGGCACAGGGAACTGCACTGGGCTCCTTGCAGAGTACCGTGGGTCCCTTGGCTTGCAATTGATGGTAGTGAGTGGCTGGCAGTGAGTGTGTACAGAAAGGTCAGAGTCTGCAGTATTTGGGAAATGAGTCACTTTTTGTATGTGCATGAAGTTTTAAGCTGGCCAGGCTCAGAGCAGCTCTGAAGATTTGTGTTTGATGGCTGGAATAAAGCTGTAAGGCACCCTCTGGGTTTTGTGCGTGATACCTTGCCTTAAATCTCATCTCTTCCTCCCAGTGGCTCTGGGGATGGGAGGGGAGCTTGGGCTTCAGACCTGCACATCTCCTGCACGGGAGAGGGAAGGCAACACTTGACAATCCCTTGTCTCACAGGGATTATTTGGCTTCCTGCAGTTTTAACAGTCTGGGGGTTGGCCCTCAAAATAGCGTGATGAAGATCTTGGGGTTTGTTGGCTCATTTATTTATTGTGCTTCTACCTGCTGAGGCAACTGCCTGAGGACACTCTTCCTGCATTGGTGCCAAGTCAGTGGGGTTTGGTTTAAGTAAATTTTGGAGGATTAGTACGAGTTCTGGAAGGCAGTTAACTCCTGAGTTTCCTTGCTGTTCTGTCCCAGCTACATTGCTGGGTGAAACCAGTGCCTGGAGACACAGCTTGTGGTTTAAGGGAAGGCTTTGGCAGCAGCCAGGGGAAGGGACATTTGTTCTGCATCCTTATTGTCTCCACCACTGGCTTCCTATGCAGTTCTGGCCAAGTCACTTTGGTAGTTGACACCTATATTCTCCCAAATCTATTGAGCAATCCCATCCCAGGGCGTTTTCACCAGTGGCTGGAGTGTGTGGGTTTCTGAGTAGAGTGGCAGCAGATGTTTGTGTGTATGTCATACCTGTTAACAAGGTGCTGGGAGTATGGCACGGGTCTTGAACGTGGCACCGGACAGGAATTCAGTCTTGGCAGGGGAAGAGTTATCTCCGAAAGAAGTGGTGAGAAAATTCTCGCTTGACTTCCCTTCCCCACCTGCCCTTAAGTTCCTGAGTCATGGAAATGAAAATCTCCTTGGCATACGCCCATGGTTTGGGCTAGAGGGTGTGGAAGAAGCTATGATTGGATTCTCAAAGCCTGTGATTGTGATAAGAACGTACTGTACCGGAAGAAACAAATGTTAACCTTACTGGAGAGTAGAAGGTTTGTTATCTCTAGCTTTTATCCAGCTGATACTTGAGCAAAATAGCAGCCCTGTGACCTGGCATGGCCAATTCATAATTACCAGCTAATGTGGTGTTTGTTTTCTTGTGATTTATTTGTAGGTTTGAAAGAAACTTTTGGACTGTGAATTGAGGCATTGGGTATGTAAATTTAAATTTTGTACTTTCCCTCCCAATCTCTCTCCCCCTTTCCTTAATGCAACATTTCATTAGAGAATTAGCTGGGATTTGTTTTCGGGAGAGCAGCTGCTCTGTAGAAACTACTGCACGTTCATGTGCCACTGGGGAAGGAGGAGTCAGGATTATGGGAGGGCGTTGATCATTGAAGAATTTAACACCAAGGATGCACATTCCAGCCCAAACCTCAGGGAGACATGGGCCATCCTGGGTGCTGGCTGGGAGGACACCTCTGAGATGGGTCAACAGGTGTTGTGCTGGGGGAAGGCTTCGTGTTCCTCGACTAACCCAGACCTTGCTCACGGGGAGGGACTGGGCCATGGTGTGGGTAGCAGCCCAGCAGGTTAGATCAGTTCTACTCCTCACCACTTGATTGGGAAACTGTGAACAGGTCTTCTCCAGAGTGACCGCCACTTGGGAGTAGGAAAGTAGTTTCCTGGGTGAAGGCTGGTATTCCACTGTGGGCTGGATTTTCCAGATGTTGAAATCATTCAACCTCAGTTGGGACCTTAAGGCTTGTTTTGATTCCTGTGGCTGGATTTACAGCCAGACACCACACAGGTGAGGAGGATGGCTTCTGAGAGAGTTTGGAAGGCTAGAAGCTATGTTGGAAGCATTATGGAGATGAACCTGAGTGGGTGGAGTGGACTGGAGTGAGGCAGGGAGAAAGAGGAGATGGTTGGCTCACCCTCAGGAGGGTCTGATTGCCTTCACCCACCAGCTCGATGGATGGGATGAGACGTACGGGTCTCGTTATCAGCTCAGGGACCTCGCTAGGCAGCCTGGCAGGAGCTTGGTGTGGTGCAGGACTGTTTGCCTTGGGACCAAGAGGCTGGTGCTGCCCCTGCCAGGAGCAATTGGCCATCTGAGCATGTCCCAGAGCTGCAGCTCTCTTCCCTGGGTTTAGGGTACTTGCCTGGCTGTTCTCCATTCTCACCTTGCACTTCTGTCTCACAGAGCCGAGATGGCCTCGCCGGCAGACAGCTGCATCCAGTTCACCCGCCACGCCAGCGACGTCCTCCTCAACCTCAACCGCCTCAGAAGCCGCGACATCTTGACCGATGTTGTCATCATCGTGAACCGGGAGCAGTTCAGAGCCCACAAAACAGTCCTGATGGCCTGCAGGTAAGAACAGGGTCCTTCCCTGGCTCCCTCCTCGCTCCTTCAGCCTTTGGCCTCCAGAAGCACTGCTGCAGTCCTGTGGGGGCTGTGGCATTCACAGGGAATCAGAGGCAGAGAAGCAGAACTGAAAGGGGCTGCCAAGAAATTTGTACCTGTAATGGGGTTTAGAGCTGAGACCGCTTCCCTCCAGTGTGCTGCCCTCACCTCTCCTCTTGTGTACCCATATCTGCCCACACACAGCCCACGGAGACCAACAGGAGCACAGCAGATGTGAGGCACATCCCTGAAGGCAAAGCACAAATGTGCCACAGGGACAGGATAGGAGAAGAGAGGGAGGGCTGGATGCTCACTGGGGTCAGTGAGTCTTCTGTGACCGAGACGTCCCCTGCCACTGCTATTTTTAGAGCTGTTCCTCCCTGGCTCCCAGACTGCTGGCTGCACCCACCTTAGTTGATTAATTTTTTTCTTTTTTTTTTTTTTAAAGCCTGATGGGGTCTGAAATCCCTTTCCAGCTACTAAGATTGCTGAAATTGCTTCCCAATGAATGCTAATTAATATCCCACCATTGCCTAGTTGAATTACAACAAATGCCTTCCAGGTTCTCTTGCTGACATGGTGGAAAGATTTCAAAAAGCCAAGCTTTGACTATTAAAATGTCTGAAATTTTTTTTGCCAAAGTTTCTGATTTTTTATTTTTCTGGTTTCAAACTGTGTGGATGTCCCAAGAGGTTTCTGAAAGAACTTAGTCATAGTGGGAAGGGGATGGTGGTAAGAACAACAATGGAAAAAAAAACAAACCAAAAAAAAAGGGGAATTACTAAATGGAGGCAGTGGGGAGTTGTTGAGCAGGTGAGGTCTAAAAGCAGGCTATTCCAGTTGGGAAAAGTGCAGTGCAGAAAATGCTTACTAAGCTGAGAAACCAAGCTTGATAATAAGGGGGAAGCTCAGGGAGTTCTGTAATTGTCTCCTCCTCCTCCTTTCCTATTCGTAAACCCCTCTGTACTTAGGGATTTCATACAAATCCTCCTTTTTTTCCTTTGAATTGTCATAACACTTGTCCTCTCTACTGTCTCCCCTCTGCAGTGGCCTCTTCTACAGCATCTTCACTGACCAGCTCAAGTGCAACTTGAATGTTATCAACCTGGATCCTGAAATTAACCCTGAGGGGTTTTGCATCCTCTTGGACTTCATGTACACCTCCCGCCTGAACTTGAGGGAGAACAATATCATGGCTGTGATGGCCACAGCACTCTACCTGCAGATGGAGCACGTGGTTGACACCTGCCGAAGGTTTGTCAAGTCTAGGTAAGTGCAGCTGGTGAGCTTTCAAGAGCCTGGGACTGTGTGTTTGGGTGGGCAGGGGAAGAACTGACAAAGTATCTGCAAATGTATCTTTACAGGCTGAAAATGACTTTATCTCCCTCCTAAACAATTACTTTGTTTTCCCCGATTCCAGTGAAGCAGAGATGGTGTCTGCTGTGAAGACCCCAAGGGAAGAGTTTTTGCCTGGACGGATGCTGGGCCACCCAGAGGTGATGGCTTATCGGAGCAGAGATGTCTCGGAGAGCGGCATGCCCCTTCAAAATGGGTCCCTCTGCAGCGGGAGGGCCTTTGCACCCGGCTTGATCAACACTTTGTCTGGATCCCCCATTTCCTACCACGGATACAGCCCCCTCCCTCTCAATAGCTTCCTAGTGGATGATGAGTTGCGGGAGATGAGGATGCCTCTCTCTGAACTCTCGAGGGCAGGTGCCTTCCCCAAGGAGAGGATCCTGCCGTGCGACAGCTCCAGGACAATCCCCACCGAGTACGTGAGAACCATTACCGACATCTCTGCCAACATGTGCCACGCTACCATCTATGCTCCAAAAGAAGGTGCTACTGAAGAAGCCAGGAGTGACATGCACTACAGTGTGGCTTCTGGGCCCAAACCTGTCATCCCTTCAGTCCGGAACAATCCCTACTTCCCTTGCGATAAAGTGGCCAAAGAGGAGGAGCGGACCTCTTCAGAGGACGAGATCAGCCAGCACTTTGAGCCCACCAACACGCCCCTGGACCGCAAGGGACTCATCAGCCCTCAGAGCCCGCAGAAGTCAGACTGTCAGCCCAACTCACCAACTGAGTCCAGCAGCAGCAAGAACGCCCGTATCGGTCAGAACTCCAGCTCCCTCTTCACCAAGAGCCCCACAGACCCCAAAGCCTGCAACTGGAAGAAGTACAAGTTCATTGTCCTCAACTCTCTCAACCAGAACACCAAGCAAGACAGCACTGACCAGAACGAGATGGGAACCCTCTCTCCTCGCACCTACGTGCCCATGTCCACTTGCCAGCAGTCCATGGAGCCGGAGCATCTCAATGTGCAATCCCCCACCAAGATAAGCGTGAATGGTGAAGACTCTACGATCCCACAAGCGAGCAGACTCAACAATATTGTTAACAGGTGAGAAGACTTCCACCCCCCGTGCCCCTCCCCCCTGAGAAACAGGACTTCCTGCATTGTTGGTGAGGGTTTGGAAGTGTGAAATATCTGTAACATTGGGCTGGGAAGTCCAGTCATGAGCAGGTGGAAGCCCCTGCGTTTGGTGGAGGGCTGCCAGTGACACTGAGTGCCCACTGTCCCCACTGTAGTGGTGCCAGTGTGGACTGGAAAAGGAGCTGGGAACATTGGGTTGTGAATCCCTGGGTAACTTTGACAGCTCTGGATAATTTCTGGAGCCTGGGTTTGCCTAGTGTGTTTTTATCACCAAACTCCCTATGCCTCATGCTTTTTGTTGGCTGTAAGCATCAGAATGGCCAAAGTACCAGGGAACAATATGCTATCCTCTGGACCTGGATGTTCCTAAAGACATTTGAGGTCATTTGATGATGGACATCTGAAGGTTAGAGGCTTAAAGACCTGTCATTGATGAGCGCTATGCTGTGCAGCTCGCCACAAAGATATCCCCATAAAACGTGTGTGTCCCTTGTGTCAGGAGGGGTGCAAACAAGGGTCTGGTACCTCGAGCACAGCAAGGGCCTTCTCACCGCTGTGTATGCTGCTCTCCTTCCACAGGTCCCGTGCTGGGTCCCCTCGGAGCAGCGAAGGGCAGTCCCCACTGTACATGCATTCATCGAAGTGCAGCTCCTGTGGCTGCCAGTCCCCACAACATACTGAGATGTGCCTTCATACCCCTGGCTCAAACTTTGGAGAAGAGATGGGGGAAACCCAGTCTGAATACTCTGACTCCAGCTGCGGTGAGTCTTGCATCCTTGGTTGTCTTTTTCAGCCAGCAGCTGGGGGGCTGTGCAATGTAGGGGCCCATCACTGAGTGCCCTGTGATCAAACACACAGTCAGACCTGTCCCACGTGCTGGTGGATCCCACAGTGCTTTACAGCCCTCTCTTAACTGTCTGCCCAGCTGTGTGCATGCATATGAGGGACACATGCACATGGGAATTGCTGCCTTCCTCCCCTTCCCCAGCACCATCCAGATACCTTGTGCAGGGAGTTAGTCACCTGCTGCAAACCTGGCAGGTAAGGACAGGAAACAAGTGCACCCCACCCCGGCAGAGCCACAGGAGAACAAGCCTGACAGATGTAATGACCTGTAATGGGGATTGGGCAAGCTGGCATGTCTCATGCATCCGTCATGATATCTTTATTATCAGGGAGCCCAGTGTGCACATCTGGGGAAATGCAGATAATGAGGCTTGCAATCTTGTTACAAAACCCCACAAGCCCAAAGACAGGTATCTATGCACTCATCTGCCTGTAGCTCAGGGAGGGGGAATGCAGCATTGCCACCTGTAGTGTGGGCAGAGATCCAAGGAGGGAATCTCACTGTGGTAACACTCAGCACAACATTTAAGAGTTGGGCATCCTCCTACTGGGGGAACCTGCCTTGTGATTTGGGTGATGATCGTCTTCCCAAGCTCAAGGCAGACTCTGTACCTATAGAGGTTAAAGACCTCTGAAGGTGCAGGAGTTGCTCCAGAGGTGAGCATCCTTCAGAGGATGCCTGATATCTTGAGTGCCTTCATGGACCTCTCTGAAAGATGTCCAGGTGACATGTTGGCTTCTTGGAAGCAGCCTGTGTGTCACTAAAGGAGAGAGGAAGCTCTAAACTAGAGCTGGTGATGACTTTGGTCTCAAGCCATGCATGTTGTTCTGTGTCACAAGGCCAGGAGGTAACAGCACGGTCCAAGCACACATGTGAACACCTGCACTTGGCTGCTTGTTCCAACGCTTGCTCTGGCTGCCCCTCTCCATCCCAAATCCATCCCATAACCTATCAAGAAGCTGACCCATGCAGTGTCCATCTGATGGCTCCTCTTTCTGCCCTCCCAGAGAACGGAGCCTTCTTCTGCAACGAGTGCGACTGCCGGTTCTCCGAGGAGGCCTCTCTCAAGAGACATTCTCTGCAAGTCCACAGTGACAAGCCCTACAAGTGTGACCGCTGCCAGGCCTCCTTTCGCTACAAGGGCAACCTCGCCAGCCACAAAACCGTCCACACAGGTGAGTGCTGGCCATGGGGACAGCTCTGGGGAGGCTGTGGGTTGGGGAGCATGTGGGTGTTAATGGCTGGGTTTGTTCCTGGTGCAGCATCCTCTGCTCTGTGTCACAAGCTGTCCCTGATGGGAAGAGCAAGGTGCTTTACTTGGCACTGCCAGGGAGCCCTTGGACAGAGCACCAGACCTGGGAATTGGGGAGATACCTGCCCTAGCAGCAGGGGTGGAACTCAACCTCCTTTGCTGTAAAGCACTGGGCACCACTGTTTTTAAAGGTGCAAAATTCATAACTGGGAGCAAATGCATGGCCTCCAGGCAGCTTTGTGGTAGACTTAAGCAAAAAAAAAAAATTAAAAATAATCAAAAGAACATTTAAGGAGATGTCTGAGATTTATTTTTACATCCTAGAAATCCAGGTCACATCTAGCTTGGCATAAACTCTGCTGATGGGAAAATCCGTGAATGGATGGACTCTGAATCAGCACAATGAAAGCTGAGAAAGGAAGAGGATATTAAGGGTTTAGTCATTTGCTGACAAACCTAGGGCTTATTTTATTTCATGCTTTTAATGCTTAACATGTCAACAGCCAGTTCACGAGCTGGGGAAGGGAAGTCTGGGCTGACAATTCTGTGCTGCTGCACAAATTCCCAAAGTTCCCAAATTCCCACAGTCTCAGCTGAGCTCCAGGAGGGCTGTGCAGGGGACTGAGACAACACAAGTACCAGGGCAGTGTTCAAGGGTGCTTACTGACAGCTGTAGGGAGATGTAGGTGCCAGCTGCTGTCACAGGTTCAGGAGGAATGATGCTGTTAATCCTTGCTGGCAGAGCTGCCTGACTTCCTCCCTTGCCCTGAAGGCTGCAGCTCCCAATCCAAAAGAGAAAAGCTGCCCCCTGAGCTCACCCTGCCCTGTAGACACCCTGCCCAGTGCTGCTTGTCCACAGCCATCTCCAAGAGGGACAGGAGTCAGGGCTAGTGCTTCGTGCCATGGGGTCTGGCACATGAAGGAACTTAACTCTGGGGAGCACCATGGTGCTGAGCACACCTGTAGCTAATCCCTCACCCTTTCTCCTGGGCTCTGCAGGAGAGAAGCCGTACCGCTGCAACATCTGCGGGGCACAGTTCAACCGACCAGCCAACCTGAAAACCCACACGCGGATCCACTCCGGGGAGAAACCCTACAAGTGCGAGACCTGCGGGGCCAGATTTGTCCAGGTGTGTGTGGCCTCTGGGACCTGCAGTGCCTGGGGAGCTGGGATATGCTTAGATCTTCTGCCCAAGACTGGCAGATCTTCATCACCAAGCCTGGTGATGCCTCCTGGCAGAGAGGAAGCTGATGATGGCCCAGCTTGCTACCTTGGGCAGCTCTTCCCATGGTGTTGTGGGATAAATATGGACCTTAAGGTCTGAGTGGGACAATTTGGCTTAGTAAGGGAGCCTGACTGCTGGTTGTAACTATTCTGCTCCATTTAGTCCTAAGGCCTGGAGATACTGGAGCTCAGAGACATGGCCCTGACTCCCACTATAACCCAATAGACCAAAAAAGACGTCTGGGCAGAACCCCATTCCCACGGGGATACCCTTGCTCCCAGTGGGATGCCATCCTCCCTGGGGGTGTTCTGACCCAGAGCTGCTCTCTGCAGGTGGCCCACCTCCGTGCCCACGTGCTCATTCACACGGGGGAGAAGCCGTACCCCTGCGAGATCTGCGGCACGCGCTTCCGGCACCTGCAGACCCTCAAAAGTCACCTTCGAATCCACACGGGAGAGAAACCCTATCATGTGAGTGGGCCTGGTGGTGGGGAATCTCAGCTTGAGCTGGGGGACAATGCTGCCAACCCTGGGGGCTGGGAAGACACAGGGGCATTGGCACAGGCTGGTTGCAGCATCCTAACGCCCTTTGCCAGCCTCATGAGGCCCCGCACCAAGGTCACATCCCTGCTTCTCATGCCCCAATTCCCTCCTGGGCATTAGCTGATGCTGATGTGGTATTTTTTCCAGGCGTGGCTGTGTTGGAAACACTGACATACGGCCCAAGCTGGGTACATCTTGGTTGTTCTTTTCTTCCACCCCATCTGGAAGAAGGTCACACTTCTTCAAATAGCTATGGCTTAAATTACAGCTGCCTGTAGTGTGTGGGGATGGGGGAAAGGAGGAGACAGCCTGGCCTGGGCTCCCCTCTGATGGTGATAATCACACCCAGCAAGCAGTCTGCCCTGCCTTGCTTGCAGCCCTGTGGGCTCTCAGCTTTTTGCTGGGGCTTCCCTGGCTTTCACCATCTGCTAGAAAGGAATCCAAGAAGGGGCTGACATCCAAACATCCTGGAGCCATTCAGCTCAGCAGAGCTCAAAAGCAGCTCCAGAAATAGCCCTGTAGCTGATTTGATCACCTAGATATGGAGCTTGGTGCCGTGTCTATCAGAGCCAGAGTCATCTCCTGACTCTGCCCTTTGTGCATCCCATACACCAATATCTGCTGCTGAAAGCCTGGATGGGGTGCCCCCAGGTGCTGCTCCTCCCACCACGTTCCCGCTTTTCCCCTCATCCACCTGTACAGTGGGTGCAGTGTCCTGGTGGAGAGCAGGCATTTGGTGCCCCGGGGGGGTGGGGGGGGACGTGTCCCCTGTCACGGCGTTTGACACCCTCTGTGTTTGCCTGTCCCCCACAGTGTGAGAAGTGCAACCTGCATTTCCGCCACAAGAGCCAGCTGCGGCTCCACCTGCGGCAGAAGCACGGCGCCATCACCAACACCAAGGTGCAGTACCGCATCTCGGGCGGGGAGGTGCCTCCGGAGCTGCCCAAAGCCTGCTGAGGGCTCAGCATTTCCCAGGAAAAGTCATCCTGGGGGGCATGGCCTGGAGAAGCTGTCCAAAGGATACTTGCAACACTTTAAAATTAAAAAAAAAAAAAGAGAGAAAGAAAGAAAAAATATTCATCACATGATGGAGTGCCTCTAAACCCATAGTACAGATAGGTGGAAAAACATTAGAAATTAAAAAAAAAAGGTTACAAATACACGGGTTTTATTTTTCCCAGTTATGTGAAACAAAAAGAAAAGAATTATTCAGATCTTACTGTATATAAAACATAAAAAAATTTAAAATAGTCATTTTAAATGTCTGTGCAGTGGAGTGTTGATAAACTCTGGAGTCTAACCTTCACAGCCTTTGCCGTTTGAAGATGAGGAATGTAATGTTGATTTATGGGAACAGATTTTTTTCTTTTGTATGCAAAATGTGTGTTCTTTTAAAGAGAAAGTATGCTATTAAAGAGAGGGCTTTAACTTTTTTAACCAAAGGTGAAGGAATCTATGGCAGAGTTGTAAATATATATAGATATAAATATATAAATATATATATAATAAATATATATAGACCTTTAAAAAAGCTATATTAAAAATATATAAAATGCATTAAAGGCTCAGTTGGACTCTGCAGGCAGAAGCCACTCTGAGAATCTTTATTATGATAGAGCACTTAAGGAGATATTTTAAAGTATTGCATCTGTACAAGTAAGAAAATATTTTGTCTAAATGCATCAGTGTATTTGTATTTTTTTGCAAGTGAAGGTTTACAATTTACAAAAAAGTGTGTATTAAACCAACAAAGCTGCAGAAGGAATTTAAATTAATAATAAAGTGTAATTTTTTTGTTCNCATCCTGGAGCCATTCAGCTCGGCAGAGCTCAAAAGCAGCTCCAGAAATAGCCCTGTAGCTGATTTGATCACCTAGATATGGAGCTTGGTGCCGTGTCTATCAGAGCCAGAGTCATCTCCTGACTCTGCCCTTTGTGCATCCCATACACCAATATCTGCTGCTGAAAGCCTGGATGGGGTGCCCCCAGGTGCTGCTCCTCCCACCACGTTCCCGCTTTTCCCCTCATCCACCTGTACAGTGGGTGCAGTGTCCTGGTGGAGAGCAGGCATTTGGTGCCCCGGGGGGGTGGGGGGGGACGTGTCCCCTGTCACGGCGTTTGACACCCTCTGTGTTTGCCTGTCCCCCACAGTGTGAGAAGTGCAACCTGCATTTCCGCCACAAGAGCCAGCTGCGGCTCCACCTGCGGCAGAAGCACGGCGCCATCACCAACACCAAGGTGCAGTACCGCATCTCGGGCGGGGAGGTGCCTCCGGAGCTGCCCAAAGCCTGCTGAGGGCTCAGCATTTCCCAGGAAAAGTCATCCTGGGGGGCATGGCCTGGAGAAGCTGTCCAAAGGATACTTGCAACACTTTAAAATTAAAAAAAAAAAAAGAGAGAAAGAAAGAAAAAATATTCATCACATGATGGAGTGCCTCTAAACCCATAGTACAGATAGGTGGAAAAACATTAGAAATTAAAAAAAAAAGGTTACAAATACACGGGTTTTATTTTTCCCAGTTATGTGAAACAAAAAGAAAAGAATTATTCAGATCTTACTGTATATAAAACGTAAAAAAATTTAAAATAGTCATTTTAAATGTCTGTGCAGTGGAGTGTTGATAAACTCTGGAGTCTAACCTTCACAGCCTTTGCCGTTTGAAGATGAGGAATGTAATGTTGATTTATGGGAACAGATTTTTTTCTTTTGTATGCAAAATGTGTGTTCTTTTAAAGAGAAAGTATGCTATTAAAGAGAGGGCTTTAACTTTTTTAACCAAAGGTGAAGGAATCTATGGCAGAGTTGTAAATATATATAGATATAAATATATAAATATATATATAATAAATATATATAGACCTTTAAAAAAGCTATATTAAAAATATATAAAATGCATTAAAGGCTCAGTTGGACTCTGCAGGCAGAAGCCACTCTGAGAATCTTTATTATGATAGAGCACTTAAGGAGATATTTTAAAGTATTGCATCTGTACAAGTAAGAAAATATTTTGTCTAAATGCATCAGTGTATTTGTATTTTTTTGCAAGTGAAGGTTTACAATTTACAAAAAAGTGTGTATTAAACCAACAAAGCTGCAGAAGGAATTTAAAATAATAATAAAGTGTAATTTTTTTGTTCTAGTTCTCAGTCTGTATATATGTAAAATGTGGTTTCGCACGGTGCCTTTCTTTTCAATGGAAGTTTTCAGTGTATGGACTATATTGAGCTCAGTTTCTTCAAGGTACAGCCTGATGTTGCAAAAGGAGTTTTGGTGGAACTCTTAAGTGGGGGAATGTTTTGGTTTTTTTTTTTTTGTTTTGTTTTGGATTTTTTTTTTTGTCTTATTTTACATGCTTGTGTTATAAACAATCTCGGGAGACAGGGTTTGGGCTGTGTCTAAACTGCATTAATGCGTTCTGTAAAATATAGCTGTACAAATAAAAGAATAAAATGAAGAAAAGTGACGTATGATGGAGTGAGAGGTCTGTTCTTGCCTGTCCTTCTCCTTAAGCACCTTGAAGCCTGGCAGGTGCCTGGGGAAGGGGCTGAGCACCCTGGTTGAGCTCTTGGCTTGGTGTGGCTCTGGCTCTGTGCTGAAGGCAGGGGCCTCTCTCAGCCTCGAGTGAAGGTGGCAGCAGGTCTGAGCAAGACTCAAGTTTGCTCTGGATGCTGGTGGGGACTGTGCCACCCCCTTGGTACTTTCTGCATTGGCACAGAGTGGCCAGTGGGAACAGGGCAGAGCCTGGGAGAGACCTTTGCTAACCAGCCCAGGGACAGTTCCAGATGGCTGAGTAGTTATTTATATTTCCTGGAATCCAGTGCACTTGCCAGAATTGCTCAGGGAAGATGACTGCCTGCTGCTCCTCTCTTTTCAGAGCCTGGGATGGGGGGGCTGCTGTTCTGCCTGCCCTGTGGGCTGATTCAGGGGAGCAGGGTCTGTAACCCCATCCAGGCCCTCACTGCCAAGAGCATCTCTCTCTGTTTCCAGCCTTTGCACGCTGGCTTTGGGCCAGAGCTGAGGCAGCCCTGCCTGAGGGAGTCCCTTGGCTCGCCCTGGTGGGGAGAGGAGCTGCTTTGCTCTGTTTGGGTGGCTGTGGTAAGCTGGGAGAAGCCCTGAGTGCCTGGGCCCCGAGCTCTGTGTAGGAGCCCTGCAGCTCTGTGCTGCTCCACTGGTTTCAGAAAACCAAAGAGCCTCAGGCAAAAAGTTTCTGTGAATTCCACAGACAGGACTGGCCAGAACCAGCACTGGTGTGGAGGCCAGCCACAGCTCAGCACGGTCCAGGGTGGGGTCTGGGTTTCATTTTGAGTTTAGTTAATTCATGGATAACTTTGTCCCGGGGCTTGCCAGATGATTCACAGTGGGGGGACTGGGAAGCACCAGCAGGAAGGGCAGGGCCTGGCTGTTTGCAGGGTCAGGAGGGGCAGCACTTAGGAGGAGCTGGAGATGAAGAGAAGGATGTTTTTCAACACACCAAGGGACAGAGGTGGATGTGAGACAACCAAAGCAGCCTTGCATGGGAAAAAAAAGCCAAGAAGGGGGGGAGCCAATTTGCTGTTTTGCAGCATCCTTGCTGCTCTGACCTGGCCTTCTGATGCTCACAGCAGGCTGAGACAACTATTGCTGAGATTATCTGAACGGTTTTAGGGCCAAGGAACGATGAAGATGCTTTTGGGCCCCTAAGTGGGATCAGGATGACTGATAACAGCAATGCTATTCTTAGAGAAGTTTCTCCTGAGAAATTGCCTTGCTTAGCAGAGTCTCTGGATCTGGCCAGGCTGCTGACCTGGATAGGGTGGCTGGTCCTCAGCTTTTTCAGCTTGTGGCTTTTAGGTCTGCTGCTCTTCCTTATGACATCTTTGAGCTCTTGCTTTTTGTGCTCATCTAAAGGCAGTGCAGCTGCCTTTTTCTGTTTGTCTCTAAACAAACAGGCTGAAATTGTTTCAGGCTGAAAGTTGAACTTTTCCTGTTCTGGTCTTGTGAGAACCCTTGCTGGAATACTGTGTCCAGAGGAGAGCCACTAAGCTGGTTGCAGGGCTGGAACATGTCTTGAGTGAAGACAGGCTGAGAGAATTGGGGCTGTTCAGCTTGGAGAAGATTCCAGGGAGACCTTAGAGCACCTTACAGTACCTAAAGGGAGCCCACTAGAGAGCTGGAGAGGGACTTTTCACCAGGACATGTGGTGGTAGCACAAGGGGGAATGGCCTTAAGCTGAAGGAAGGTAGATTTAGATTAGCTATGAGGAAAATATTCTTACCCATAGTGGTGGTGAGGCACTGGAACAGGTTGCCCAGAGAAGCTGTGGATGTCAAATCCATGAAGTGTTCAAGGCCAGGCTGGATGAGGCCCTGAGTGACTGCAGTTAGTGGAAGGTGTCTCTGCCCATGGCAGGGGGTTGTAACAAGATCATCTTTTACATCCCATCCAACACATTCTATGATCTTCTGACCCCCAGCTCCTCTGGCTTGTCCCCCACCAGACCAGACCTGCTGGTATGTGAAGAAACCCCACAAAAAGGCAAGGGCTGAGCAAGGAGCTGGAGCCAGCCTCTTTCCCTTCCTGTTTGATTTGGCCGGGCAGGACGGCTGCCTGGCAGCCTGCAGCAAGGACCTGCCTGCTCTGGGGCAGGCATTTCATGAAATGAGGTCTTCCCAAGCATCCTTCTGGGCAAGAGCCTATTTTTTTCACCCCAAAGACTGAGGCCAGCATGAGCCCTCACCAACTTACTTGTGTTAGACACATGGGTGGTGGAAAAATGACCACAAATGGAGCATTGCCTGAGTGTTGTCAATAGCAAAATCTTGCTTTCCCACCTTATTCCCTCACTTGCTTTCCCTTTCTACCTTTCTCTGGTGGGTTTTTAATGTTTAGTAAAGCTGGCTGTCCTCACAACAGGGTTTTGACACACATACTGCTCTCATTTGACACACATATTTAGGTTTCTCCCCTCGCTGTCAGGACCTGCTTGCCTTTGAGCTCACCGCCTCTCTGGTTACTGCAGTTGTCACTTTTGGAAGCAGCTGGGCTGGGCTGAGAGTTCCACTTGCCCCAGACAAGCAGCTGTGTAGCCACGACCTCTATTTCCTATTGACTTGCTCAGCTGCATTAGGAAAATAAATACCGTATTTTCCTGGTATGGTTTCCTCCTCCTGACGGATTTTTTTGGTTTTTTTTTTTAACAGTGATGTCACGGCTTTTCCAGGCAGTCCAGCTGAAGCGATTGCAATCCGCGGTCAAAGGCCTGCAGGCATCTGGCACGGATGGTGTTTGGAGAGGCAGGGGAGCCGTCACACAGGGCTGCCCTACACCTGCTTTATGCCTGTTTTATACCCTCCAACACTGACCTGCTCAGCCCTGTCTGTGTCGGTACTGCTGGGCTGTTCCCCCTTGGAAAACCCAGCCTCAGAGACAGGCCGGCATTCAGAGGGAAGGTCACCACCAAACCTATGACATGGCCGGCTGCCAGGAAGGCCCAGCATGGAAATGGGGATTCAAGCTCCAGGGGAGTGAGCAGGGCTAGGGGATGGATGCTTTATTTCTTTTGGCAGCGCTGACGGACGGTCCCAGCCGCTGCCGGGGCCGGGCCGGGCCCGGGCGCTCCGCTGCATTCTGCCGAGTCTCCACAAGAGGGCAGTGCAAGACGGAGTTTAAGCACCCAGTCCTGGAATTATGGAATAGTTTGGGTTGGAAGGGACTTTAAAGATCATCCAATTCCAGCCGTGGACAGGGATACTTTCCACAAGATCGGGTTGCTCAAAGCAACCCGTTGCTCATCCAGCCTACTCTTCCAGGTGTGGAGCACCGGCAGCTTCTCTAGGTTACCCATTCCTCACCACCCTCACAGTAAAGAATTACTTCCTTATATCTAACCTAAATTGACCCTATTTCAGTTTAAAGCCATTCCCCTTTGCCCTGTCCCTGCACATCCTTGTCAAAAGTCCATCGCCAGCTTTCTATAATCCTGTTTAGGATCCTGTATAGCAGGATTATATCCTGCTATAAGGTCTCCCCAGAGCCTTTTCCAGGCTGAAGAGAGACGGTGTTATTAGAGGAGAGTTATATACAGAGATAAAGCAGAGATAATTATTTCCTGATTTCATGTGCCCATCCATCTGTACCCATCATCTCTTTCCTTATGCTAGTAATTCCTCACAGCTCAGGCCAGCACCTCTCTGTATGGTCCCAAACACAGCCCTGACTCCTGGCAGCCACTGCAGTAATACAGGTAAATACCCTGGTATTTAACTCTCATATTATACCTGGTATATAACTCTTAGCTCAGCCTGTTCAACTTTTTTTCTGCACGTGTTTGTGCTTGTCTTTCTTTCCCTTTCCCTTTCCCTTTCCCTTTCCCTTTCCCTTTCCCTCTTCCCTTCAAGGCAGCTGCTATCAGCCCTGTGGATGCCATGGCAGTATCCTAGGTGGCTGAGACTGGGAATAAATCTCAGGTAGCAGCATGAGAAATCTTAAACACAGCTCGGGCTCTTAGACAGAGACATTTCAAAAATTAGGTACTAGAATTCCACCTCTGTGAACCTCCACAGCCTGACTTCCTTCCCTCTTTGCTACTGGAGCAGAAATCCCAGAAGCTTGTAATTAATGGAGAGGCAAATTCTTTTGGATCTGTGCCCAAGTTTTACTAGAAAAACAAAAACCTCTCAGGGCTGTTGTAAGCCTGTGTACAACCCCAGCGTTGCTGCTGTCTCTGTGCCCCATTCCAGAGAGACGTGGTACCATTCAGCCAGAGGCTCTCTCCCTTAGTGAGCTCTTGGTTTTTATTATCACTCAGGCATGACTGACTACTCTTTCTCCACTCATCTGGATCTCCAGGGTCAGGAACCTGCTCTGTTCCATTTCCAGCACGCTGCTAGAGCTGTGGGGCTGTAGCAGCTTCCTCACTGCCCCACAGCACCAGCTGCGTGTCCAGAGGCAGTGCCGGGAATGTCACCGCCCTGCTCCCAGATCACCACTCAGCACGGCCAGCTTGAGTGCTAGAATATAAAGAAAAGCACTATTCCCTGCTGGCAAGGCAGTGATCCAGGGCAAAACTGTCCTGCTCGTGAAAGCAGAGCTGAGTGTGGAGTGCTGGTAGGTGATAGCGAGGGAGATGAGGTGCCGGGAGCCGGGCTGGCGCTGCGGTGACAGCAGAGGGCACGCGTCGCTGCCGAGCACAAACTGTGCACCCAGACCGGGCATCGCTGCCCTGCTCCGGCTCCGCGGAGCGGGCTGGAAGCGTGGGGGTAAGGAAGCACTCACAGGAATTCAGTGCAATTCCATCGTCGGCAAAGCCACATGCCCCGCAGCGCTGCGGCAGAAAGAAAGGAACAGAATTGCCTCTGCCACAGCCGAGCGGGTGATGGATTTATCTGGCTGGAGAACGAGCGCAAAAAAATTCAGAGCACACCGATGCCATAGAGGAGCTGGGGGAAGGGGAACTGGGAAGTCAATCTGCAGCTCGCTCGCTGCTCCATGCCTGCACCAGAGTCATGAGGACGTCTGGAGGTCTGCCCTTACCCCTTTCCCAGGAGTCCCTGTGGGAGACAGTCCAGACTTGTACGGAGCAGATGGACTTCCTTTCTCACTCCCTCGTTGCTGGCTCCTTCAGGTCAGCACAAGGTGGTTTTCTGAACCAAAGCACGTGGTATTTTTCCTTTAGATTTTCCTTGAAAAGAAACATAAAAATTTTTCAGAAGGAGAACATCAGAGGGATTCTCACAAACATTACCTGAGAACTTTGGTCCATTCAACATTGTATCTGTCAACAAGGCTCAGACCCGATGGGAGTTCAGTTTCTCTCCTTTAAACAGACTGAGATATTTCTAGGGGAACAGTTCCATCAAAGCTTTGTCTCAGGTCCTGCCTCACCAGCCTCACAACCTCAGCTGAATCCCAAGAAGGTAAAGACAGCCAAGGTGGATGTCAGAGCCTTTCTGAGGCTGCTCTGGCTCCAGAGCCCAGTCATGTCCTGATGGAGGGTGTGACCATAGAGAAGAAACGGATCACACTTTCCTCAGGTGAGCTCCTGAAAATCAGTGGGACGAATCCAAGACACTTCCATGAGGTCGCCGTTCCCCTGTTGCTGGGGAACACTGATGCAATTCCTCCAGCCTCCCTCAGGCAGAGGGGAGGACAGAGGGACAGTCACCCAGCTCCAGTGCTGCACAGAGAGATGGAGTCAGAGCCAACCTGCTCTTCCAAGCCTTGTCCCCGTGTGCCTGGAAAAGCCATAGTAGCCAGAGAACATCAAAGCCAGGAATTCCCAGTGTGACTGACAGCCTGTGCTTGCCTGGAACTGGACTGTAGGAGCACAACAACCCCAACAACATTTCTCCTAACCTGAAGTCCCACTGGGCATTATTACTCTATGGCTGGATGCCCTGCACTGTCAGGTGTCCAGGGAGAGTTGGCAGGGCAGGATTGGGCTGGGTAGATGCAAAAATGAAAAACAAAGTGTGGGTGAAGACAGGGGCTGGAAAGGAACAGTTCTGGTCTGAACATCTTTAATAGAGCTGGGCTCATCCACACAGAAGTGCTGTGGGTAGCTGCGGAAAAACAAGGTGCTGAGCAGCCTGGGTATGGGCAGGACATCAAGAATGGCCTCTCAAAATCACTTAGGAATCAAGTCTGGTATCTTCCCCCATTTGGTGGCAGCAGGACCATACAAATTCCTAAAACCATCCCTGCCAGCCCACCTGGAGCCCATCCATCTCTGACTGAGCTATGCAATTCTGCAAAATCCCATTAGGTGTGTCTAAGTCCTGCTGGCCCCACAGGAAGTTATCAGGAAATGAGAAATAGGGGAACTCATCAGTGAGGTTGTTCCTGCACTGTGCCAGCTCCTACAGCTCTCATCTCCATATTGGTGTCCAGGTGGGTCCAAAGGGTGATCAAATGTAGCACAGCTCTCCATCCTATGCAGCAATCCAAGGCTGCACACCAGCCCATTGCTGTGCTCCAAGAAACAGAGGTGCTGAACTGATCCCTCTGGCACTTCAGGGCAGATCCATCACTGTGGAAGGCAAAGGAGGATGGTAGCTCTGAAGTGATGGGGGTTCCCAGTGTCCCCACCCCTTGGGGTGACATGCTGAATGACAGAAGGGGTGCCAGCCTGGAGAGTTGCCTGCTGTGCAGTGGCAGGGGATGTTAGGTAACAGCTGCCAGTAAGCCACAGGGGAGTATAAAATAATCCAGTGTTGTCTCCCATTTCCATCTCTGCTCCTCTCCAGTGTGGAACCCAAGCAGGCTGCACTGCCCTGGGCTGTGGGAGCTGGGATGAACTGGTGGGGAGTTGGAGCCTTCTGCAAAGCTGGCCCAGGCTTGCACTGCAGAGTGGCACAGCTGGGCTGGGCTGTGCCAAGCAGAAGAGCTTGGGGGGTACAAAACAAATCTATTCTCAGTGCAAGTAGAATGGGAGAGCCCAGCTTGCTGCTACTGGCACATCTAGAAAAGTGGTGAAATTATTGCTGCTGAGAGAGTCCTTTCCTAGGAAACCTCTCTTGAAGGCAGGCAAGAGGTCCAGGATAGGTTTGATGCCCTGGCATCTGCTGCCTTGGCCATGTGCCATGCCCAGGACTGGCTCTGCTTCTTTGCTCACGGGAGCAGACAGAGGCTGGTCCAGCTGCTAACACAGGATCTTGGTGGAGAGAAAAGCTCTGACAGTCACAGCCGTTAGGGACAATCTGCTCTTTTGAGTCCAATCACTTCCCTTGGCCTTGGTAGGAGGCTGTGTCCTGTGCCCAAAGCAAGGGAATTTGTCTAAACCAGAGCAGGGGCTGATTTTTCTCCACTGGTTTCCCCAGAGCAAGATCAGAGCTAGAAGACAGACAGGGTTCCAGGAGCACAGAGCTTGGCCTTGCTCACGTCAGGCAGATGGGGAAAAGCTGGCTGTAAATGCAGCACAAGTAAACCCAACCCTCAGGGTCTCATGGGCTACAAATGAAGGCTTATTCTCTCATGATTGTCATTAATTTTGCTCTACAATTTGGGAAAGATGAAGAGGATGAAAGCTGTGCGAGGCTGCCGAGCCGCACTGCATAAAGGAAGGGAGGCACCATCCAGGGAGGGCAGCCACAGTGCAGCCCAAAGTTCTACCTGGTCTGGAACCAGCAAGCAGCACCAATTCATCATGTTGGACTGTGAAACAGAGCAGGAACACTTCATTTCAACACTTCACTTCACACTCCCAGGTCAGCTTCAGCAAACCTAGACAGCAGCACCAGGGTTGAAAGTGGGGCAGGGGATGCACATTAATTCATCATGAAACAAAATGCCATTTTGAAGGTTTCTGGACACCTTTTTGCAGTACTTGAATTCTTGTCCCTTCAAGTCTTTGACTTTCCTCAGATGGAAATTGAGATAGGAGATATTCTGATACCCCTTTTTTGAGAACAGAGGCCCTTTCCAGCAGATCCTGCTCTGCTCCTGCCAGCTGGGAGACAGCTGAGGAGGCTGATCTTTTGGGGGGTTTAAGCAGCTTTTCCCATTGTGGGCTCCAGCCAGCTCACAGGGAGAGGCTGGAGGAGTGGGGGAGCCTGGCCATCCCAGTGGGACAGCTGCATCCCAAGGGAGCAGCGCGTCCAGCGATCCTGAGATGGAGACAAGGGTCCCCGCAGACTGAGCCAGGGACCAGCATACCCCGAGCCAGGCACGGATTTGTTATCGCTTCCCGGAACTGCAGAGCCACGGCAGGAGCCAGGGCGCTCTCCCCGGAGGCTCCCCCTGCCCCCGGACCTGCCCGCGGGAGGGAATCTGGGAACGGACCGGTGCCGGAGAGACCCACAGGGGCAGGGGAGGCGAAATGACCCCCAAGGGCACCTCAGCAACCCCATCCCGTGCAGGAGCCGGAGGCAATCGCCAAAATCGGATTCTGGAGCCGTTTTTCACCCGACGGGGCGGGACCCGGCCCCAGGGCGAGGGGCTTTGGCAGAGCAGTCTGGGGGGGCTTCAGCCTCCGGCACTGGGTCAGAGCCGCAGGTGGGCGCTGAGAGCCGGGACCCCCCACCGCCGCTCCGGTGGGCTTGTGGCCGGGAAGGGGGGAGCGGATGGGCAGGGTCGGGAGCTCTGAAGGGCTGTGATTTGGGGACGGGGACTGGGGACGGCCGGAGGGGAGGGGAGGGGAGCTCAGGGAGAACCGTGGAGGCTCGGCCGGCGCCGGGCAGAGCGGAGCATCCCCGGTCCCGTTCCCCCCCCCCGTCCCAGAGACCCACCCCCGGCGGCGTGGGGCGAGGGGGGCGCCCCCGCCTTGACGTCAGGAGAAGGGTTTATAAGGGCGGCGGGCGGCGAGGAGATCCCCACCGCCGGAGCCGAGCCGCAGCGGAGCCGCCAGCGCCTCCCGCCGCCGCCTCCCGCGCTCGACCCGCCGGCGAGATGCTGTCGTGCCGCCTCCAGTGCGCCCTGGCCCTGCTCTCCATCGCCCTGGCCCTCGGCACCGTCTCGGCCGCCCCCTCGGACCCGCGGCTCCGGCAGTTCCTGCAGAAGTCGCTGGCCGCCGCCGCCGGGAAGCAGGTGAGAGCCCCGCGACGGGGCGGACAGCGCGGGTACCCCTCGGCCCCGCCGGCCGCGCTGCCGGCTCCCGCTTCCACAGAGAGCCCGATTCCCCTCGGCAGAGCCTCCGCTCCCTGTCAGAGCCCCTGGCACCCCTGCTGCAGAGCCCTCCAGTTCCTCGCCAGACTTCCCGAATGTCCCCGTTTCAGGCGCCCGGTTCCTTCCTGCAGAGCCTTGTTCCCCCGCAGATCCCCCGGTTCCCCGCCGGGCTGAGCCATCAGGTGGGGCAGCTGGTGCTGGGAGGTGAGACGGTCCAGCTGGGTGCTGGTGGTCAGTGAGGAGCAGGCACTGCTGGGACACGGGGCAGAGCGCCTGGTGATGCTCCCAAGGGTTTCTCCGGGTCACAGAACGAAGGCAGCTTCCCCAGAGCAGAGAGCAGTGGCCTTACCTGTGCTGGGTGACAGCCGAGGCTGGGAGGGACTAGAAGAAAAATAAGTCCCAGTGAGATGGAGACCAGGTCAACCTCCCCTGCCATCTCTCCCAAAGACCTTTCCCGTGTCACTTTAGCAGCAGGCTCGTGGCACCCTTGCTGAGTGTGGCGCTGGGTGCTGGAGCCGTGGGAAGAGCAGGCAAAGACCAGTTTGTTCCCTGTCACAGACAGGACAGCGGTCTGCTCCCCACACCAGGTAGATGCCATAGACACAGCTGCTGCGTAGCAGCTGTCAGGCTGGGCTCTTTGAAAGCCAGGGCTCCTCTTCTCCTCCTGCATCTTGAATGTCTCTCCTCTGGCCACGGGGAAGTCTTAGAGGCACAGAGTGGTGAGCCCCCAAAAATCAAGGAGTAATTGTGGTCTCTATCTCTTTCTCCCTTTCTGTCTTTTGTCCCCAAGGAACTGGCCAAGTACTTTTTGGCAGAACTGCTTTCAGAGCCAAGTCAGACAGAAAATGAAGCCCTGGAGTCTGAGGACTTGTCCCGAGGGGCTGAGCAGGATGAAGTGAGACTGGAGCTGGAGCGCTCGGCTAACTCAAATCCCGCTCTGGCACCCCGGGAACGCAAAGCAGGCTGCAAGAACTTCTTCTGGAAAACTTTCACATCCTGTTAGCTTTTGAAACCCACCTCTCCTCCCCATCCATCCCTGCCTTGCCCTGAGCAGAACCTTCACCACAAGAGGCGAAGACTGTAAATACACAATCCACAGTTATGGTGAAATTAAACAAACAAGGAAAATTTGAGTTTGATTTCCACTTGTTTTAATAAAACTTTCTGTTCCAATTGTACATGATTTGCTTGAGTTGTGATTTCTGACTAGTTCTTTGATGACATGCACTCTGCAACTCTTTCAAATGTACTATTTTTAATTCTCTGTTGCAATAAAATTTATGTTTCAAACGGTGATGCTGAGGCTTGGTGGTCAATGAGAAAACTGAGATTACCTCTCAGGCTGCTCATATTCAGAATGCTGCCTGTCTCAGGGCAGCCAACACTGTCCACATCCACACATATGCACACACAGACAGAGAGTATCATAATGTGATCTTTTTTTTGTGGTCTTTCTAAAGAACTAGAGCCACAGTGATATTTTAGCTATCAAATCCCCGCAGCTGTGGCTGAATCAAATCCACAGTGCATGGCACTTCAAGTCAGTCTGGAGGATTTACACCCATCACCAGAGAGATCAGTAAAGATCTCAGCTGTGTATTTCAAGTGATGGGGATGATAAAAGTAGTTCATGGTACAAGTTTACACCACACATCTCATTCCCTCCTCAGCCACAGGCACTGAAAGGTTTTCTGTCCTGGTATATTTTACTCCTTGCAGCATTCCTGACAAACAGTGTTTCTGGGATTCCTTCAGAAAGTTTTCCTTTGTTCTGCTGTGAAGGGGGAGATTTCACCTATAAGGTCTCCTGAGATGTTAACCCCATGACACCAGCCCCACTCCATCTAATGAACTGGTCACAGCAGTTTTTCTACCCACCTCATCATCTTGAAAGGCAATATTGAAGGGTTCAGCAGGGTAGGAGATAGCATTGTGAGAAAAACATTCTTTTTTCAATGGAAGATGGTTTTTTCATGCTTTTGCAGAGTCTCGGCTTTCTGGCTGTGCTGGTTTGTGCCACACACTCACAGGTGAATTGGTGCCATAGAGCAAACATCCTGCAGAGGGGACAGGTGCCACTTTGATGAGAAATTCATCATTCAGGATTAAAAATAACAAATATTTTGTAGTCGTCATATATGAAAGAAGGGTGAAAATTTGGGGGATTTTAGAAATGTTAATGGGCAGAGGGCTCAGCATGAGCCAGTGGAGCTGGATTCCCCAGCTGAAGGCTTGTTAAGTTGCCTCTGTGGGGAATCACTCTTGATGGCTCATGGACCATTGCTTTCATTCTTGGTCTGTGCCTCCTTTCCCTGTAGGCGGGGGGCTGTTGGATACCAGCTCCGGGGAAGGTGAATCCCTTGTTGTTGGGAACTGTAGCAGTGCCAGTGTGAAATCCCAGCCCTGCTACAGAGCTCGCTGCGCTCTTCCACAAACAAAGGCAACAGGCAAAGGCAGCAGGGACATGCCCAGGGAGGGGAGTGCTGGTGTCAGCCCCTCTGAGGGGGCCAGAGGCAGGGCTGGATTCCGTCCTCCCTTGCTGCAGCAGGGCAGTCGTGGCTTAGCCTGTGCTGCAGGCAGGGCTAAGGGCTGCAGCTGGCTCAGCTGGATCCTGAACCTGCTGGAGAAGCCTTGCTGTGACAGGATCCTGTATCTCCCCAGCTCCTGGGAGCTTCCTCTCCTCCTTCCTTGGAAGTGGCATAGGTTTTTTAGTGTGGTCTGGGGAAATGCTTGCTCCACCTGCAGTGCCTTGGAGTTTGGGGCGCTGCTCTCTTTACCATAGCTGGGTCCAGTGCAGACTGGGCAGGGCACAGTGATCCTCACAGCACTTTGTGAGGACAGGAGGAGAGCCTTACCCTCTTTGAGCCCTGGATTGCTGCAGCTGGTGCAGCTGTGGAGGGTGCAGGATTAACTCACTGTTGGGGGATGGACAGGGCTGCACTGCAGGGAAAAGCCTCCAAAAAGATGTTTGAGAAGTGCAGGTAATATAGATCAATAATCAGCCTCAAAAAGCAGGCAGGGTAAGAATAGGACTCAGTTTGAAAATGTGGAGACAGACTCTGTGAGGAGAGAGTAATTGTCCCAGCTCACATCTGATTCCTTCGCTGCTGTGTAGCCTCAACAGAGCAGAGTTTAGGGGATTCAGTAAAGCAGAGACCTCCCCATCCCCGGCTGCTCACTCTTGTGTTGACTGAGGTTCCTTGTAGCTTTCCAGAAGAGGCTAATTTTTCAATGCTGAGACAGCCTCAAGAGATCAGCTAGAAGAACAGGAGGGGGGTGGAGGGGCCAGGGGCTTGAATATTCTTATTGCAGAGTCCATCTTTCATGGGATATAAATAGATCACTACTCGTCTGAGGCTTTTCCCCTTGTTCATAATGCTCAAGTCATGCTTCTGAAGGGAGTTTAATCCTGCCAATTGCTGGAGTGAAACTCATCCCAAATAGGGATGAGGATGATCCTCAGTCACAAGCAGGAATTAAAAACGGTGATTCATGAGCTACACCAGCCTGTTTCAATACAGCTGATGGCACATCATGGCAGCTTCTGGGAAGCTTAATGAAGACGTACTGGTGAAGGCATGTCCCCAGCTCAGAGACAGAACGCCAAACTGCTCCTTGTGTCAGCTCAGGAGATCCTGGAGTCTGGGGAGCTGGCTTCCAAGGCACTAAATGCAGTATCACCACATGTAATTGCACTGTGGCAGCACCAGCAATCCCAGGTGCTGGGAGCTGTAGAAACATGATGCAGGAGACGGTCTTGCCATGCTGAGCTAAAAAGACTAGAAAGAAAAATAAAGATTTCTTTTTCCCCTTTGATATGTGGGAGTTTTGGGCTAAAGAGACTAAATAACTATATTCAATCCCTGGACATGGAGCCATGGAAGAGTGCTCCAGGCTGGGGTCACTCCTGCTGTGCAAGGCTGAGTCTGGATGAGCACACAGCCAGAGCTGCCCAAGGGCAGAGCAGTTTCTGGGACATTCTCTGCAGGTCAGAAAGGAGGCTCAATGGAGGGACAGCCTCAGCATGGGTCTGGGAGAGGTTAGGGGCTGTGGTGATCCACACTCAGATGATTCATCTCCCCTCTTGCACTTGGTGCCACGGGCAGACCGAAGTAATGCCCCTCCAGTTGATACCTTCATCAGCAGATGATTCATCTGAGGAAATGCGGAGAAATGTCCATAAGGAACAACTTAAAAGGGCTTGAAACTGCTGCTGAAGAGTTGTCCTTAATGAAAACCAGAAAAACTGTATAAGACCTGGAAACACACATCTCCTATGGGACATCAGTGAGGAGCTTCTCAGCCATCCCCAAAGGCAGAGTCCCAACCATGCCAGGGAGTGTCTCTTGATCCAACAAGAGGCCAAGATTATTTTTTAGGTATAGTTCTAACTGGTGAAAAAGGGAAGTCCTCCTTGGTCCAGAAGGCTTGTTGGGGACAAATAGCTTGGAGTGATCTTAGCTGAGCTGCAGAGGAAGAACCTGTGAGACCCAGATTTCATATCCTGAGTCCACTCTGGCACCATCTAACTCGATTTGGCTCTGCAGAAAAGACCAAGAACTGGGACCCATGGGGACAAATTCCCTTCCCCCAGAAGAGCCCATAAGATGCTCTGTGGTGCCTTTGCCTTTACTCTGCCTCTGGGGCTCCTCACAAGCATTGCACCAGCTGACTGCAGCCACCGGGAGCATCTCTGGTTCCCAGACCTCTGCTTGCACCACAGGAAGGTTCCCTTTCATCCCACCCAACTCCCAGCATCTCTGAGGAGCACCAGATCTGCCCCCAGCCCCTGCATGGGTGAGCACCAGGTGCTTGGAGAGAAGCACTCACTGCTGCAACAGAGTCCTAATTCTCAGCAAGCAAAGCAGCAGGATGGTTATTGAGCAGGGTAAGAGAAGATATACCTAGGCAATAAAAGCTGTTATGATAAAGGAACAGACTGTACTCTTTCCTCACTGAACAACTTCTGACTCTTTGTCAGCTTATCACCGGAATAATGCAATAAAAAACACTTTTATTCCTTTTTTCTTCACCATTGTCTGTATTTTATTAGGGAATTATTTGTTATTTTTTCCCAACACCCAGTTCCACTTCTGAGAATAGCTGTTTGGCCAGATACTGGGTATCTCAGAAAACTTTTTGTATCCCAGTTTTAGAAAACTTACCCCATAAACAACTTGTAGAATACAAGAAAAAAATTAACAAAGTCACAAAAAACCCCCACAAGTTCAGCTTTCTCCATATGTATATTAAAAATGCCAGTTTGTGCCATGAACTATTACTTCCAGTATCATCTGATAAAGAAACACATCTGGTCATTCAATTAACAAAATCAATTTAACGAAGGTCCCCAGTATTTTCTACAAAGATATTCCCTGAGGAAACATGAAATAATGCAAACCCAGGCTTTGTTTATCACCCAGACTGGCTGCTGGACAAGAGAGAGAGTGACTTGGTCTCACATACAGCAACAGAGCATCCCTCCTGATGCTCTCCACTGCTTGCCTCCCCCTCCCTTGCAGCTAGCTCTTGCAGACAGCAGCCTGCTGTGCTCTGTGGTGCAGAAGGATGAAGCGCTTCTGGCCTCCAGCCCTGGAAAAGCATTCCCAGGAGGTGAGCTGAGAGATGCTCCGGGCCCTCCATACTCATCCCACAACCCCTGTTGGGAGATATCCCAGGCACAGAGCCAAAGTCAGTGATTCCCTCCCAGCCCAGCAATAAGCCCAGTGCTGCTCTGCCCCAAGGTAGATCATTTGCTCCCTTACACAGAGCTCTGTATTCTGCCTTCAAGGAAAACCTCTCCTTTTGCTCATGACTGAGCTTTAGGAAGAAAAAGGATCCCTCTGGAAATCAGCAGTCACATTTGCAAATCTCTTTTGTAAATCTTTTCTGGCAGCTCTTTTCTCCTGCTTTACTTCTTGTGGCTGTCAGGGTTGGTGATTCTTCCCAGAGGCTGCTCAAACACAGCACCCCTCACCCTGTGTGCCTGGCCCCGCAGCAGAGTGCTCTCCAGAGGTGCCATGGGGGGGACAGCGCCGAGCACAAGCCCAGCCTGGGGGTGCTCTGCAGCCAGCAGAGAGAGCCAAAGAGCGCCGAGAGCCCGCCCAAGGTCCCTCTGTACCCGAGCAATGCTCAGGATGAGGGTCCTCTGAGCCACGAGCTGTTCCACCTCTGGCTACGACCTCACCACAGGGAGATGGGCTGCAGGTCCTGCAAAGAGGGGCTTTCTGTGGAGCAGCACTTTTGGGGAGCTGGAGCTGTGTCAGGATGCAGGCAGTGCTGTTGCACTGACAAGGATTTTTTTTTCCCCAAACTAAGTGCCTGCTTCTCATTTCTAAAGTGCATTTCTCATGTCACAGCTGCCAGTTTTTAACATGTCAGAATAAAGTTAAATAACATGATAATAAGTTAAGTGCTCTACCTAGGGTAAAATGCAGTGGGTTTTGTCCTAATGGCAACTTTCAAGAAACTGCTTCCATGTAGATCTTGTTCTCTTGGCATTTTTTGTTTTTCATCCTCTCCTTATTCACTCAGATCTTCTGAAGCTTCACAGTCTCAGCAGCAGTGGCAGGAGCAGAGGAAGGAATTAGTCTGTTCAAAACAGCTGGGGATCTTCCTGAAGAAGGTTTGAGGATGCTGGGTCATATTGCAAAACAGGAACCTGGCAGGTCAAGAGTTTCTTCAACAATGTGTTTCAGTGAGAAATCTCAGCATGGTTCAAACACAAGATGTGAAGTCTCATCTCATGCAGAGATGCACCCCTGAAGCCAGAGCCCACCTGCTCTCAAGGAGGACATTTCAGTGGTGGATATGGTTCCCCAGACACTGCCTCCACATGCAAGTAAGCAAGTGAGCAGGCTGGTCTGCAGAAAACACAATCTCTTTAGGCTGAAAGGTATAATCCAGTTAGATATGAACCCTGAATTCCAAACTCTGCTTATCTCCTCAGTGATGACACATGTCATAACGTCACCTCCACCATCAATTCCCTTATTTGTCACACTAGCAGCGGTGATACTGACACCAGCAACAAGGCAAAGAAAGAAATTGAGGAGATCCTGAGACAGAGGAACAAAGTAGAAGCCATGTCTGGGCACATTAATGAGTTCCTTGTAGCCACCTTTCAATCAATCAAGTTTATCAACCAGCAGCAGGAAGAAGATAAGAAATGAGGGAAGGAACAAATCATTCTGTGGTGTAATTGTGTCATCCTGTAACTCTATCTTCCAGGAGAAGAAACTGGCTCAGGAGACCTTAGTGGAAATGCTTAAGGATGTAATGAACAACCTCTTTACCTTAATGCTAGAATTCCTGAATGGAAACATAAAGGAAAACTAACACAGCCATTGATGTCCTCATGAAGAGGGTGTTGGGAAAATCTGACCACATGCTGATTTTTTGGGGTCCAAGGCAGCCTGACTGCTGAGGGCAAGCCAGATAAGTTTTCTGAGCTGCTGGCCAAGTGCCTGTGGAGGATCACATGGCTTCTGCCAGGCACCATCAGCAGCAACCTGGATGCAGTCCTGCTGGATGCCCACCTCACAGCACTGCAAAGCACAAAGCAGGTGGTACCTTGAAATAATTTTCTAGAAAATTTTCTCCAAATAGAGTTTGAAGGTCTAGAGGAGTTATACATATGAATGTAAGAAAAAGTGGCCTGGGGGAAGTTGGAGTTTTTCATAGAAAACCTCTCCCTCTTCTTGCAGAGCTGTGTGAAGCAAAGCCTAGACATCATCCAGCAGAGCAGGACACCAGAGAAGCTTGTTCCTCCTCCTCCTCCCTTGGGGAATACACTGAGGTGTAAACATCTCCTCTTAGATCCATAGAGATCACAGGAGGGTCCATGAGGGGGAGGAGTTGATGCCATCCTGCCACCTGGAAGACTGCAGCAACAGCCACTACCCTGCAGAACCAACATAACCCTGCAAGTTGAACAGCCCACAACAGATTCAGATCCTCACAAAGGATGCCAACATCATGTTTCTCCCTGGGGTGATATCCCTGGGGGCAGGAAGAACCACCAGCAGAAAAAGCACTGGGACCTCAGAATTATCCAGGTCTCCTCCACACACACATCAGCAGGCAGATGGTGAGAGCCACAAACCAACAAATAATAAACTCCAGAATGAATAACCATGTGAGTTTTCTCTTTTTGCCCTTTAAAAAAAGTAAGGTGAGTAACACCTTAAAAACTGAGCACAGAGCACAGAAATCTGGCCAGGGCAGAGAACAAGCTGGGGCTGGCCCTTCCAGGAGACCCTTCACAGGAGTTCTGCCATGGGATTTTCCAGCATTCTAACATTCACAGTTAGCAAAGTATCAGACCAACCGTGCCCTGTTTCCCAGATGAGAGAGAGATCAGGGCGTCCAAACAGCCTCTCTACCTTTCTGAACATTGACCACCAGTTGCCCAGGGAGCCTGCCAAAGACAAAGGTTGCAAGAGGAAATTCATAGGAGAAAGCGATTTGTAAAAGTTGCAGGTTTCTCTTAGGTAAAATCAATATATAGACTTTCAAACCCACTTTCACTTGTCAGGCTGAAAGAGTTTGAGAGAGCAGAGTTGCTATGGACAACTGCAGAATGCCAATGCCTCACCCTGGCCCATCCATCAGCTCCACTTTTCTGAGTACGCTGCTATTCTCATGTAAAATCGCCTTAATTTCTCTTTAACACCCCTCTTGTCTCTAAGTTCCTAAGGTGGGAGTCCTTAGCTTTGTGTCAGGTATAACAGTAAGCACTTCAATGATGCTCACTAAATTACAAGGCTTTTTTACTAATAGACAATTCAGTCAATTACAAAATGCTATTAAGCATTTGTGCTCAGGCAGAGCAACCTAGGTGCCTGGTGAACATGGCAAACCAATATTTTTAATTAAAATAAGAAGAAAAGAACACACAAGCTGATTACCAGCCAACAAGAAAATTACCTCCCAGAGATCTCAAAGTGTAATTACCCTTTTTGAATGACCAAAATGACTGGTTTGCTGCAGACTATAATTCTCTCTAATGCTGCTACAAAATCATGGCCACCCTCTCACCTATCCCATTCATCCAGTGCTGTATCTGCCCAGGGGCTGCTCAAGTACACATTAAATCATGCTTTGGTGCTCATGTGTGGTTTCTGCCTAATTTTCTGGCTGTGTAGCTGGAGGATTCACAATGAGGACATGGCTGATACCTGCAGAGGTTCTCTTCTTCCATTCCTTCCTGCTCTGCCCTTGTGACAGCCTCTGTTTTTGTGCTAAAGGACATTCCTGGAGTGGAGCTGTGTCACTTACATGCAACATAATTGGCTGCCCTGTATGTGGCCCTTTAAGAGCAAATTCATATCCGTGTTGAACTCTGAGGTCAGGCAACTGGATGTGCTGTTCCAGGAGACTTCCCTCAGTGCTGTGCTCCCTTTTTCCTAGTAGCAAGTGCCCTATGAGCATTCATTCCTGGAAATGCTCTCTACAGATGCCCAAACACCATTCCAGTGTAGTTACCTGATGGGTCTGTCCATCCACTGCCTTGTCACTCAGTCCAGCCTGAAATTTCCCTTTGCAAAAGCCTTCCTGGCCATGGGCTCTCACCAGGCTTCCTCCTGCCCCACACAGCAGCTGCAGTGCTGCATCTGGCTCACTGCTAGAGGAAAAGCCATTAAAAAGCTGACAGAGCTGATATGGTGAGGCCACACACTATGCTGCAGCCAGGGGACACGTACAGACTCCTTTCCTATTATGCTGAAGGCCTGATCCATTCCTTAAGGGTTCCAGAGACTGTAGGAAACAGGGAAAAGTCAAGTGTTTGGAAGCTTTGCAGTATTTGCCTGGCAGGCAAACTATGCATTCATGCTATCAGAGTGCCTCAGAGCCCTTGCCAGCCATCAGAAGCCTCCTGCAGTGGGTGCAGAACAAAGTCAGAGCAAGTGACAGTCCTTGCCCTGCAGATCCTGCATGTGATAAGAGATAAATGCATCAGCAGAGATGCCCTGGAGTCCTACAGGAGCAAGCAGCCTCTCCAATATTCTCAGCTGTTCTCTCAGGTGCCCTAGAGCACAGCCCCAGAGCAGCTCTCAGGAGTGCCCTGAGCATCCAGATCATGATCTCTACAGGCCATTCTTGCTTGCAGCTCCTTGCCCCTGGCAGACAACAACATGCAATGGGGTATCATGGGTCTAAGTGCTTATTCTGGAGCTTACACCAGAGGAGCAGGGTCCTGCCTGTGAAGCAATGGTTAAGGAATGGGTCCTAACACACAGGATGATGCTCTTGCCAGCTCAACAGGCTGAGCTTTGCTGGATAACAGTTCAATTTTGCCCTCTCCTGCCTCCCAGCCAGACAGTCCTCCAGGCTGTTCATCTTCCCCCACAGCCCAGGGGAAGAAAAAAGAGCAGAAGAGCACCTGGGTCATGAGACAAAGAAGGAGAGCTACAAAGATCTCATAAGGGAAAGCTGACCTGGTACCTTTTGCTCTTTCCTGGTTCAGTCCTCTTCCATTTGCTGGAATCACAATCAAACTGTGTTCTCAGGAGGTAGCAGGGTCAGAGAGATCAAGGAATTATAAATAAATACAGTATAAACAAATCAATCAGAGGGATAAAAACATTCGACAGAGACACACTAATTAAAAATATAATAATCCAGATAGTGGACATTTATTTAAAATGGTGCAATTACAGCTTTTAATCATCCAGGTTTAAATTAACAGCAGCAGTGAAGTGGCTGCACAAATGTGTTCTCTGTAATGAACTGATATTAGAAAGCCAGCCTGGTGATCTCTCCCTCTCTCAGGCTAATTCTCCCTCCTCTCATTGTAAAATAACCTTTTGGTGTCATTTTCTTGTAGAGTCTTGAAGATGAAGATACAATATTGGAGCTAAATTAAATCCCCTTCACATATTTCTCTTCTTTCAAGCTGTAAAAATTGCTGGTATCAGTCATTCAGTCTCTAGTGCTGACGCCACCACACTTGAGGAGAACATCTGGGGGCCCCAAGAGTCATTATAGGGAAAATAAAATCCTATATTACAATCAGTCAGCAATTAAAAGGCAGGATGCAGGAGGGCAAATCCTGCAAGATGCTGAGCAGGCTTGATGGGGAAATCAAATGTTAGACCTGTGATGCTCTGGGGCTCTTTTCTTCTCAACCAAGTCATTTGAGAGGAGGTTAGAAAATTTCTACATCTGCTCCTGCCCAGCACGAATGGTCTTGGAAATAGCTTGTGTTAATCTGAGTCAGTACTGATGCAAAGGCCACAGGTTTCCAACTGGCCCCATCTGCAGGGCTGGGGGCCAGTCTTGCATTGGCTGGCAGGTCCCAGCCAGGCTCAGGATCCAAACAGCCGTGGTGTGATGGAGGCAACACTCAGCTTGCCATGTGAAGCCCACGTGGTTACAGTGGGCTCCACTCAGGCACAGGCAGGTCAGAGACAGCAAAGCTCTCTGTCCCTGGTATGGTTCTGACAGGAACACAGTGGGTCTGATCTGCCTGGGCAGCTGTCAGGGCCTTTCTCCCACCCGTGGATCCCCAGCTCCCCTGTTAATGCACCTTTCCCACAGGAAGCCCTGTGTCTGCCAGGAGAGGTGCTGAGGAGCTCACTGCAGGGGCAGAAGTGAGCAGAATTACAGACACGTAGCCAGTAAAACTGTTGGAGGAAAATCCTTTCAGACATGGCTGTCCTGAGATGGATTCAAACTCGCAGCCAAGGAGAGACAATTCTCCAGTGCCTGCTAAAGCTCTGCTGCTCTGCAACCTCTGCTGCTGCCAGCCAGCAAGCACAGCTCTGCCCTGACCCTGCCTTTGCTCCGGCCCTGTGTCATCCTCTGCACAGGGAGAGTCACAGCAAGCCAGAACCAACCCAAAAGTTCCTGAGCTCAAGAGTCAGCTTCCAGCAATGTCCCCCAAGTCGTGTTGGTGACAATGCTGGTCCTGCTCACAGTGTTAGGATGCTTCACACCTCAGCTGGATTTCCTTCAAGACTGCAAGAAAAGGGACAAGAATTAAAAAGCAACATTAAAAAAACAATTTTGGAAGTATGGAAAGATTTCTGTGTGGGAAATGACTACCATGCAGGAGAGTAGATGTGTGACTGTGTGTGGATGACACTTGTACCTTTGCGTGTGTAAGCCACAGCTTCTCCCAGAGCTGCTGACCCACTCCTGGATTCTGGCCATGGTCACCAAACATGATTACCTACCTGCATCCCTAGTCCTGAGCACATGATTAAAATCAGGAACCTTTGGAAAGAGAATTTCATTTCATTAGCACCAAAGCTTCCTCTCCTTCCTGTTTACCCAAGGGGTGTGCAAACATACAGAGAGAGAGCAAGAGTCACACAGCCCTCACTGCTGTGGTGGGCACTGCAATTACCTGGCATGCACATTAAGATTAATAAATATTAACTTTACTTGTGTTTATACTGTCCACTTAAAATGGAAACAACATGCTTTGCTACTTAATCAAATTAGAGCTATAAAATTATTTCCCTTTTAAAAGGTTCATTTCTGTTTGGTTCGCAATTAATGTTGATGATTTGAGTCCCATTTCGAAATACAGTGAAATAGCAGAAGTGCAACAGGGCTTTAATGGAGTCATAGCACACATCAGGTAATAAAGCCTAACAGACCATTTACTTTGAGTACTCTAATTATTTGAGAGCTCTTTTAAAAACAGAAAACTGACATTTGAAAACTGTAATTTCACTTGAATTAATTTTTAAAAGAAGCTGGATAAACCAAACAAATAAAAAAAGCGAAAACCTGTCTTTTAAAATATTTCTTTCCAATTCCCTTCAGCCGGGCCAAGTCCCAGGCTGACACTAAGGAGGAAATTTTCCCGTTTGTTTTTCTCTAACTTTTCTCTCTTCAGGGTGTGCAGGACAGAGATGACCAGTTGCATCCTGGGTCCTCACACAACCAGCCTTGCACCATCACTGAAAGCATCTCAAGGAATCAGTGCACCTTCTTGTAGGTGAAGGTGCATTGTCCCACCCCTCTCAGAGCTGCAGCAGACAAAGTCTCTGTCATTGCCTCGTCTAAGAGA
This sequence comes from Dicaeum eximium, assembly GCA_013396995.1. Taxonomy (NCBI): domain Eukaryota; kingdom Metazoa; phylum Chordata; class Aves; order Passeriformes; family Dicaeidae; genus Dicaeum; species Dicaeum eximium. The sequence continues at coordinate 1,355,789 of VWZP01000481.1, read as the reverse complement.
CACAAAAACCCCTTCAAGACATTTAGCACAACCAACGAGGTATTTATCAGCTGTACCTTAGTCTGGGACACAACTCTGGTGAGGCAGAGTGCATCTCCCACAGCTTTCTTGCCTCTGCAGAACTAGCAAGGTTTAATTCTTCTTCTTTTCAAACCAGCACCAAAGCACCAGCACAACTGAGGCAGGAGGGGACCTCTGGAGGTCTCTGGCCCACCCGCCTGCACAAAGGGTCCAGCTTTAAAGTTAGATTGTGTTGTTCTGGTTTTGTCATGCTGAGTTTTTAATATCTCCAAAGACAGAGATGCTTCACAGTCACCATTTGACTACAGCCACAGAGAAGACAAAATTACATGGAATACATGGAAAGGCTGCTTCTAGCAAGAGGAAGCAAGACCACACAAAGAAGAGGGAGGTGCAGAACCTGGCCCCAGATCTGGTGGCCTGGTTTCCTGAAGCACAGCTGTTCCCCCTTGCAGTACATGTGTTCCTTCACAGCTAAATCTATTTGCAAGGCACTACAAGCTAAGACAAATTTGCCCCCAAAGTAATAACTTTTCAATTACCTTCGTTATGCCTTGCTCAACACAACAGCACAGCACCTCTTGAGGGAGCAGCTGAGTATTTCTCTCCAGGGTACACATTTATTATTTTAAGAATCATTTAATTTTCCATCTGAACAAAAGGGGCAAATGTAGGTCCTGAATGACTCCAGGGCCCCGTTCAATACATTGCTGTGTTATCCATCACAGCAATTACATGTGGTAATTCATCTCTGAGAAACTTCAGTGTGTGGATCTGAGAGCATTTGACATATCTGGCATGGCTCAAAAGTCTGGGAGCCCATGGAAAAAGGGATCATGACTGGGAAATGTGCCATTCTGCTCAAGAAACTCAGGCAAAAGTTTCAGTACTGACACTTTTAGCACACCAACAGCCTGTAGCCTGGCTTCCAATACCTTTCCCAAACTCTGGCTTCCCATAGCATGCACTCATCCCTGCAAGCCCCATTGCTGGAGCAAATGGGATTTACAGTATCTGTGTGGTGATGTTCTTCACAACAGGTTCCCTGTTGGCTCTGACAGTGAGAGAAATGTGACTAAACACCACCACAGCAAATAGTCCACCAGAGACACCATTTACTCTCTGAGGTCTGTGTGTCTGTTACTCTCTGAGTGTCTATAATTCGCTGTCTCTTCATCAGTGACCTGCAGAGCTTGAACCAAAATCCACCAAGGGACAAATAGAAAAGTTACAATTTCTATAGCTAAAGGAATTACCAAGACAGCTCTGATCTTATAGCTGAGATCTCTCCATGCTTCCAATCACCCTCTGCCATCTTTATTTGCCTCCCAGTATCTATTTAGAAAAGGCTGCCTGGGACAGAGATGCTACTGTAGGCTGTGAGCTTGTGCTTGGCACAGATCTAGCCACGATTAGATATCCAGGATATTCTCCAGATTCTCCTTACCTGGCTGCCTGTTAGTGGTGTGAACACTTGGTCTGTAAGGCTGGGCCCTGAGCACTGCACACAGCCTCAGGGTGCTTATTCAGAAACTCTCCCTGCCAGCTGGGAGTGGGTGGGAGTCCAATCCCAGCTATAATTCAGAACAGCCTATATGGAGATCTCAATCCCTTCAGCCAGGGTACTTCAGCAGACATAGAAAGTCCTGCAGGCTGTATTGGAAAAGTCACATGAAAGCCTCTGAGATGCAGACTCAGAGAAGAAAATGCATTAAATAAGCTGGTACTCACAGCCCAGGCCTGCTCAAAGCAAGATCCACCCATGAGGCTGTAGCAGTTTGCATCCATCAGCAAGGAGCTGCTGCTGTGAGGCAGTGGGTTTCTTTCCTTTTCACCTGGACAGCCAGGTTTCTCTGTAGTTCTGTAGGAGCTGACTGAGTTCAGTGAGTGCTTGGGGACCAGCAGGCCCTCTCCCTGAGCCCAACCATTTTACTACAGAGGTCCCTGAGGCTGGCACTGATCCAGTAGCATTTGCAGGAGTTCAACACTCAGGACAAACCCCAGAGAGACGAGCAGAGCTCCCTTTGCCTTCATTTCTTCCTCATTGCCACAACAGTTGCAAAGATCTCTGGCATTTTCCTGGATATAGAACATATCCAGTTATGAACCTGTTCCTGACTCTCCTAGTTTTTGAAGAGCAGAAAGCAGGGTGAATTGAAAGGGTAGAAATGACAAGCAGATCTGCATAATACATCAGTGAGTTCTCCACAGAGCTCACACAAGGCGACCTGGAAGTTTGGCTAATTGGAAAATCATCTCTGCCAGGTAAAGGGCTGCTCCTGAATTATCATTTCACAGGGTATCATTACTAGCAGGGGAGCAGAGAAGCGATACCTCAAGTGTTTGCATTCCTGGTTCCTCCCCTTTCTCTATCCAGCTGGTAAATAATTTATTTCTTTACAATTCCCCAAATTATCACAAGTCTGGAAATACCTGGTGCTGTGTCATTTAGCAATCAGTTCCTCACAGTGCCAAAAAAGCATGTGTCACTCAGCTCAGTTGGGAGAGAAGCATGGCAATGCTCAGATGTTTTCATTATTCCCACTATCATGCCCTATCAAATTGTCCAAGGAATATGGCTTTTCCACAGATCACCCGAGGTTGCACTTTGCTTTTGCTGGATGTGTTTGCAACTGGGAGCCATCTCCTCTGCCTGCAGGAACAGGAGCAATCCCCTCTCTCCCTGCTGCTGCTTGCTGCCTGGTGTGACACTGTGTTTGTGGCTAGAATGGCAAGAACAGGTCTGAAACTGGTTTAATTTGTAATGTGCACCTTTTCTGCCAATGATGAGGTCCCACATCCTCTGAAAGTGCCACATACCAAGTAACTCATGTCCTGTATGCACAGTTCCTCCCACTGCTGAAGGTTTTGCTCTGTGTACTAAAATATTTGGCTGAGGTTTTTAAGCCAACGCTTTGTTGTCTGATACAAACCAGGTTATCACGTTCAGGTGAAGGTTTCCCAAACCCTTTTTAGGTTTACAAGTGGATTTCTTCTCCTCTTACCACCTTGGTGCACTTCTGCCACACGCAATTCATCAATGGCTCAGTGAGGCAGAGTCAGGACACAAGTGCCTTTGCCCACAGGGTCCTTCAGGGTGGCCATAAGAGCCTCTTTGCTGCTCTACTTAAACCTCTGCAAGGGCTAAACCAGGATGTGTGCAAATACAAAACATGAGGCATGTGTAGCTCTCATCTGCCTCCATCTCCCTCTTGAAAAACAAAGCACTTAAGTCTAATTGTATGGACTGGCTGTCAGCTACAGGGATGGCAGCAGGGTGAGTTGCAGAGCAAGGAGCTCAGCAGATTTTTTTAGCAGTGTGGGGTAGGCTTTATCCAGGAATACCAGAGCATGTGAGCACTGCCAGACACATGAAACAGGGAGAACCACTGTATTTCCTTAGCACTGACAGACCAAGGAGCTGTGTAGAGATGCTGATCTCCCAGAGTCTTGCACAGATTAAGATGTGGTAGAGTGGAACTTTCTTCCAGCATCATGTTTAGAGGATGCTCTTTGTTTCCTTTTGCTGATGATTGGAGTATAGCCACTATAAACATTTGATACCAGGCAGGATACACAGAAATAACAAGAAAATAACATGGCTAATTAGCCCCATGGATTATTTTAACCAGCTCCCTCTGGAATACCCTTATTGAACAAGGTTAGATTTCTTCCCTTCCCCCTACAACAGATCCTCAGATTTAATTAAACTAGAAACCTGGCTGTGCCTGGCTCAGATGGAGTGTTTTACCACTTACACAGTCTTTGCAGACAAGAGACACTGCTGGCATTGCACAGGTGGAGAAGTGGCTGCTTTGTACATTTCCTCTGGGAGGCTGCAGCTCCAGCCACCTCAAACAGTGGCAGATGAAGGCAGAAATCCAAGATTAGAAGTGCTAATTTCTATGCTGTCATTGATCCTTGATCTGTTCACCTGATTGGAGGAGCTAAAAAAAAAAAAAAAAGACAAGTGAATGGGACAGAAGAGATGGATTCAAGGTCAGATCTCACAAGGATAGTGAGCCTCTCCAATAGCTTACTCCAAGAATTATGTCAGGCAGTGTTTGGTGGAAACAGGATGGCCATCCCTTCCTGACAAGAGTATTCCAGGCAATTAAATCAGTATAATTAACAGCCAAAGTGACATCACACAAATCCTCTCTCCCACTACCTGATCAACACATTTTCAAAGAACACAAAATCAAGTCCCTCCAGAGAGGGAGGGATCATCCCATGAATAAGACAAGATACTGGGCGGAAAACTCAGCATTTCATCTGGACTAGTCCCTGATAAGACCTTAAAATGGGAACAATATAATGTTTTTTTCCCCAAAATATTTGTTCATTTGGATCATAAATTCTTTAATGTCCAGACCTTGACCTTGTCCTTTTTTCCATGCTGTCACCATTTGTCACCCCATTTTATGCTGTGTCCACCCACAACCCCAGACTGCCTGCCCCAAGACAAGCCTTGCAGAGGGCTCAGTGGCATCCTGGAGCTCTTTCTGCTACAGTTGGATTTGGTTTCCATGTTACACTACCATGCATTACGTTTTAATCACATAACTGTATAAAATTTTCACCTTCCAAAAGTCGTTTTCTTCTGACAGGCTGAATTCCTCCCCTGCGTCTCTTCTCACACTAATGTGGAGCTTTTCAGACAAAGACTTCAAACTAATTGTGAACAGCAGCAGGTTAATATGATCAAAGGAGCTAATAGGCTTTCATACATATTTACATGATATAAGCTCCCAGATTCAAAGACTGGATCAAGAGATTTGAGATAAATTGTGTGAGGATTATTTGTCTGCCTGTTGTGCAGCAGAGAACTTGTCCCTGCTCTGTTGGAAAAGTCAATGGAGTATTTGCCTGGGCGGGAAAATTGAAGCTTTCTCAATAACACCACCCAAATTTCCTCATCCATTATAAACACAGTGAAAGCTGGGTAGTGGCATTACCCTGACTGAGATCCTTGTGCAAGAGAGAACAGAAACAACCTCAGCTGTGGCCAGGCTTTGAAATGTTGGGAAGGTGCTCACAGGCACAGTCTTTCTGCTGAACAAAGAACACTGAAGGAAACAAAACAGGAGAAACGAGCAGAGGCTGGAGACACACCAAGAAATGTGGAGGTTTTTAACTGGAGGATTGGGCAAATTTCACACAACAAAAGCAATGGCATCTTCTGGCTGTTTAAAATTAGTCAGGCCAAGGAAGAGGAAAACACCCTGATTGGAGGGATGCTGCTCTCAACAGGGTCCAGGCAAAGCCCAACAGGTCTGTTCTATTTTCCTGGTAGAAAAGTGAAACAATTTGAATAGGACAAAATGAGAGAAGCCCATGACAGAAAAATAAAGCTTTTATTTTTTTAATAAGAGGCATCCAAATCTCCAAACTACACAGGTGAAGGATGTGAACTCTGGTTTCCTTCTTCCATCATGCCAATCCATCAGTAGAAGAGCAATGTGGGAACCCCATATTTTTTGCATTGAAATTCCACAAATCCTTATATTTTTCTTTTTTCCCAATTCTGAAGTAGAAAACCATGAAGTTTTAAACTCTCCCAATGTTCTCAGCTTGTAAAAACTGTTTTAATTGCAATGTCTAGTTTTAGTGAATTCAAGCTGCTTTTTGGTTTGACCTTTAAAGCTATAAGAGAGGTATACACATTATAAACTGTGGATTTGTTTTTGAATCGAAATAGATGAAAAATGAAAATCATCCAATGCCAGCACATGAATACAGGATAATTTGAGCCTCTTTTCCCTAGACAATATTGTGCTGAAATTGATATGTTTTGAAAAAGATTTTCATTTAAATCAAAATAGCCTTTTTTTCATCCAGAACTGTAAAGCTTTTCTGGCCATCTCTGTTAGGGGCACAGCTGATTATCATCTCCCTTCTCTGGGTATGACTTTACTGAACACAGTGGAACCCACACCTGCAGCTGGGATGTGACAGGGAGCTGTGCCTCACAGCAATGCTGGTGCAGCAAAGGGGGACAGTGGGTTCAAGGAGGGGGGACAGTGTCCCAGTGTCAGCAGTGAGGTTTTGTAATCTCCCTTCATGCCTCCTGTGTCTCAGTTTTTGACCAGTTTCTATGAGAAAGAAGACAAAGGAGAGCATGGGAGCAACAGTAAACTGTTACTATTGTGACCTCCTGGATCTGCAGAGCCTTGCAAAACTCTGCAAGATCTCCCCAGGAAATATGCTGCTTAACAAAGCCTCTGCACAGCCTTTTTATTTCACCAGCAGATTTGTGGTTTGGTTCCAGAATAGCACTGTCTCAAATGAGAAAAATAGTCTGAAATTTGTCATCTGCTTTAAAAACAGAGAGAAGAAGGAAAGAGAGGAGGAGAAGATGTGTTTTTCTGATATCCACACTGCATGGACTACAGTGCTCCACAGTCCAGCCCCAAGACTTCCCAGCATCCTGCATGGGCAGAGGGTATTAGGCAATGAATTCCTCTTCTTCTAACATAATTGTAATTTCTGCATAGAGATACACAACCTTTGGAGATGAAACCCCACTTCCTGGAGTTTTCCTGGGAGCACATTAAACATGCTGATCCTTTTTGGGGAAGGCGACAGAAGGAAGACATGTCCTGGGAGGTAGGGAAGAGGCCAAAGCCAGTGAGATGGGAACCTCGGTGTCAAGCAGTGTCTAAAATATCCTCCTTGCATCATATTGGTTCTTTAATTGTCACCAACCACGGAGGAACTGATTGAGCCCAGCAAGGGTCCAGAAAAATAGATAATTTCTCGCGGGCATCTAAAATTCATGAACGCGGTGGTGGTCCTGTCACACCATTGCTATGTTGTTCCACAGCTCAGAGTTTCCCTTGAAGGGCAAAAATATCCGGGGTAATTTTTTTTTCCTGAGAGTGGAATACATTTGGGTTGTTAATGCACGGCTGACACTTCAGGCAGATCCTCGGCGAAGGGCCGAGAGCTCGCCTCAAACTGCGTGCTGTAAATTAACTCTTAATGTGATGAATGCATTAAAGGGCTGTAAGGCCTGAAGGATGTGCTCGGAAACCCGACGTCCTGATTAAGGGCTTGATTCATAAAAGCTTTACGCACCATTTGCGCAGGTTTCTTTATTGGAATTGTTACTTGGAAAGAGCCCTTGAGTGGCTTCTTCCAGAGAAACGGGGTTAGGAGTCTGGACACGCAGGCTCACACGTGTGCTTGCCAGCACATGTACCTGCAGGGGCAAGGACAAGGAGTAGACACCTGCAGAGACTCACAGGCACTCATCACACACTCCTGTCACACGTGGCTGCTGGGCCTGAGCTGGGCCTCAGTAACGTGAGGAGCTAGCTGCCCATGATGCCTGAGCTGCCCGTGAGGCCTGAGCTGCCCATGAGGCCTGAGCTGTCCGTGAGGCCTGAGCTGCCCATGGGGCCTGAGCTGCCCGTGAGGCCTGAGCTGCCCGTGAGGCCCAAGCTGCCCATGAGGCCTGAGCTGTCCGTGAGGCCTGAGCTGCCCATGGGGCCTGAGCTGTCCGTGAGGCCTGAGCTGTCCGTGAGGCCCAAGCTGCCCATGAGGCCGAGCTTTGTGGAGTGGCCAATGGTCCTGCTCCAGCCTCAGAGCCATTGCTCAGCCCACAGCCTGGTCCTGCTCAGGGATGTGTCCGTGCATGGCTGCTGAAGGCTGTGACTGGGCCAGAGACTCCCCAGCCACAGGGCTGCCTTCTCTGCTGGGCCTCTGGGGCACGGAGCTCCCCTGCTGCTCAGGGCTTGGGGCAGCAAATCCTGCTGGGCTGGGGTAGAGTTAACTCTCTTCACAGTGGCTGGTGTGGGGCTGTGTTTTGGATTTGGGTTGGATGCAGGGCTAAAAATGCAGAGATGTTTTTGTTATTGCTGAGCAGGACTTCCACAGAGTCAAGGCCTTTTCTGCTTTTTGTAGTGCCATGATGAAGTGGAGGATGGGGATGGGGGAGAGGATGGGAGGAGACACAGCCAAGACAGCTGACACAAACTGACCAAAGGGGTATTCCAGACCATATATCATGTTCAATATATAAAATTGTGAGAAGAAGGAGGAAGAGGAGGATACGTGGAATGATGGTGTTTGTCTTCCCAAGTCACAGTTATGTGCAATGAGACCCTGCTCTTCTGGGATGGCTCAACACCTGCCAGCCCATGGGCAGCAGTGAATTAAGTCCTTGTTTTGCTTTGCTTGTTTGAGCACTTTTTGCTTTCCTCATTGAACTGTCTCTATCTCACCCATGAGCTTCCTGGCTTTTACTCTTGTGATTCTCCCCCTGATCCTGCTGGTGGGGGAATGAGAGAATGGCTGTCAGGGTCTTGATGCTGGCTGGGGTTAAACCACAACACCTCGGAGAGGGAAATCTCAGTGGGACAAATGATGTGGTGCTGAGCCAGGGTGGGGCTGGAGGGAAAAAAAACCAGAGAAATTATGGAAAACACTTCCAAGAGGAAAAGCTCTGGGAAATGACCCATGCTGTGTGGGACTGAGAGGTGTGGATGGGATCCCTTTGCTTATCCCTTATCTGTACAAATTTGGGGGCTTCACATCTACAAATAGATTCAGGCATCTCACGATGCAAGAACTGCACCAGAGCCTCCCTGGCAGGATTTTCTCTCTTTCCTGTATTTTCCTGGAAGGAAAGAGAGATGGAAGCCAGCTGCATTTGTGCAGGGATGCTACCTGGGCTGTGGGGCACAAACAGCATGTGTCCCCAAGGGGTTGTGACCAAGGCTGCGTCTCTGCAACCAGAAGGGACAAACCAGCCTGCCAGCTCTGCTACCTGAGCTCCTGCTTGGGGGAAAATCTGTCCCGTGAGGAGGTAAGATGTTTAATTTCCACACTGGCTGCATGAAAGGAGCTATATGGCATTTTCTATATCTCACAGATCTATAGAGAAGAGCAGTCAGAAAATTGCTGGAGGAAAAAAGATAATTCATATTAAACATGTCATTCCAGGGGGATCTGGATGAATCAGGTTTTAAGTGACACCCCACGCTGATCATGACAAACATCCCACATGCAAAGCAGCCTCAGGAATTTTACAGCCTGTACTTGAATATCTTACACTGGGAAACAAGGAGAGTTTGCTGAACTCTGAGCAGTGGGGCAGTGCTGTGCTCCATGCTGCTTCTGCCCCGTGCCATGGATTGAAGGACAGCCTCATAACACCTGCTCTTGCACCAGCCCTGCTGACACTGTCAGAGTCCACAGTCTCCAGGCAGCATGTTTTGGACATGTTCTGCCTCTGTGCAAGTCCTTGCCACCTTCTACCTGGTTTAAATTGGTGTCCTGCTAGTTTCAGTGAGGATGCTGTGGGGTGCAGTTAACAAGTCACCTTACCTAAAACCTTCATGATTACATCCTTCTCAAGCCTTCTCCCCTCCCTGCTAAGAATCCCAGCTTTTTAATTGTCTCTTCCTAAGGCAGCTCTCCCATCTCCTCCACTACTTCAGTCTTCTCTGTAACTCCTCTAAATATTCCACATCAGCACAAACACCAAGGCTGTCCACAGTGTTCAAGTGGATCCCCAAACCCACAGCAGGGCTTGGACTCAGGGTCTCACCACCCACCTCCTGTGCCAGCTTCTTTGAACCTGGGGCATGGCAGGTGCTATCAATTGGAACAGATCTAGTATAGTCCTTCAAGTTCTGAATTATCTTATATTTTATACCCTAAATTCCCTAATGCACCACTACAATGGGTGCTGAAGGGAAAGGAATTGAAGGAAGCTGCAGAATCTGTGCTCTGCATTTCAACCAACATGCCTGGATGTGCACAAAGCCAAAAGTTCTTTCCATCAAAATTTACTGATGACATTTAGCCTGATTTTAATTATAACGTGCTTCTGTGAGTCTGCTGTTAGCAGGATAGAATAATGGCCCGTTCAATCCAAGCAGTCTGCTTGATCCCAGAGATGTTTAATCAGGCAGCAGCAACTATACCTGAAATCATCACATTAGCTATATGGCAACATCCCTCCTCTCAAGATGCTGCAATAATAAGTCCCTGTTCAACAGAAGGGGAGTTTTATTTGAAGGGCATAAGGAAAATGATGGATTTTTCTGGGTTTAATCTCGGTGGTTTTTGTTATCAGCATCTGCTTCAGTCTCACAGCCAGTGTCTGGTCCAGGGCCCTGGCACAGCAAAGGGGCAGTTGTAGGTGGCTCATGTGTTGCACCCACTGCAGTCATGTCTGACCCCACATACCAATAAGTGAAAATGAAGAAAAGAGGGAAAAACAGTCAAAGGATAGGAAAAAAAAAGATTGCTCATTTATGACATTTAGGAGTGTCTAATATTCAAATGTTCTGTCAGAAATTTGCTCAGCAGGCAAATACAGGAATGCAGCAGCTGGGAGTGGAGCATTGGCTGTGTCCAGGCTGTAATTCCATGTGCCCGGAAGGATAACCACATAGCCCTGCTGTTCCTTAGCACCTTATTAGGTCTGTCCAAGGCAGCTCCCATTTGGGGTACAGAGTCTCTGAGCAGCCAAGAGAGCAGCCACCAGAGAGGTTTGCCTGGACAAGGAGTGATCCCCACATCTTTGTCCTGTGTAGCCAGGGCTCAGGGTCCCTGTCTTGCTCTCCTCTGCCCATGCAGCTCAGAGTCAAGCTGAAAAAACAAGAACCTGAACAATGGCAAAATGAAAAAGACAAATTAGTTTCCCAACATGGATTGTAATAACAACAATAAATTAAATTTTTTATAAAATTAGTCTGGCAATTTTTTAGTAAACATCAGAGCTTTGAAGATGGAGGATTATGTTCACTTTGAGAAGGTACAAGGTGATCAGGGCAAACTGGAGGGCTTGTCCTGAGAGCTTGTTTACAAAGCTACTTTTTTCCATCTTCTTTTTTTTTTTTCTGGCAGCATAAAGCTGCAGTTTAATCACTGTTTGCCGAGGAACAGCCACAGGAAGCTCTGCTCCCAAGAGCAACAACCAGAGACATTCAATTTTGAAGCTGCCAGTCAACAAAAGGGCATGAAGTTATTAGCTCTGAAAGCTCCATTACCTGCCAGTTCAGACCCCAGATAGCATCTTTCATAGATTTTTCTGGGGATTCCCATTTTGATTACCCAGCTTGAGGCCAGATTACTGCTAGGCAGTTTCCAAAACGTCTCCAGAGGGGTAGTAAACACAACTTAATGTTCAGAGTTAGTGCATTTTGATAAAAACAAGCACATTAACAAAGTAAATATGCATAAGCATGTTTCCGCCCAGGTATGTGAGTGCTTTTAGGACAAGCAGATGAAATGCATAATGATGGGAAATTCTGTGGGCAGATGGGGCTGTTTTGCTTCCTGTGTCCCCTGTGGTCTCCAGTCATCCCCCAGAGCATCCCCTGCTCAGTCAGGGGATTCTCCTCAATTCCCAGGGCAGGCTGATGCCAGAAGTGCCCTTCAGCAGAGGATGGGTCTGCAGGGGCAGAATGGGCAACACCTCACAGGAAAAGTCTGATTTGAGGATTGAGAAGAAAATAAATAAGGATTTGCTGCTTAATCCCTGCTCCAGCCAGGACTATTTCAGATTTTTCAGTTAAACTGCAGGAGGATTTATCTCTCAAAGAACAACTTTGAACACCTTAAAAAAATGCAGGCAGAGGCCACAAAATGATGGTGTCACAGAGACGGAAGTCAGCAGATAACAGGGTGAGGAGTGAGAGAGGGGTCAGTCCCTGTCCATCTGCCTGTCTGCCTATAAAAGTAAGTGGATTAAATGAGGAAAGTGAGAAAAATCCCCTAGAGTGGCAAATAAGGTTTAAAACTAGTAGCTTCAGTACGCCCCCCAGTCTCCATGGTTAATAGGCTGGGGGGCCTTTTTAGTACATTCCTCTTGGAGTATTTCCCATTATTTTTATCTTGAATAATCACACGTTCCCTGGTCCCCAACCCTTCCCTTCACAGTGCACCATTAATAAGAGTTTCTGAGCTGCGGAGGCTGCTCAAAGCACAGCCTTCCAGCTGAAGTACAGGGCTATCATTTTACAATTTGCCTGTGGGTAATGGAGTAAATAGAATGGAGTTCATATAGAAATGATTTAGAAGGAAAAATATCTGTATTTATGGGCAGAAAGGAACGTGCTCACAGATATCCTGTATTGGGAATCTCTGCATATCAGAGCTGGGTGATGCTGAGCAGCTGGATGCAAAGATGCTGTAGTTAACAAGTGGTGGTGGCATCTGGACAAGATCAGAGAGGAGGGTGAGGATCACAGGGAATTGTAGAAGCACCGACGCAGGCTAGCCCACACTGGAGGCAGCTCGCTGCCTCTCAGGACTTCAAACAGGATAAATTCACAGGGGGTCCTTCCTCTGCTTTGCATACAGCGAGGAGGAGGAACAATGTCTCCAGGAAGCAATTTGGAGATGGCACCAAGCCTGAAGTCCTCCTCATGCTCTGACAGACCCCTTTCTCTTTCCAATGCCAATGGAGTAATTTGGGGAACAGACAGCTAGTACAGCCAGACAAGGACAAGGCAGCATCTGGGTACAGAACAGCCTGAAACCACCACCATGAAACCCAGCACTGGAACTGGCTGCTCCCCTCTGCCCCCCGGGTTCTGGGCAACATCTCACAAAAGCCTCCTTCAGGGCCTAGGAGGAACCTCTGACAGCACCAGCAAGCACTACAGAGCATCTGAGAGCTGTAATCTAGCCTTGCTGACACATTAGGCAGAGTTGCTATCCAATTTATCTCTACTAATCCGCTCTTATATAGGTCTGTAAGATAGAAATCTCCAAAATGAAGGGAGAGCCGCCAGAAAGCTTTTGAATTGACTGTGGGTTGTTCAAGTATTTTAGCACACTATCATCCTAAATTGCCTGCTGCTCAGTGCCTGCACTGGCTGCCCTAATGGCACTTCTGTACCACGCAGAACTGGAGGCTGCATTCTCCTGTGTTTATGAGAAACCAGGACATTATGTGAAGGGGGAATAAAACACCTCCAAGATCAGTTGTTAGCACTGTTAGTTATCAGTTGTTTTATTTGTTGGTCCATGGGAGAAACTTTGGAAGAGCAGTAGGGATGCCCCAGGGGCTGAACGGTCAGACACAGTCATTGCCAAAGGCCAGGAGCGAGCCCTGGCTCATGAATTCATGGAGCTGATAAAACACTGGCAGCAGAAGGAGGCTCATTTAATGGAGATTGGCCATGTTTGGAAGGATCTGCCCCAGCATAGCCTTTAACTGCCATTCAGGGGCTCAGTTTTGTGAATAATTTGCTTTTATGATTTCCAGTTCAGGGGAAAAGACATTCCCCACACCTGCACGGGGTCTCTCCAATGGCCCTGCAATAGTCAGAGCTCCCAAAAACCATCCTGAGCACTGTCTTTATCAGAGAGCAACATTGCTAAGACCTGGGTACGTAGTAGCTTTCAGGAACCTCCCTCAAACCAGTTTCTTTGAAACTTTTTTATTAGGAGACAAGTTGGAGCCAGGCTTCTGGAAGCCTTTTTGTGGCAGTGATATAAACAAAGCTGTTGAGTCAGAGAACTGCTGCCTCAAGGAAGGGTTTTTCTCTGAAACTGGAAAAAATGAGCTGCAAAAACTCTTGTTTTGAAATACATCAGTGATGAAGGAGGCAGTGAGGAAGGGAAAGCTGTGCAGGCCCTTCTTGCACATGGAGTACCAGGTCTTCACTCTGAGTGGGGGGGGACTGTGAGTCTGCTTAGAGCAAGGTCAGAGTGACTCCGAACCCTTCTGCAGAGAATTGGCCTCTCACTCTTCCATATCTGTCTGTTCCAGATAGCCCCAGGCACAGTTTTGGGGCAAGCAAGACATTTTCAGCATGCTGCTTGTGCAGAATGGGCACAGCAACACAGAGAGTACAAGGGAGCTGCCAGACACAGGCATTAGAGACAAAGCTCCAGAGAGAGCACAAAAAGGAATGACCCCAGACCCAAGATGCTCAGTGGACAGCTCAAGACAGGCAAATCACTGTGGCAGGAGGAGCATGGTCTGCTCTGCACACATGGCTCCTCAAGTCTCATTCAGCCTGTGTGGTTGTGACCCTCTTCCCTGCTGAGCCTGGCCAGACCATGCAGAAGGTTAAAACGGGGGCTATGGGAGGGAGCCCAATCCTCCTGTCTTGCTGCACTGAAGGCACTGTGTCACAGCTGTGGGTGGGAAGGGGTGATCTCCCAAGTCATTGCCAGGAAGAACACAAGTCTATGTTGCACCCCATCGTCTGATGTGCTGGGCTACAAAGGCATCCCACATCCTGATTGTGAGCTGCCAGATTTTTGTTTCCTGCAGCCCTCAGCCTTCCTCTAATTCTTATCTTAGTTAAGCCAGAGCACATTTTAGCAGGAAGACATATGGGAAAGCTGCAGTAGCTCTAAGGAGTGAGCCAGTGCCTTCATATATCTCCTTGAGATCCCTTCTTCTGTTGGAGGGAACAACCTTATTCACAACTTCCTGACTTACCCAGATCAATAATTCTCAAGCCTCAGGTGCCTGGTCAAAACATGGGGCCTGGGGACAGCAGCAGAGACAGCTCCAGCTCACAGAATATTTCATTACGCCGATACCACAGAAGTCTCTTGCTGCAGAGATCGCTCAGAGCCAGCGTGAGAGCCACAGAGCCCCCAGCCCCGTGTGCTGCTGCACTGAGCTGATGAATTATGTGCATTATGTTACTTCAGAGGCTGTTGTAGTGAAGAGGAAACAAGAGTGTCACATTAGCAGCAAAGGCGGGTCATCAGTGTAATAATTGAGTACAAGATCCATCCAGTGGGGGGGTAATAAGATAACAAGCAATCAACAGCAATACAGGAAGAATAAATTAAGCAGTGTGTGTCTGCTTTCATCCAGGCACAATTAATGTCATTAGTCCTGAGAGATCATCTGGCTCTTCTGCAGAGAACTTGTGAGACAGGTAACTGTGCCTGCTCCCAGAAGGCAGCTCCAGCCCCGACTCAGCCCCTGGGGCAGATGGGTGCAACAGGGACATGGTTACATCCCCCTGGATGTGCCTTCCCTCTGAACGTTCCCCTGCCCACCTGAGCACAACAACCCAGCAGAGTTTTGGCTGAATCACTCATTGCAGCAGTTCTCAGGGGGTTCTGTGACCTTCAGGCCACACAGAGCTATGAAATGTCCATCAGCTAGTAAAAGACTGTCAACAAGACCAGTAAAGCTATGGCCAAAAAGCTGTGGGTCAGATAAAAAAACCCAGGATACCCAGAGCTCTGAATTTTATCCCCAACTTGAAAGCAAATATATTGTTCACAGGGTGAAACAACCTGTTTACAGCCTCTTCGCTCCCAGCTGAACAGTCAAATTGCCTCTTGCCTGGAAGTTATATTTGTCACCTTATAAATTAATCACTTTCAGCCTGTTCCTCAGCTAAAGCTGTTAAGATCTGGAAAGTCTAGGACAGTTTAATCTAGAGTAAACAACTCTGCAGGAGCTCTTCATATTTCTGCCTTGGTTTTCTTTTTTACCTCTAGCACAGAAAAAAAATTGGTTGTATTTGTACTTTCCTGATGTTTCCTCTCAGGAGCAAAACTTCAAAGTGATTTCACAGTCTAGCTCACTCCTGAAAAGAAATAAATCACGAAGTCAAAGAGGCTGGTGGTGGAGCAGTGGCAGAGATTGTTAAAAAAGCTGTTTCCAGCCTTTTCATTCCTACCTCACTGATTAATGCAACAAAGGAGGAAAAAGGCTGCAAAGCAGCACACACAGCACATGGGCACAAGGGACAGAGGGGCTGGGACATTGGTGACAACAGACAACAGAGGGACTTGTGACAGCAGCACAAATCATCCCTTCACCCCACAAAATAAGGAAAGAGGACCCGATTTTTAAAATTATTTCAATCTCTAACATAGGAAGATGCCCTGAGCAAAGTGGCTCAATAAATATTTACACCACATGACTTGGAAAAAAGAGACTGGTTTAATGGGGCTGCAATTTGGACAGTGGTATGTAGGATGCAACTGGTGGATGTGGAAGCAGCCCCACTTTGGTCACAGGTGATCCTGTAAGTAGGATGCTCTGAAAAAGACCAAAGGTTGCCTTTTGTTGTGAGCCAGAGCCGCCAAAGGGGTGGGCTATGAGAAAGCTTTGCGATAACAGCTCAACTAATGGTTTGAGCAATAGCAAGGCTGAGGCAGAGGCTGTACTGATTAGTGTACTGCCAGTGCTGAGGCCTCCCACACAGACAGCTCTGTCTGCCTTCCCTTCCTTCACACACTCAAGGATGCCACATTCATTAGTGTGTGTCTGAGCTCAGCGCCCTCCATCCCTCACCCGGTGTCCTCGCCTGTTTATTCTAGCTTAATGCCAAGGCAAATAATCCTCCTACGAGGCACTTTTTCACACTCCTAGCCAGAAGCTCTGTACTCTGGGTTAAAAGCAGCAACCCCCATCGCTACTTCATCCTCAAGAGGGCTGGGGATGGCAGAGTCAGAGCTGGCTGTCATGCCTGTCCCACACTGGGGGGACGTGTGGCTTCAAGTGCTTCAAAGAAACACCACCACCACCTCCAGACAATGCTGAGATGCCTGCAGGGAAACTTGCCTCCCATCTTATAGCTGACTGACTTTGAAAAGGGTGAATCTGGTCCTCCCTCCTGCTAGAATTTGGATTAAACAAGGGGTTTGAGCCAAGGCAGTGATGGGTCATTGTTTAATGAAGAAATACTAATGCTTTTAAAGGGATCATGAAATGAAATTCTCATCGCTGCCCAAAATTACCTGGGGAGTCTTATGTGCTGCATAAATGCAGTGGTGGCTGCTAGAAAGATCCCCTGTCCCAGCAAGAAAAAAGGAAAGGGGACAAGTCCACATGGCCATGGGGTGCAGAGACACCAGGGCTGGAGGCAGCAGGGAGTCTGGGTACTCCTCACCTGTAGTGTGCACACTGAAGGGCATTATTAGTGCTTAGCAGAGCTCAGGGAGTCTGTAAAGCTCCCTGTAGACCAAGACCTCCTTCTATTCACCTCCAGCCTCCTTTTACTCAAGTAATATCCAGAAAGTGTAAAATTATCTGTCTCCCTTCAGTCACTGCTCCACCGCATCCATCTCCCACCTGGGAACGGTGTGAATGCGGCTGCTGACATGTCATTTCACAGAAAATCCTGAAAAACATCCGCCCCTGGAGTTCTGAGACGGATTTGGGTCAGTCCCAGGGAGATTTTTACTAGGGGATCTTCAGAGTCCCCTGCACCAGTCCTCATTAACAGAGGCTGCAGCAAGCCGAGGCAGGGGGGACCCAGGAAAGCCAAGGCAGCTGCCTCCCTTGAGCAAATCCAAGGTTTTTGGTACAGGCATGGCAGCATTTTGAAGACAAGATTGTGCTGGGGCTTTGGGGCAGCAGGGAAAGAAGGGGATAGAAGAGAGAAGCTGGACAGAGAACAAGTGTGATTGGGGGTGGTTCAGACAAGGTCCTGGAGAGACATGCACGGGGGGACCAGGAGCCAGGACATGATGGATTCAGGAAGGAACACGCTCAAAGGACGCTCTGGCTTTGTGTCAGCATCCCAGGCTCCTAGAAAAGATCTGCAATAGCATCCCAATGGTTAAACAGCAGCCAGGCTCATTTCCTTGCTCTGATGTGTCTTTATGTAAGGCAGCCCGGGATGCACAGCATGTGCTGGGGATCTGGAGGTGGGAGCCCCTCGGAAATGAACCGTGCTTTCCTCTGATTGCCACCTTCAGCAAGAAAATTGTCCTTTCAGTTCTAATTAAAAAAAAAAGCAGAAGATCAATATATGTGTGTGCATAGATATAGAAAGCAATTGCAGCCCCCACAGAGTGAGAGGAATAAATAAAGAAGTGGGAGAATGATTCAGTAGCAAAGGCTGGTTATGTGCGTGCCCATTAGCAAAACCTGGAGAGGAACAGGGCTAATGACATTGAAATAATAAAGTCATTAAAGTGAACAGCCAGAGCCGGTGCTTACACCTGTAAGTGCTGCTGAGTCTTTGAGTAGATTAAGTTCATTTTAGTGACCGTGGCTGCCTCTTCTAAAGTAATTATTGACAGATCCATGAGCTGTTTGCTTTGCATTTAGTGATCAATTAGTATGCAAACACTCTCGCCTTCTCAGCCAGGCCTGTGGGATGTTTTTGTAGTTAATTATTTAAATACTTAGGTGACAGGATAACGGATTTCAGGAATTTTGTTGTATTTAAAGCCTGGCTGTGCTTTGTGATGTGGAAACAATCTGACTCTCATTTTAAAATTTCCATCCCAGCAAGAATTTGCTCAGTTAGAGAGGGGAAGTATCTGCAGATGCGTCATTAAGAGTGTGCAATAAAATGGAGCATTAATGCAGTGCTCTGAGCTGGGAATGTGTAGATGGGGAGGGCTGGTTTGAGGGGGAGGAAGAAAGGGAATGCCAGGAAAACCAGGAACTTTCTGACTCAATGCTGCAGTTAGTAAAGATTTTGAGGAAGCACCCATGTGGTGGTTGTAGGAAAAGGATCCTGAGCAGGGTCAAATACAAGCATTAAGTAGAAATACAGAAAAACTTAACTCTTTTATTTCCTGCTTGCTGCCCCAGCGTGACAGTCTTTGAGGGGCTTTGAGCATGACCAATGTATGTTTCTGAGAGTGTTCCAGGCACTGGAGGACAGCAGGAGCTGTGACATTCTGGTGCTACCCCAGCATCAAACACTGTGGGTATGACAACAGCCAGGACCATCTTGTTAGGCAGGGATAAAGCTGCCCTGACCCAGAACTGTCTCTCTCAGACTGCCTTGCCTGGGAAAATCTCAGTTTAAAAACAAAACTTCTGCCCCTTTATTTGTGGTTCAAAAGGAAGAACCAACCAATACAGCCCAGGAGCACTCAATGTAAAGATGAGGCTGCACTGCCAGCCTTGGTCAGTGATTCACAGGTGGCTTGGCCAAGCCCCAGCCCCTGAGAGATGAGCCCTGCCAGTGTGGCTGTCTGCAGGAATCTGTTCTTTGGGAAGGAAGGTGCTGCATCCTGGGGAATGGTGTCTCATGACACCACCATAGGTGGAGCTGCTGTTGTCAAAGGGGAAACTCAGCCTTAAATGCTTGTCATGGAGAGACCTCAGAGAGGAGCTGAAAGAAGCCAAGTGATGCTGAGCCACCACCTGCAGCCACATGTGCTTGGTCATTTCCCTGCGTCCCTGCCCAGGTGGAGCTGGTGTTCATGCAGAGGCCTGAAGGTCTGTTCTCTCCATCTCTTCTGGAGTGGACATTCAGAAAGTCCAGCTCTGTGCTGGCAAATTGGCTCTGGCCCTTTCTAACAAATTCTGTGGCCCCCAGTCTCTTCCCACATACCAGCAGAGAACAGCCATCAGCTAACCCTGGATCCTAGCAAATGCCTGGATCCAGACAGTGCTGCGGCTGGTTCCCCAGTGCCAAACGATGTGGCAGCAGGAGCCAGTTTGGCCTGTGTCACCTCAGGCTGGTCCCTTCAGCCTCTGAGCTGCAGGTTAGCCAGCTCCTGCTGCAAGCCTTACCGTGCCCATCACCTGCATGAAGGGACCTGGCGAGGGACAGACCTACTCAGACCATGCCAGAGCAAGATGGGGCCATGCAGCCCCACACCACAGCCCTCATCAGCCAGGCCCCAGACAGCCACAGAGCCCCTCTCCCCCACAGTCAGATGGATTTGGATGGCAAACCACAACCAAGCAAACTCTCTGTGTCCCATTATCCATCTCGTAAACCATCCTGTCCTCCAGTGCAGTATTCTTTGCAGAGCAAACAGCATTGATTTCAGTGCCAGTTTTCCAGCCCTATTATTTATTTAGCATGAAAAGGCTGGTTTGCACGCTTCTTCCCTCTCTGCTTATCAGTCAAGGGATGTTTACACTGTGAAAAGCATCTGTTAAGACAACAGCAGCTTTCTCCATAGTAATTTATTGTCCTCAAAAAAAGAGTGGGGCAGTTTAGTATCTTGTTAATGAGTCTGTCAAACTGACTCTGATGGCTGGGGAAAAATGCAAAATAAAAAATAGAATTTATATTGAAATCAATGGGAGTCTAACTACTTTTTAAAATGACATTTTTCCCATTGGGTGTCGATTAAGCTGTCAGACTTAATAGGCCTGTCCCAGGAAAAAAATATATCTTCAATAAATAAATGGCCTAGATAAATACATTAATAACTGGTATGCATTGAAGACTCCTCTGCCGGTACTTGTTATCTTTTTTTTCTCCTCTCTTCAGTTTACATAACTGTCTGAGAGCTAAAAAGCATTTAATTCTCTCCTAGCATATGGCTATTAAGTAGAATTTACTGTAAAAAGTGCTTTCTGACACGTGGCTAATGAAGTCTGTGTATGTCTCAGCTCTTTAGTAGGCTCCTGAACCACAGCCACACTTCCACGCTGCTGAGGACTGAGCAGCAGTCTGCCTCTGTTATCTACCAGCTCCAGACTGATTTTGCAAGTTTGAGGAGCTTCTCATCACTTCTTCCTCCCGGGTCACAGCTCCCCATCCCTGCCTGTGGAGGGGACCTGGGACCAGCGTTCCCAATCAAGCAAGCAGCTCATGTGCTGGCTGCCAGGAGGAGAAATCACATGGAGGATTTCGGGCACCTTTGGGACCTCCTGGGTCCAGGACTCCCACAGCCATAGCAAGGCCAGGACCTAAAGAAGGAAGTCATCAGGATGCATAAAATAAATGGTTTTGTCCTGACTTTTTATCCCATGATTTGTCCTTCTCTCATTTTCCTGCCCAAAGACTCAATGGGAAGAGGATATCTAGACACAGAGATGTAAAACCACATCAAAGGTTTTACCTTCTCTGGGTTTAAGTAGCAGCAGACATCCCTGAATTTGCTGGAATTACCTTGGGTATACAATCACAGCTGAACCTTGAATTTTGCAGACTCTGTGTCCATGCCAGTACATAGCTGTTGGTGCAACAGGCTCAGGACACAGCCTGCTCACCCTTCAGGACACACCCTTAGGGTCTCTGTCCCTCCACTCCGGGTGTTTGGGACTGCCCCATTCACATGTGGATCTGTGATGCTCACTACCAAGATGTCCTTCCAGATAAGAACCTTTTCCCAGGCTCTGTACAATTCAAACAAGCCTCTTACTGAGCAATCACCTACGAGAGTTACTTGCTGCCAAAAGCCTTGTGCCTGCTATGCCCTCTCTCCCAGGACCTCAGATTCTCGGGCAAGAACCTTCATGGACTCTTCCTACAAAAGGCAAGTACCCTTTCCTACCAAGAGCCACTCCTTGCTCCTCTCAGCAGCAGTTTTTTCAGCAAATAACTCTTCTGGGTGAAGTAAATGTCCTTGTTAATTCTGCTGTCTGAGTGACACATAAGGTCCTGCTGAGGCCCATCAGCCACTTCTGAGGGTGACAAGGCTGGATGAGGCTCGTGAATCCTGCTGTCAGGAACAGCCAGCCAAGACAGCCCATCCAGGGATGCTCATTAACACCCGGCCATTCCCATTAGAGCAGAGATGACTGTAAGTCACGGCAAAAAGAGAAACTCCCATGGAGCAGGGAGCATCTCTCCCTGGCAGGGCTGATTATTTCCCTGAGATGAATCGCTTGCCGTGGGGCACTGGGGGTCCCATGTCACAGGGCTCGGAGAGGTGGCAGTCCCTCCCCCTTCCTCCTCCCTGCCGGGGCTAAGCTGCCGTTGATACAACTAAGTAGAGTTACTTCAATATTCACAGACTCCTTCCCCCATGGTGTTTACTAGGAATTTACATTTCCACAAGTACTTTGATTTCACCACATTTCCTTTCATTCTTCCCCCAGGGAAAGGCCACCAAGGGAGGTTTCTTCTCCTTTGCTTTCCAGCAAAGCTTCAAGCCCTCCCATTTCAATTTGGAGTGTTTCCTTTTTCCTTTCCTCTCTTCCCTTTCTTCAAAGAAAGAAAGCAAAGAGACAACAGAAGGGAGATGAAGGAGAGCCTCTAAAAACACCAAAGTCCTCCCCCACCTCCAAAAAACGCCACATAAACCTCCCCCACCCAGCATTCCCAAGCATCCCAGCCTGATGAAAGAGAAGGTCTCTGCAAAACTTCCCGAGCAAAATCCATTGCTTGAAAACACTCATTCCTGTTTTACACCCAGCTTTGCCAGGCACCGCAGCGTGGTTGGCTGCTGCTCTCCAAAGGGATGCGTCCCTTTCCCGTGCTCCCTAAGATTCCCACCTTTCCCGGCAGGCAGCAGGGGCTGTTTGGAGGCAGGAGAGCTCCCACTTGCAGCCGGGCTCGCTGGCACGGCGTGTTGGCTGCCAAGGCAGCTGGCCACGGCCCGGGTGAGCCCCTGCTGCTCGGGCAGCTGCCGGGCTTTTGGCTCCCGAGCTGTCCGGGCAGAAGGAGCCGCTGCCGGCGCTGGCAGCCCGGCTCTGCAGGCAGCCTGTGGGCCAGATGCTGCGTGGGTCTGCGCTGCAGTAATAGCCATAATTAATAACAATAACATGCCTGCAAACCATGATGACAGCAGGCACTAATCTTTCATAATATTTTTAAGACAGGAAGGGGAGAATCCTGCCATACAAGTCCTGCTCTATATCCGTTTGGAGCCAATACTTAGAGGAAGCAGAAGACCTCTTAAATGGCGTGCAAATTTGTTTTTCATTGAGCCAGGTTCTATCAAAACCTTCTGCCTTTACGCTGTCACTGCATTTACTTTGTCCCACTCTGAGTCTATTGCATTAGGCAGCAAACATGGTCCTTGCAGGCAGAAAATATTCAGGAAAATGGGAATTTTATATGGTTACAACTGCTTCACTAAGGTGGGAACCAGGGAGGACTTGCTGTGCTGAGCACGAGGCAGCTTAGTGCTGCTGCTTCTCCTTCAGTAAGGTGTTTGACCTGATCAGCTGGGAGCAGGGTGGCAGTGATGCTACCTGAGCCCCCGCTGGTGAAGCAGTGTGCAGGACACCAGCTCCCAGGAGCACAGCAGCTCCCTGGGGATCAGGAAATCAGGGCTCAGTTTCCCCAGCCCTGCCGTGTGTCAGTGTAGAGGGCAGGAGCTGGCAGAGCTGTCACTTCCTCTCTCCCCAGCACTGGTCTCACACCTCCCCATGCTGCTCTCTCATTTATTTCAGGGTCATCAGCCAGCTATCATCCAGGAAAACCTTTGGTATGTTAAATTACCTCCACATGAAAGAAAGATAGAGCACAGGCAGCTTTGCTAACCCACCTCACCCCCTGCCTCCCCAAGCCTTTCCCTCCAGTGCCAGCTCCATTAAAACCAGTTTTGCCCCCACTGTGAGCCAGAAGTTTCTTGCCCCACAGCACAGCTGATGTGGCAGAGTCTGGTAGAAGGTGGACAGCCATACCCAGACTGTCCCAGGAAGAAGGGACACCTTAGAGAAGCCACACCATGAAACTGCTGCTCCCTTCCCCTGGGTCTTTGGAAACAGCTTTGGAGGGAGGTTTTTTGAGGGAGAACTCCCCACATCCACCTTTTCTAGCCCCACAGCCCTCCAGGGGCAGAGAAGAGACAGCATTGTTCATGTTTTAATTCACAGCCCTCTGCCTCAGTTTCCCTATCTGTGACATGGAGGTTGGATAACTACCTCCTAATCCCTAAGGATAAATTGAGAGCTTTTCATAACTTTAGACAACCTGTGGGTACCTAGGTACAGTGGCAAGCATTTATGAAGTGAGTGGAGCTCGGGGGCAGAGGTGTTGGAACACAGGCATCACAGAAACAACAGATGCTATTGAAAATGTGCTGTTGCAGTGTTTGCTGAACCCTGCAAGGAGTGATTACAGAAGGTCCTCGTGAGATGTCAGAGCTGATGGTCCCCTTCACCCTGTTGTGTCTCAAGCTGTGGGACTCGCTTCTGCAACAGCCTGGTAGTTCAGTGGCTGGGTGGGCTCTGCTAGGATGGAAATACCTCCCAATTACACTAATGAGGTGCAAGTTCCCCAGAGGGATCTGGAGATGAGGCACTTCATTTTAAGAGGATTTTAATTGGCCTGGGAGTCTGAGGGCTACTGGAGGTGCACACCAGCCAGTGGAGGCTCTCCAGGGTCCTGCTCCTCTCTTGGTGCTGGAGACAGACAGGAGGCTCTGCACATCGGCCATGTCACAGCTGGGGTGGACACTGGGTGACCTCAGTGAGGACACAGAGTGGTTTACAGCCACCATGTGCTGCAGGACTCTCCGAGGCACCCGGCAGTGGGTTGGGCTCTCTCCATTGCCCTGAGGACTGGAGCTCTCTATTCTCCCATGTGGCAAAGCATTGACTCCAAGCACCCATGGAAAATGAAGCCTTGCTCTTCAGAGGGTCTTCTCAGCATGTTTGCTCCCAGAGAAGCTGCCAGGAGAGCTGCTTTAGCTGCTGCCACTCAAAGAAGGGAAAATCCAGTGTTTTGTCCTGCAGAGCCCTCCCAGCCTGTGTGGCTGGCGAGAGCTGCCTGCTGCTGTGCATTGCAGGGGCAGGACTGAGGGACCAGACACAGGTGATGGAGCCAAGCCTTGATCATGCAAGGCTGGGGCTGCCCTGTGGAGTCTCTAAACACACAAGAAGGAGAAGGGGAACTCTTGTAGGGGTGATAATGTGGCAGTGTCACAGGGGAGATGTCTCTCATGGACAAGTACCAAAGCCTCTCCTGCTGCTTGCTGCAGGAGATAGATGCTAGCTCAGCATCTTTCCCCCTGGGCTGATGCCTCTGCCTCTCCCAGCATCTTTCTCCTCTCTCAAATGCTGGGACAGCATTCAAATGGGGACAGCGTCATTCCCCATCCAGGGAACAGAGACAAGAGCAGTGGTGAGGTGAGATGGGAGCAGGACAAGTGAGATGTGCAGGGGTAGACACCAAATGCAGAGCAGAAGATCCTGGCTCTGCCATGCCCTGCCTGCCACACCTGTGCTCCCAAACACTCCTCTGGAAGCTGGCTCAGCTGCATGCCTGGATGTGAAAATTCCCAGGGTGCTTCTTTCATCCATTCACAGTGTGACAGCTCTTGCCATGCTGGGACACGAGAGCCTGTTGAGCGGCTGTGAGATATCATCCAAGAAAACCCTTTAGTGTTTGATTTATCAGAAAGGTGACCTTGGGAGGACCAGTGTAAAATTTGCTGAAGAAAAGATGGTTTTCCTTGAGAAGCCCCACAAGGTGCCAGTCTGGGAGCTCCTGCTGCATTACCAGCCCCAGTGCAATATGAGGGTGGATGGGTGGGCTGGTGTGTTTGTGCCAAAATAATGGTTGTACATCAATGCACAGATAACTGCGAGGCTCACTGCAGATGGATGGGTGCATGGATGGATGGATTCACTAAATAACCAGATAATGCAGATCCTCAGAAACAAGATATTTGAAAAGTCTTGGTAATGTCTGCTCTGAACTCACTGTGACTGTCTGCTTTGTCAGTCTCAAATTCAGAGAAATGGGAAAAGCTTTTATAAATCTCCTTCATACGCCAAAGGGGTAAACAAAAAGGATCGCCTGCTCCTGTAACTTGGGGTGAACTTGTCCATCAGGTGATTAGAAATCTGAAAGTAATAGAAGCTTTAGAAAGAAATGCCATTATCTCTCAGCTTTGCATTTGTACTCTGTGTTAATCCTTTTTGTTTTAAGTCAGAAAAAAACAGTCCTTCATTTTGGAGCGATTTTTGATGTATGAGAGAATTTTTATAACACTGCAGAAAGTGACCAATCTGAAGTGGAGGATGAATATTATTCTTCCTGCTGGTAAAATTATTAATAGAGCTGTAAGAATTGTTCACCTTATCTTTATTTCAGGTACAGAACTACTGCATCATGCATCAAGTTTAGTATCCATATCTGCAAGACTAACACAAGCTTTCTCCAAAAGAGCTGTAGGCAAGATCAGGAAGATCAGGAAAGCTTAGGTATATATATATATATATGTGTGTGTGTGTGTGTGTGTGTGTGTGTGTGTATAAATATGTGTGTGTGTGTGTGTGTATATAAATATGTGTGTGTGTAAAATTGTCCATACTTTAAAGGTAGGTTAAAGAATTTACTCATTCCCTCCAAGTAGAAGCACTGAAAAAAACCCACAGAGCATGACAAGCTCATCATCATAATTAACATTTTCTACAACAGTTTAAAGGAAATAAATTCAGTTTGGTTTCTTTGGGTTTTTGTTCTTACTTTCAAAAGTAACTACTTGCTGTCTTAAGAAAAGCCTACAGATGAGGCAGAGACAGAAACTGCTTATTTAGAATGCTCCTTATTATGGAAATGTTTGACTACCCTTTTGGGATTGTTTCAGAGGAATTAGGCACACAAGACTGGAAAGGAAGAAAAGGGACTTTGAGCCACATCCCCGGCAATTGCAGCCCCAGGGCAGCCACGTGATGCAGGAGAGTCCCCAGAGCATCCCATCCACATCCCATGTACACAGCACGCCAACATCCCCTTGAGATGCTGGAGCTCTGACGGAAAACAAACCCACAGCTCTCCGGTGGCACAGGGAGAGGGAACGAGAGGTAGCAAATGTGTCACCAGATGTCTGAAAATGCAGTGGCTTTGCTTAGGGAAGTTCAGAGATGCCTGGCTCGGGAGATAAGGTGCTGGAGCTCTGTGCCCACAGCTATCACAGCCCATAGGTCTTTGCTCAGCTGCTCTGTGCTGAGCCCACCTGTGTGTGACAGGGGCTGTGCTGTAGCAGGACCTGCACCCCGGGGCAGGAAGCACTGGTAGATGGAGAAGGCAGCACGCTCCTCTTCCAGGTAGAAGCCACTTTGTTAAAAATGCATGACTCATGGAACAATCTGCCTCCAGCCCCCAGCTGCTCAGTTGCTCTTCTCCACCTGCCCACAAAGCTTTCCAGTGCTTGGTGCTGCTCCCCTTTGCCCTGCCATCAGCTCACCCCCCAGGCTGCCAGGTGAGGAGATGTGCAGAGGTCTTGCCGAAATACGGCTTTTGCCATCTGTGCCATCCACACAACAGATGGACAGGCTAAATAGAGGTCCTTAGCAAAGGCCCATTTGAGCCCTGGATTTTGATGAGCTGTCTGTCAAACCCATTAGCACCACCAGCACTGTGCACAAAATTAAGTCATTGGTAAGCCAACACAGTGATGAGAATGATATAACGGCTCTGGACCCACTTCTTCTCCTGGCAAGGGCAGCACTTGACAGAGTCAGATTGACTGTGACTGCTGCCAGGAGATGGGTCAGAGTGTGGAGCCCATGGTGGCTTCATCCAGCCACAGAAGTGGCTTTATGCAGCAGCTGCAGGGAGGAAAAGTTGTCATCTCCTGGGCCTCCTCCTGGCTCTTTCTTTTGTATGTCCCTTCCCATTCCCACGGCAAGAGTAGCCCAACCCCAGTTTCTCATCAAGAGCCATGATTTGGTCTTAGCCTACAAATGCAAGGCTTGAAAGTTGAGGAGGAGCTCAATTAGCAGACACCACAGCTTCATTGAGGGGGATCTGTGGCATCAATATCAGTGATTGTTTAAACATCACTCAATACCAGTATCCCTCAGCTCTGGGACTGTGTCACAGGCCTATAAATACATCTCTGTGATCCAAACTCCTGACTACAGGAATAGTCACAAAGGCTGCAGGAGCCTGCTGTAAAATCCCAGCCCACAGAATAGGAAGCTTTCAAGCAAGGGGACATGGCCCTTTCACTCACCCTTTGTGCAAGGAGACTGACTCATGAATGACTTCATCCCCCATGACATTCATCAGCCTCACCTCATCTGCTGCTCCTGCAGCCTGGAACATCCCTCTCATGTTACTCCCCCTACACAGCCCCCTGCATCTCCCTCCTGCAGTCATGCCCCAGCTGAAAACGTGCATTTTTCTGCTCTTGACTCAACAGAGCCAGTAGCAGGGTGAAGGAGCAAATGAGCTTCCGTTCTGCCTTGCACATTAGCAACAAAACATGACTGACTGCATCCTGATTGCAAACACTTTATTCTTGGTGGCAGCATCATAGAGGCACAAAGGATACAGTTGGATTTGCAGAGCCCAAGATGAGCTCTGCAGAACTGATAATTAGAAGAAATCATCTTTTTGACTTGTGAGCTGAGCACATTTGAACTGAGATCAGTGAGGGGGAATAAATATGAAAACCAATTATGTCATTTGAACCAAGTCACTTCCCTGATTATAATCACCTCCCTGTATGGGCATAAAAAAGGTGAAAAAATGCCCATGTTAAATTATTAAGGAATTAGGGTGACCAGACTGCACTTAATGACTCTGTTGCTCGTAGAATTTAAGTGAAGTTGTCTGGTGGGATTCTGAAGTCAGATGTGCACTGAGAGGGATAATTGGAGCATCAGCGTGAGGATTTATGGTACCATTGTGGTGGAAGTCTCAGCTCAGGTTGTAGCATGCTGCACTGCTACAGCAGGAAATCTCTCTGCTGGCAGGGGCTGGAGAAACAGCAGCAAAGTGTTCTACAGGGCAGAGTTCCTGCCATAAGGTTTCACTGTGGTGAAAAACAGAGTTACACAGCCTGATGGTCCAGCACCACTCCTGGCATCCCAACAAATAATTTTTGACTGCAGTAAATGGAAGAAGTGAGGACTTTGCTCAGAAAGAAAGTGAGAGGTCAGGTGAATGCTGCATGAAACAATCAGTTGCAATCTTCTTGTGAATGTGGCTGAGATCCAGCAGGGTCAAAGATCCACAGACACAATCCCTAAAAGTGGAGATGATCCCAAAGGATGCATCTCAAACCCACTTATCACCAGTCTAAGGCTGGATCTGAAAGATGTTGAGCATCCAAAAAGAGGTACCCGGTTTCCTCCCTAGAAACACATTCACATTTCTAATCTGTCCAAATTCAGTCCGATCCAAATCATTCTGATCCAAATTCACCAATATTTTGCAGCCCTTGCACCAAACTCCAGCACCCATTTCACCATCATAACCCTCTGGAAAGCCTTGAAATGAGAAAAAAGCTTAAGAGTTGTCTGCTCTCTCTTGCTGTTCTGCATGAACCCAGCCTGTGCTGAGGAGCTTTCTGAGCAGTGTTTACACACTTACATCCACTAAGCCTCAGCAGCTTTGCTATCTCTCAGTGGAGATGTTTTAAGAAATACATTTTTGATCCTTTGTTAGCTATCCACTGGAGGTCTTGTGGAATCTAAATTAAATACCATTAGGAGACCTTTAATCTGCAGTGCTTCCAGTAAAACCAGATGGTGTCTCTTGAGCACACGGGCTCGTTCACTGAAGGCTCTCCCGGCACGTTTACCCTCAACACTGCAGCAGGAAAGCGAGCCAGGAGCTCAGCAGGCTGGAATTGGCTGGGTTCCCCTGCCATCAGAGGGGAAAAGCCACTCTGTGCCAGCCAACAGTCTGAACCAGTATTCCCTCACAGGAAGGAAATCAAGGAATTTGGACAGCTCTTCCCAGCAGACTGCCAGGATCATCTAAGAACATGCATTGCTGTCTTCTGCTCACACAGCAATTCAGGAGGACAGAAATACTTATGTCTGTCAAACTCTTTAATCTCCCTGGTTTAAGCTGCCTGTCCAAATTTGAAACCTGACTAGATTTTCCCCAGACTGCTTGTAACTGTGTCTTATCCTTTTATTAAGATGAGGAGGATTATTTGAAGCTTTTGTTCTTTACAAATGCCCCTGTGCAAAGGCAAGGTGGCGCTTTAGATAAAATCTTCATTCTGGGCTGCTCAGATGAGAGATGCAGTGCTTTCCACAAAGGATTTAGTGACACTGGATGCTGAAAACTGGTACAGCATTGTTGGAGTGGTGTGTGATGCTCTAGTCCCCATGATTGCTGCTTTCTTTCTTCAAGCCTAAGAAGCTGTGTTACTTCAACCCCACAGAATGAGTCAGAAATCCTC
Organism: Dicaeum eximium; assembly: GCA_013396995.1. NCBI lineage: Eukaryota > Metazoa > Chordata > Aves > Passeriformes > Dicaeidae > Dicaeum > Dicaeum eximium. The sequence continues at coordinate 1,326,062 of VWZP01000481.1, read as the reverse complement.
ATTTTTGGTGCTGGAAGCATAAAAATGGGCAAATTTTCATGTTAAATGGAGGACAGGAAGAGAGTTCCCTCTGACAACTTACAAACCTTGTCTCCTCTGAAAGCCTTTTCTTAGCTGCATCACTTACTCTTATTTCAACTTGCTTTAGTGATTTGCAGTCATTAAATCACTGAGCTAAAACATGTATAAATCTTAGTGTTGAATCCCTGCAAGCTAAACCTCTCTGGGGAAAGTCTGATCAGGTCCCCCTGAGGAGGACCTAAAGGATATTTGCTCACTGGTTCACAGACATACAGGCCTGCTGAAAATGGGCAGCAGAGACATTGGCTGGACAATTTTATCCTCAACCAAAAGGATAAATTTGGGAGGTAGCTCCCTCCCAGACCAAGGGCTGTAGAAAGCACCCAGCTTCACTCATGTTCTGTCCAAGGAGCAGGGCACAGCCATGATACACACCCATATACCATGCCTCCTTGAATCCTGTAAGAGACAAGGACTGAGTGTTCTGGATGGAAAAGTAGATAAGGATTTGCATCTGCAAAATTGTCAACAACTAGCAAAACTGCAGGTGTGGTACAGGGAGCCGGACCTCTCCAGAGAAATGCACAGACCCAGGAGCAAGGCACAAAGCCCCGTTCCTGCAGAGCAGGTACTGTGATGAATCACTTCCTCAGCCAGTTTCTCTCAAGCACTGCTCAAAAGAAGAAAAAAAAGCCCCTTTTGTTGGTGGGATACCCATCTGGGAGGTGTGCCAATTTTGCCTTGGCCTCCAGGGAGTTTCTTAGCATTGGTGAGCATTTGAGGTTCTTAGACACCTTTTTGAAGTTGGGTCTTCATTTCTCTGGGTTTCCAATCTCTCTCCTCTGTGTAGCCCTTTCAGATTGTAAATGTTTCAGAGCAGGAAGTCTCTTTTATTATGTACAGCACCTAACTCTGCAGAGCCCACTTGATGATGCCATCAAAGCCCTGCTACATACCAGCAAGGGCAAAGAGGGATGCCAAATCAAAGGAGCCCTCATTAGCAAGCCAGGCAGGGAATGCTGGAGGAACTGCCACTCTTTGTGACACACTGCATATGCACCCAAGAAGTCAAGAGCTCCTTTCAAAGCTGCCTGAGGTCCCCCTGTGATCTGCTTGCAGGATGCTAACAGGGCCAGCAGGGAAGCCATGTCTGACAGACACAGCTTCTGATTGCTGTTGTAACCTAGAGTGCATCAGTAGAATTGGGTGCTGGGCCCATCCCTCAGTGTTTGTCCATGCTCAGTATTCTCATGATGCTGGGACAGAGCCTCCCCTCCTAGGTAATCTTCTTGGGAAGTTGTGGTGACTTTGGCTCAGTCTTTGGGAAGTCGTTCTGAGGAGTGTAAAGGGAAGAATCCCATAAGCAATTAGCAGGAGGAACACGTGCATTGCAGATGGTTAATCTGCCTGCTTTCATGTGAACAAAGGAGAAGTCCCTTGAATGAAAGGAAATGGGTAACTTTAATGCAGGCTACAGTAAATGCAAATTAACTCCACAAATAAAGGAGCTTTTCTTCTTGGAGCCAAAAAAACATTTCTCAAAGTCTGTGTTTTAAATATACAATAATCCCTTTTATACCTCAGAAAGCTGTCCCTGCCATAAGTAGTCTGATATCTTCCTTGCAGACAGTAATCAGTCCATCACCAGCGCTCAAGGATGAATATTAATATTTGGTTGTTCTCTTTGTATCCTGGCACATCCAGTTGCAGGGCTGGAACCAGACTGACTTCTCCTGCAGCATGCAACCTGCCTGGCCTCAGGTTTTGGCTGGAGTCCAAGAAAGTGTCTCACATCAAGCTCTGGAGCATCCAAAGACCTTGGTGTGGACCTACTGCCCTCCTAAGCACTAGGGTGTATCAAAGTTTCAACCCACTGATCCATGATGCTGTAAAGACCCCATATCAATTCAGCTTGCTCCAGGGAGCTCATCCCTTGGGAGGGGCTGTGCACCCCTTTGAGGACACCTCAAGGTGCTCCAGGACAGCCTGAGAGCCAGGCAGAGGCAACAGCTTTAATCTGATGAGGGGTAGAACTGAGACAAACAAAGTTTGGGGCGCTTCTTCAGCCATGGTAGTTATGAGCAACACTGCTGTCCTCTTCATTCACAGCAGCACAGAGGCAGAAAGGTGCCTTAGCTGAACACTCTTGGGCTTAGATCAAATTTTCATCAGGAGGGCAAAAAGTGAGCGGACAGCAGCCCGCTGCAGCTGGGAGAGCCAGATCTGTGCTTAGGGAGCAGCTGGAGTCACTGCTGAGGGCCTGACTAATGCAGATGCAGGGGAGGAGAGTGGAGCCAGATGAAGGCAACAGGCTGAGCCAGGTGGCTCAAGAGTCTGGGGAAGCATTGCTTGAAGATATGACCAAGAGCAAAAACTCCCAAAGGAGTAACCCTGGCCCCACTCAGCACTCACCAGCACCTTCACCCTCAACACTGCTAGTCCCACGTCCAGCCCAGTGTGACACAGAAAACAGGCACTTCAGATAATGCAGGAGAGAATATGGAATACCAGTCTCCAGCAATGGCTAAGGTGGTCCCAGCCCTGGCTCTTTCCAGCAGAAGTTTGAAAGGGACATGAAATCCAAAGCAGTCTCAGGCTTCTTAGCCCACTCAAGCACAACAGATTTGTAAGTCAGTGAAGCTGGTGGTGTTTGTATGGATTTGGCTGCAGACGGATCAAAGAAAATCCATCCCAGGAGAGAGCATTTGCAATGAGAAGCAGAGTGTATGTGTGAGACAGGGAGGAGGGAGCACACTGGGGGTAGAGGAAAGGACACAATGCAGAAGATTACCTTAATTTCCTTCTCCTTCAGGCTCTTTATTAGCACCCAGCCAGATTTCTCTCCCTGGCTGTTGCAGCAGTGGTAGGGGCCAGGCTAAGTGTGATGGCAGAGGGGAAAGAGAGACCAAAGCATCTACACATCCTGCTTCTCTCACAGCAGCCATGAGATCAGATGGGGTGGAGGGGACGTGGGAATAAAGGACCAGTGACAAGCTTCTGTTTCTTGTGACCAATCCAAGTGACCTGCTGCAAACACAACTCTGAGAGGTGCTAATATGTGAAGATGTAATTTCCTGGTCAGTCCACACCTATTTTCAGCCCACACCTGCTCAAGTCTGTACCTCACCTACTGCCAGCACAGCTGTGCCAGTCCAGCAGCCACTGGGCTCCAAGGCTTGCCTGCAAGGTGGCATTTGTGGCCTGATCCTAAGCAGGACACACAGGCAGGGAGGGAGGAGAAAGCCTACAGAAGCTCTGGCTGGTTCTGGATTTAAAGTCCATCCTGAGCCTGTAGAAAAGGAGATCTTGCACAGAAAACAGCAGCCAGTTTCATCCCTCAGGTACAGAGCTGCTGCTTCTCCCTTGGCTTCCTGGAGAGAGGAGGCTCATTTGGACCAGCTGAACCTGGGAGTACCATGCTGCCAAAGGGCTACCAGTCCCCGCCCTGAAGCTTTTAAACCTTCAGGCCATTTCCAGAGAAGAAGAGAAGTGAAGTCCCTACAAATGTTGTGAACTAGCAGATGTGACTAAGCTGAGGAGGGGCTCCTGCTATTTTTTCCACCAAGGCAGAGCAGCTGGAGCTCAGCCCTTCAGTCCACAACTGAGAATACACACATATACACACAGAGACAAGCACACAGGCACAGAGCCAAGCTGGGATGCACTTTCACATCTTCTGGATGCCAGAGAGTGCAATTGTGAGAGATGGAGGCACAGGAAAGATGGCTTGACACGAGCTCAAAGATAGCTATAAGTCATTTCCAAAATAAAAACACATATAAGTGAAATAAAGCCAGGACTGAGGGAGATGATAAGGAGAGGGAACACTTTCCAACTCTCCTTGAAGTGCCTCAGTGGGTGGGGAACTGAGCAAGTGCCTGGAAGCCTCCACTCCATCAGGGGCACGGGAAGTTAAAGCATCACCAGCGAGACAAGCCCTGGAGTATAAGTGCTAATAGCCACCTCAGCCAAATTAATTCAAATTGCGTTCAGCCGACCATGAAAGCGTTGTTGGTGGCAGCGCTTCCCCATCCGCTCACATTTTCGTGAAGTAATTAAAGCCATTAGAATGTAAACCAGCTCTTTTGGCTTGGGAAGGAAAGAAAGCAGGAAGGGAAAAGGGAAACTGAATGACAGCTTAGCTAATTCAGCTAATATTCCCACTATTTCCGTGTATACTGATTAGTTCCCATTCTCCAGCCATTTCCATACCGATGCAAAGGCTCGGGTCCTCTGCAGAGGTTCCTCCACCTCCGTGCAGCAGCACACCCTGACCCCAGCTCAGCAGCTCCCTCATGGAGGATGCTGGCAATTGGGCTTTCTTTCTACCAGCCCTCACCCCTCAAGCATTCACATCCCAGGATGCAGCTCTGTTCTCTCCCTACCAGGAATATGTGGAAGGAGGGGAGATAGCACACAGGCTTTGTGCCTAAAGGAAAGAAACCCCACCATGAAACTCAAAACAAATGGACATAAGCAGTAGATTTGAGGCAACCACAGTGCTCTGGGAAGTAATTTCATGTCTAAAAAATCCTTCACATGATATTCAGCTGCCACATGAATCACCTCAAAGGATGGAGCTACTTCTTCAGTGTCTATTTATTGGGCAAGCAAAGGGAAGCAGCACTGTGTGTGGCAGATAGCCAGAGCGAGTACCTGGGGCTTAGTTCTCTGCCTGGTGCTGGCCTGTGTGCCAGAGGGCAGGCAAAGTTCAGGGCCAGCAGCACCTGCAGTGAGGGTGGTTTTGTGGCAAGTCCAGGCTAGAGAGAAATGAGCTTGAAAGCAGAGAAGCAAGAGAAGGAGATGCCAAGCAAGGCGCAGAGAGTTGCAGGAGAGAGATAAAAATGGCAATGCCAGGGGGAGGAAATCCTGCTGCCCCCCAAGGCCAGATGTTAGCTCTGTCTAAGCTGGTCTCCACTAGTGCCACTGTGGCTGGGCCAGTGCCCAGGACTCTGTGGTTCTCCCTGGACAGTGGCTGGGAACTGCTGTTTCCATGTGCATCCTGGGCAGATGCTGCCTGCAGGGCTGGCTCTGCCTAGGGACAATTCCTCACTCTATCCTGGTTAGACAGAGGTGGAAAAGCTCTGTCAACTGTTACAGCAGCAACAGTCCTGCTGCTCATACAGCTTTTTCCTGCCTTCCACCACTCGCTGTCCCTGCTGGAGCAGCCCTGTGCCATGGCACGTGTCTCAGGTTGCAGTGAGGACCTGGGCAGCACAAGCTGTCAGTGAAGCCTGAAAAGCAGGACCAGCCCCACATGCTTTCTGTGTGGGCTGGAGCCACGCACAAAGTGCTGTGATGGACAAAGAGAGCACAATACAGTCATTCAAATTCCTGCAGAGCTCTTTGTGGAGGTGCTCTGCCTGTCTCTGGCTCCGTAGTCCTCCCCTCAGCTCCCTGTAGCCCATGTGGGGGTGTGAGCATTCTGGCATTTATTTTCAAGGCAGAGGAGTTCAAGAGCATCAGAGGGACATATTTTGTCTGTGAACAATAGCAGTAATTCACTCTTTGGGAGGCCTTTGGAGGAGACCAAGGGGCAAATAGTATTGGATGCAGCAGCTATCTCTGGGCTCTTCTGAACTCAGCCTGTGCTTTATTGGACCATCTCTCCCTTGGTGGACTTTCCTCAACACTTCAGAGCTAAAAGCCTGGCAGCATCATGCAGTCTACAGGACCTGGAATGGTTTAATCAGCTTGGCCTGTTGTGTCTCTCACATTGGCAGGTTGGAGCATTAGACTGAGAGTTCAGTTTCCCCAAGGGATCAGTCTACCTGAAGGATGATTTTCCCACAAACAAGCTGGGCTAGAAGGCTTTTAAACACTGCTGCAAACAGCTCAGCTGGCAGATTTTGCATAGGATTGACCTAGGAGCACTCACCTGGATTGTCCTGTGTGCCAGCACTGGGACACAGCAATGGGTAGCTGTGGAGGGCTACTGGAACTGAGTGCATGCAGGTCAGTGACAAGATCTAGACTGAGAAAGGTACTCTTTATCTGTATGCTTGGACAGCAAAGAAAAAATCCATTCAGGAAGCTAAGGAGCAAATTTACCTCTAGGATTACTGAGATAGCAGGTACTAGTGTAAAATCAAAGGGGTTTGCCCGAGAAATACAATATTATTGATCCCAAGGGGAGCAAGGAGTGCCTATAGTGCAATCTTCAAACTGAGGTTCCCACCAGTAGCTGCTCTTGCACACATGCCCCAGAGATCTTGGAGTAAGAAACACAGGGAAGCAGCAGGAGGAGACAGGAGCTACATTTAACTGGCAGATCTTTGTAGTGGGATTCCACTCCCAACTCCCCCAGTGCAATCCCACCACTGCTCTCACAAAGTATGCCTCGAGGAGCACAGCACAATGCATCCATCACACAGGCATTCATTCCACCTGGGCCTCCTGGCGTGATGTGGTGAGCAGCACTTTCAATCAGGCAATATGAAAATTAGAGAGATTCACTTTTTCATTGACATCAGCAAAAATAAAAAAAAGAAGGAGAAGAAGAAGGAGATGACACCAATTGAACCCAATGGGCTAAATAGCATCTTTCACTCGGTTTTCTATGGGCTCCCAAAACTATGGGAGAAAATTGAAATCTGTCTCTTTCTGTCTCCTTTTCTTCCTTTTTTTGTAATAATTCCTGGTATGCAAGGCCTTGTGCCAGGGCTGGTATTGTGGGTGATGAATCCTGAGTCAGGCGGCGGGGAGGTTTCTGTCCTATCAGCGTGCGCTTGCCATGGTTTGGGATAATGTGCCTGCGGCTTGTCAGGTGCTGATGGGGAGCAGGAGGGGTGGGGGGATGAATGCATTTTTGATTGCTATAATTGCCACAGATTGGATGCTTGAGAGGAGCTAATTAACAAGGAGGCTATGGGCGGATTATACTTGCAGAACAGAATCCCATGCAGATCCTTTCCCTTTGTGCCGCATGTATGAGATCATTGGTAGGTGATTATGGCTGTGAATACGGTGCTAATTTACTTTGCACGTCTGACGAAAATCCTGTACATAATAAAACGAGGAGGCAACTTAAAGTAGCCCAGTTCAGAGGGGAAGGACGGCCTTGCTGCTAAAACACTGAATCCAGAGCTAAGATCCTGAGGTCTCCTACTTTCCCTGAGTAACCGTGGCTGTGTGACAGCTCTTCCCCCTGCCTCAGTTTCCCTCTCTACCAAAGGGAGAAGGCAAGCTCATAACTGTGGATGTTTGCTATACGCTGTGCACCCTGTCAGGGAAGATGCTGTAAAGGATAGAACAGAAATATCATCATGCCATGGGATCAGATCAGACAGCACAGCAAAAATAGCAGCCAGAAAGCTGTGCACTTGGAAAAAATACACGTCTTTGTGAGGACTCTTGCTCTCAGAAGAAAGAAGTGTAAGCAGTAGCTCCAGCTGTTTCTGCAACCTCAGGATTAGAAAGAACTGACAGGCAGGAATAGCTCACTCATTCTGGTCTTGCTGCTCCAGCCTTGTCTTACCAGCATACCTCCTACATTGTCACAGGCTTCCTGGGGCCCTCAGGGAAAAAGGAGCAAATGTTTCTCCTTAAATGTAGCCCTCATCCAGCTGGATATGTTTGGGTTGGGGTTTAACCCAGGTTTAACCAACCTCAGGGCAAGGCTAAGCTTGTTTTCCCCTCTAGTATCTGGGTACTCATAGTGTCTGAAAATGAGGAATTATCTTATCGATTCTGTGCCAACACGCAGCTGGAACATCACCAGCCAAGCAGGGAAAAGAGTTACTGGTGGGGGATGCTGAGCACCCATCCATCCATCCATCCATCCATCCATCCATCCATCCATCCATCCATCCATCCATCCATCCATCCATCCATCCTCCATCCATCTCCACCCACATCATCCATCCATCCATCCATCCATCCATCCATCCATCCATCATCCATCCACCCATCCATCCATCCATCCATCCATCCATCCATCCATCCATCCATCCACATCCATCCGTCCACCCATCCCTCTCTCCATCCCTGCAGGTTTTTAAGAGTAGGTTGATCTACAATACCCATCTTTATTTGGAGAGCTGGTGAAGGGTTTGCCCAGGGTTCTTTCACTGCTGTCTCTCCTGGTGGGAGTTAGGCTGGGCAAGCCTGCAGGGCTTTGGTTTTTCCAAGCAGGAGCACTTTGCTGGGAGTCAGGCAGCTTAAGTACTGGTAGACTTTTTTAGAAAGTTGCAATATTCCTCACAAATAAATCACATCTTTACATTCAAAAATGGAAGTGATATTTATAGTATTGGATAATTTTCACTGGAAATATTTTCTGCATTTTTCAATGGAATTTTTTAGGATGGGGGGCATTAAAGTCAGCATTTTCAGAGGAAAGGAAACAAAACTATCTTCCAACCTTTTTTCCTTTAAAGTCAGCATTTTGGATTCCAAATTATATACAGGGATTTAGACCTTTTCCTTCCACAGATCATTTTACCACAGTCATTTTTTATTAAGGTTACTATTTCCATAATAATGGCTACCCATTGATTCCAAAATGAAAATATCACTTGCAGATCTCCTAATAAGAATACACTGATTAATAATATTTCCTTAGTTTTATTTCATTTTGTGCTTATTTACTATGCTCTGGATGATGACTCCTAGAAAATTAAACTCCACAGCCAGCCTTCTCCTACAGTCAAGAACTTCTCACTTAAATTTTACATTTAAATTAATCAAGACCGAGAGAGAAAGCAATCTGTCTGCAGGTTTAAAAAGACTTTCAAAGTTGGAGTCATTTCAACAACAGGAAAGGATTTTCTTCCAGACAAAAAGCCCAAGAGGTGTAAAAATGGATTTCCACTTCTGTCATGACTGAATTCAAGGAGAACAATCCATGAATGAGAAAGAATTGTTCTGCTGAGGGAAGAGGCTGCTGCCTATTAGCAATCTGGGTTGCTGGAGTCCAGGGAGATAAAGTGGAGAGGAAATACTTCATTTATTGAGAGACAGGATTGACTGTCTGTGAATTCTTTTAGACAAGGTAACAATTGAACCTTGCTTCTGTGCAGCTCCTCTGTTCCTACAGAGATGAGCACAGAATGTCCATGGACTGTCTCTCACTGCAGAAAGGAAGAGTAGCCTAAAACATTAAACAATACAGAGAAAGGAAAAGGCAGCCAGGATAAAACCCCTTCCAAGAAAGAACTCTGGTTTCTGGGCAAAGCAACCATTTGTGGCACTCTGGTCCAGGTCCCAGTTTTACTGCTGGCCATTTTCTGACAATGTTTCAAACCCAGATTTTGCTTTGGACCATTTCAAACGATGTGCCTCATCGTGCTGAAGTTTCTCTCTTTGAAAAAAACCCTCCATTCTTCTCCTCCCCTTAGCAAAATATTTTCCATTCTTCCACGTCAAACTCTGGATATTTGCCTTTGGAAAATTGGAGAGTAGAGCAGATGGAAGGCAGAGATCAAACCCAAAACCATGGAGTCCCTTCCAAAGGCAATGTGGTGGGAAGCTCAGCAGGACAGAAGGGATGGGTAGAAAGAAAGAAAGAAAGAGGACACTTAAGAGGATGGCATAAAGGTGTTGGCCTTTTTTAATCACTCACATTGAAACATTGGCATGATTTGCCCTAATTTCTATGCAAAATATGTATCTCTGGTGCTGAGGAGAGACAGGTTGTCACAGATGTGGAACAAGCAAGTAGAGATACTGGCAGAGCACACTGCTAAAGGATCAACATTAGCATATTGGCATTTGGGCTGACGCCTTATCTTGGGCTGACTTCTGAATGAAAAGTAATTCCAGGGACTCTCCTTATCCTGGAGAGGTCTGTTACTTTATTATTAAGATTTATTTTTGTCCTGTTGAGCTCTGCCTTCCCCCACGGAGTGACCAGAGAGGCCAAGCCCTGCCCTGGGGGAGGAGGGGGTGGTGGTGGGGGCACAGCCTTGTCTCCCAACAGCACTGGCGGGTCCTGAGCTGCAGGGGTGGCTGATAAGGGACACAAGGGGAGCAGAAGAAAGGCCCAGTGACAAATTAGGCACAGGCAGAAGTGCTATCCAGGCATGCAGGCTGGCAGTGCTGGAGTGCACAGCACAGATAACAAAGCGTGCAGAGCCAGTGACCACCTCCCTGCAATGTCAGGGTGCTGCTGTCCCCTCTGTCCCTGCCCAGCATCCCCACCCCCAGACATGGCTTCATGAGGTCACAGCCCAGCATCCCCATCCCCAGACATGGCTTCATGAGGTCACAGCCCAGCATCCCCATCCCCAGACATGGCTTCATGAGGTCAAACTGCTGCTCCAGCCCTGGGTCCCTCTCTCCAGCCCCCCATGATGTGTAAACAACGTTCTCCCCTGCTGACACCTCTCCCTGTGAGATTCTGCTCCTACAAAGGGCTCTTGTCCCTCCTATCTTTAAATAAAGAAGAGTCCCATTAAATGCTATAAAGTATTTATTGGCCAATGGGTAAAATGAGTGGGTTTCCTTATGGCTGCAATGATCATTAATGAAACTTTAGGGTCCTTGTTGGGACCATGGAGCAGAATAAATGACCTCTTGGTAGTCATCATCTCCCTGGTTTCTAGGACTCTGCACCAGAAATGATCTAACTTCATTTAAGGAAAATCAGATTAAAAACAGATTAAAGTAAAAGCACCTCATGCCCCTGTTCTGATTTAACTGTGATGAAAAACAGACCATGGAGTAACTATATAATGGAAGGAAGCTCATTTAAATATTCTCCTCCCAACAGAAAGAGATTTAAGAATTAAATGAATGAGGAGATTTTCCTTTTAATGAGATTAGCCTTTTATAATTGCTCATTATGGACCCCTCCAGAGATTTGGAAGAAAAAGAGTTATACAACATACCTGGAAAACACTGCATTAGAAACCAGCCAACCCTACTCCTCCACCATCAGTTCCAAAAAGTGAAATTCAAACTAGTTTCTACTTACAAATCACTCATCTCAAGTGGCTCCAGCTCCTCCAGATCCTCTCTGCAATTACTGGATTTGTAAAGAAAGTGAAACAGAGGTTTGAGATTAGCAAGCCTTAATACATTTGCTAAAAATTCTCCCCTTTTCCCATGGAAACACATTTATTTTTGACTGTCAGCTGTCTGGCAAAGCCATGTGATTTCATTTCATCTTTCCAAATTTCAGTCCTACCTAAAATAAAGGCTGGACAGAGCCGCCCCTTCTGGCTTGGAGTTGCTGGCCTGATTCAGAGGCACTAAGGGGAGGTTAAACCAGAAGTTTTGTGTCTGAACTTGAAGCATTTGACTCTGAAGTCCCAGCTTTGGGCTGTAAAATAATACCAGAGTAAGGACACATACACATGTATTATTTCATTCATCTCTGATTGTGATTTATATTTAGTGTCAGGCTCTTTTGGATGAGCTGAAACTAATACTCAGGGCAGGATTTTCTGACAAAGTGGGACTGAGCAGCTGTTTGGTCCATTCCTGTTGACAGCACCAGGCAGTAAAGGAGATCAATGGCTCTCTTTGTTTTCTCCCTGTGCTGCGAATTCACAGCAATCAAAGTCTTGCTCCTTCTCCTTATCTCCTCACCTGCAGTGGCTGCAATGGATGGGGCATTTGGCCATGCTGGTACTCAGGGCTGCAGGATGGATTTGCACCTTTCCCACTGGAGTCTCTAGATGCCTTTCCCATGTGCTCCGTTGGGGTAGCTCCAAAAAGCTACTAAATGCAGGAAAATACTCCATTCCCTGAGATCTAGCTGCCGTGGAGCTGGCCATGTCCTGCTCTCCCTGCAGTCAGAGGGGAGATAGCCACTTCCAGAGGATGTTTTGCTCCACTCCAGGAAGGGGCTTCAAGGCAGATGGGATGATGATGTGGCAGGACACCACCTTCTCTTGTCCTCTCCTGCAGGATTGGCTCAGAGCAGGCTCCTCATTGTCCAGGCCTGAAGTCCAGAAAGCCAGATCCTGGACCAGGATCCACTTGGTTTTGAGAAGGCACAATTGAGTGCAACCACCCAGGCCCACTGGCTGTGACAATGGGAGCTCAGGCTGGGTTACCACAGCCATGCCCTGGAATGCTCACAGGGAATGGCCACACCAGCCCACCAAGGCCATCAGCCATGTGGCACTCGGCAGTGGTCAGTGTGTCAGTGGCTGCTTACTCAGCTGCCAGAGCTGCTCAGCCCTTTTCTGTCAAATCATTTGGCTCTCCAGGCATTATTTTATTCCAGCGTCATTTTGTTATCAGAAGTCAAGTCCCTTTCTAGAGCTGTCAGCATTAGTTCACTTTGATTTATACTTCCTTTCCATATTTGCAAAGGCCGACAGAGTTTTCCAAGCATCTCTGCTATCCACTGACTGCATTTCCTTGCAAATCTGTGCTGGTACCAGAACCAGAGAGAAAGGGAAAAGTGTCATTAATGAATCCAACCTCTCATTCCCATCCACCCACCATCAGATACTGTGTGCTCCCTCCCATCTCATCAGGGCTTTGGAGATAAGAGGAACTCAGGCTAACTTTGGTCTTCAATGCATACAAATAGGCTTTATGTTAATATTTGCAAATAGCTTCTCAGAGGAGCAAGATATTTCCCAAGCTTCCCATCTTCTGGGGTTCTCCAGGCAATGGAGTGGGACAGATGCAGTCATCAGCACAGCCCAGGGATGAGGTCAGAGACAGAATCACAAATATTCTGCTTAAATCACTCGGCTGATGGGGAATTTAGAAACTCTGTGACATCTTGGCACTGCAGAGCACTCTGTGGGCAGCCTCCTGAGTGGACCTGGGCAACATTACCTGGTGAATCAAGAGAGGTGTTTTTGTTAAAAACCAGACTTTCAGGAGTGCCAGAGCTATTTGAGAATTCAGGTCAAATGCAGCAAACAGTTTTGGTGGAGACAAAAGGATGGTGTTTTGAGACAGAATGGCAAAACATATTCTCTGTCTTTTTCCCCCCATCACGAAGCAATTTTTTTTCCTTCAAAAATTGCCCTAATTTTCTGGAGACACTAGAACAAAACACAGACAAAGAAATCCATCTGCACAGGATAGAGTGAAGATGGGGGCTGACTGGAACCCACATTTTCCTGTCTTTGCTTTTCACATGGGGAGCACAGAGGGCTCAGTGAGAAAGGGCTGCTGTCATAAAGAAGGAAAAGAGCCCCTTTTATCTCACTCAGATCATTCTCCCAGACAGACACTGACCTTCCCACGCTGTTAGTGAGACAGCTCCTCCCCTGGAGCAGGTAAGGATGGAGTAGTTGGGACAACATCCTGCCAGAAGCCCCTGTAGCTAAGGCTCCAGGGTGTCCATACAGGCTGAGTTTGGAGGCTCCAGATCACTCGGGGTTTTTTCCAGGCAAAGAGAAGGAATTGCCACATTCATTGCTGGGCCCTGCTCCCTTAGGTGGCTGCCTGGGGACTGATACCTGTGCTGGCCCCAGCCCCACTGCATGGCAAAGGAGAGCCTTTCACTCCTCCCATGCTGTCACCCTGGCACCATCTACGCCTGCCAGAGACGTGGAAATTAAAATAATAAACAAAGCAAGCAACACTGCATGTGGAGGCTAATGCACCATAATGCTCTGAAACACAGGCAGCTGCTGCCTCACACTGAGCACAGAGGATGTGTTTGAAAAATGTATCTTCCTCCAACAGCAGTTATTTCAACATTATCTTTCTCTTTTTTTACTTCAAATAAGACATTTACTTTCCCCCAGCTCATAATCTCCATATGGAGAAGAGGAGAGGGCAGTGAGGAAAGGCAGAGAAATGACATTTTTTAACACAGCCTAGGCTAGTGGGATTTAAATCATAGGAAAACAAATGGAATTTAACTGCCTGGCTGAAGTCACATTCATGTTGTGGGTATTTATGGCAATCATCACTAATAACAGGAAGAGATTAGATATTGCTGAGAGCCTGAGTACTGGCTGGGGAGCAGGGGCTGATTCTGTCAATGTGTGTGATCTTAAAAGCAAGGATGGGATGTGTGCCTGTACACACACACCCCTGCAAGTACCCACGTGTCTGTAGGACTGTGCTTGCTCCCTGTATTCAGTGGCCATTCCAGAAGGGCCTTTGCTGGACAACATCAATTTCAGGCTTCAATCTCAACTTCCACCTGAGATTTGATGAAGAAAGGGGAGCTCATTTTATTGGAACTGGCAGAGAGTGACTACAAGATTAACTCCAAATGTAGATGTGGGTGTACCTTGAACATCTCCACCAGCAGAGACATGTACTCATTTTCCATCTAAGAGTGAGTTTAAATAGGAACTGTAATGGATATGGAGAGCCTTCTGAGATTGGAAAGGTGGTTTATCTCAGATCTCAGAGCAGGATTTTTGTCTAGTTGACACATGCAAACACTGCTTAGGGTGTGCAATGTGTTGTTCAGTCAGAGAACCTCACCTCTAGCAACTGCCCCAGGAGCCAGGTGAGCACACAGCATCCCTCACCTTGCCCCTGTCCCCATGCTTGCAATGGGTCAAGACCCAGATTACACTTTCCCTGCACTGTATATTTGACCAGGGATGCAGCAGCACCTAAATACTTACTGCTGGTATTTTACAACCTGAGTGTGACCCCCCAGCCAGCTGAGCTGAGCCCTAATGGGTCAGTTCCCAGCAAAACCATCTCATCCTTACTCTAGGAAAATAAACCACAAACAGCCAGAACCACTGGATTGTTTCAAAGGATAAAATTCACTCAGAAATCCCCTTTTCCAATTCCCAAGCAAACATGTCCATGTTAATAAAGCAAAGTGCTCTCACCCAGAACAGCTCCGGCAGGGAAAAGCGTTTTAATGGATTGACTGGGAGGGAAAATTGACTTGCAAGAAGAAGAGTCCTGGTTGGGTCCCCTGAGCCTGGGCAGGGGCACGGTTTAGAGACCTGTTTTAATCAAATTGCTTTTAAAAGGCAGAAAGGGAAAAGCTCTCTGACAAATTTGACCTTTGGGCACCTCAAAGATGAGGCACAAAATGTGTTATACACTGGCTCAGAGGAAAGAAAATAGGGTGGGAATAGATGGTGTCTAATCTTGGGAGTGGAAAGTAAAGGAGGGAAGAGGACAGACAGATCATCTGGTGGTGTTGGATTCAAACCCACCTCAAGGCTCTAAATGAGACCCATAAGTCATCCCCAGTGGGAGCAGCACCAGCATCCCCTTGGCCAGCTCCCTGCTATGATCTTACTCCATGCTTTGGTTTATTTGTGTTGGAGGTTCTGCAAGGAAAGACAACCATGACAACTCACTGCACCTGGGGGAACCAAACAAAATAATCAGCCAAAACATAAAGGAAAATAGATTAAACATGCACCAAAGGAATGGGAAATCTCCACTGCCCACCTCTGCCCACTGAACAGCACTTCACAATGGAGAGGCTTGAGACAGTGACTGATTTAAAACTCTCTGGTGCAATGTGGATATTGAAATCCCAGAGGCATCAAGCACATCTGCCCAGATGGGAAAATCAGAAGCTACAGCACTTGGGTGGTATGATAAGCCTTTTTTTTACACCCTGAAAAACAACTCAATTGTGGGAGGAATGTGTCAGTTGTAATTCTGCAACTTAATGAAATAAATCAACCAGATGGAAAGACAAGATGAGGATGAGCCCACACAGTCTCGTGGGAACACAAAGGCCACATGAAGCCAGCTGCTGGGAAATCAAGAGCTTGTCTGGAAGACTTGGGAGCCCCCTTTGCAGTGATGACAATGAATTTCCCAAGTGAGGAAGCATCTTTGAACTTTCCCCAGCCACTGGGGCTGAGGTTTCAGGAACACACGGCCACTGAGCCACCAGAGGGCAACTGCTTGCTCAGCTGAGCAGTGATATCAGGGGACTGTAGATAGAGTTCTGCTCCTCCTCACCTGCCAGGATGTCTCCTAAGGGGAGCAAAACCTGAAAACCTAGGAGGCTGAAATGTGTAGGATGAGCAGGGAGCAGCAGCAGGAAGAGCCAGAGCCATGCAGAAAGGTTGGGGAAATGGAACAGCTTAACCCTGCTGGCACCCTCCTCAGCCCAAGGCAACTGAGTAAACCCAGACATGAAGAGTCTTTGTTTGACAACCCTTGTCACATAAAGGAGGCAGAAAATGCATGGCAGTTAAACCAGGAACATCTTTCCACAGCAAAAGCCCAAGATAGAACATCCTTTGGCCAAGGATACAGAATGCTGCCGTCCTAAAACAAACCCCAAAGGCCAGCAGCACCCAGCTCTGCAGAAAGGAGACTTTACAGCAGCAAATTGATTTCCAGAGGCTCCCTCATTAATTTTCATGGCACCCAGAATGTGGTTTTAGAACAAGCAGAATTATTAATGTTCAAAGTTACCCAAGCGCTGTCGGGAGCACAAGGCCCTCTGAGAGTCAAAGCAGGGCTGACAAACTGAGGAAGAAAAAGCCAGAATTGAGAAAGTACATTCTTCAGGGTTCAGCCAGGCTTGTCCTTGGAGGCAGGCAGAGGGAGAAAAGCAGAAACCTTGGAGAAAAGGTCCTGTGCCCCCTTGATGGCTCTGCTATTTGTAAGAAATAAAATATAACAGACACTTAGCTTTTAAAAGGAGAGAAATTTGTCTAATTGCACTAATTCAGGGCCGCCCTGCTTCTGAGCCACCCCAGACTTTCAGGGAGTGGGACAGCAGGCAATTAGGAAGGGCAAAATATTCACAAGGGGCAGAGCTCACCACTGGCTGACACACTGCTCTTGCTCTTAAAATCACATATGAGCTTCGGTGACATCTCAGCTAATTATTGAGAAAGCCAGCCCAAGTCTCCCTGACTGAAGTACCGGTCTTGGACAGACATAAGTCAGTGTCCCAAAACCCTCCTGAATTATCTCCTGGCTCACATGGGAGGAAGGATGGGAGCCTCATAGCTGCAAAGGCATCTCTGTCTAGCTTTCCTCCTCCTGTTTTTGCACACAGAGCCTCATTCCCAAGCACCTCAGTGCTTTTGGGTTTCATGCCCGCAGCCTCCTCCTGCCTGCTCCCAGCTATTCCTAATCCCAGGCACTTCTTTACATCTCCAAACACAAGGCCCAGCCATGGTGAGCTGGAGGACTTTGCTGTGCCAGGGGATACTCTTTGGCTGGCACCACATCGCCTCTGATCTCGCCCCGTTGGAGCAAGAGAAAATAAGCACCATTTGTTAACATGCCAATCGTTCTTTACACTGGCTGATTAAAAAATAATTACCCACAGCCATTATTGAGCACTCTTGCAAATGAGCTGTGGGAAGCTGTGACCGTGTGCTTAGCACACAGTGTGTCTTGCTTGTTTCAATATTATTTTAATTAAGTATCTGGGTAAAAGGCCTTTCTAATGTAACTTTCTTTTCATGAGCAGAGAGCCGGGCTCTGTGCTTGGCTGCCAGAGCCCGGCATCGCTCCGGGCTGCTCCCACTCTGGTGACACAGTGGGACACGCTGCTCATTGGAATTCCAGAGGACCAATCTCAGGCAGACCCATGATGGGAAGAGAGCTCTCTTTACCCGAGGGACATGGCCACAGCTTGAGCTGTGATAGCTCTGGCAGCTCATCACCCTGAGACCGACCAGCTGGGACCACCTGGTTTGGTCTGGGATGTGGACAGCACGGAGATGATGACCCAGGACATCATTTGTGGATGAGGGACTTTGGGCCACCTCTCTTGCTGGCACATGGGACCAGAGGAGAGCTGGCCCTCTCAGCCAGGTGAGAGGAGAGGATCTCAGTTAGAAGAGTTCTGCGGGAGCTTCATCTCACAACAGGACCACAGACCCCCAGCACAGCTTCATTTGCCAGGGACTTCTTTTTATTCTTCCACAAAAGATTTTTGCAAAGGAAAAAAGAGAAGAGGTGGAGGAAAACCCACGTGTTCTGGTCACCCATCCACCTCCTGTAGCTGCCTTTGTGCATGACTCAAAGCAGTCACATCAGACAATCCCACCTCTTTCTTATTTACATGTTTTCCACTTTCTGCATCCCAGCTGGAGCTGTATTTAGCAGAGCACATGGCCACCATCCATTATTTTGGGGGGTGTTTGCTCTTTCACATCAGCTTACATTCTCTCACGTAGCATTTAAGCTGCAGCACTGGTGTCAATTGTCTGCTGTTTGCAAGCAAATTAACCTGGCAAACAGATTTCAGATCCTCAGCTGGTGTAGAATGAACATGGCACTGGAGAAATTGAATTACTGCACAGGTTCAAGCAGCACAAAACAGCCCCAGAACTTACTCTTGATCTTTCTCTTATCAGATGAAATTCCCTCTCCAGATATTTCTAGCAGGACAAAAAGAAGGCCCTGAGCAGGTGCACTCTGAAGTCCCTCTCAGACCCGGCAACAGGGAATTGAAGTTGTTGCTGAGGCCTGGGTTGGGTCCCAGTGACAGATTCTGTTTTGGGGGATGCAAAACCTGGGGATAAATAAGACTATTGGACACAAAAAGGAAACTTTGTCCTTATGATAATAATAAGCCATTGGAATAATCTTCCCAGTGGCAGATTTCCCCATCATTGGGCACCTCTAACATTCAGCAGGAGACAGTTCCAGGCCATCTTGTCTGGACCATGCTTTTGCCAAGAATGTTGGACCAGATAATCCCTGAGGTCCCTTCCAACCTAGTATTCCCTGATTCTATGAAGATGTGGAGAAAGGTGCAGCCATAACAGACCATCATCACCTGGTGAGCTTGCAGCAGGATGGATAAATGGTCTCTGACTGATTATTTGGCAGAGTCAGACCAGTCATGTTCTACTCCTGGAGCAACACAGCAATAAAACAGCTTTTTGATCAAATGGACACTTAACATTTCCCCAGACAATTCCTCGCTGTGAGTTGAGAAGTGCAGTAATTCCAACAGACACTCTAGCAACCTGAAACCCTGAGCTTCAGACTTTGAATAGACTAAATAAAAATCAGAGGGCTTTTCTCTTGCTTCTACAAAAACATATGTTCTCACCAGACGTTTTTGATGGGAAAAAAATAACACATTTTCCAAACAGCTCTACTTACTGCAGACAACTTCATTTCCCATCTCAGACACTGCTGTGGCAGGAAAGTAAGAAGCAGAATTGATTAGACCAGATTAGGTTAGATAGGGAGCCTGGTGATGAAAAGCTGCTGCTGCTCTCTTTGCGCCCATTCAGGGCCATTAGCAACCTCCATCACTCTCACCCAGGGATGATGCCCCACTGCTGAATTCTGCTCTAAGTAGCTATTCCATGTCTCTCAATTTCTCCCTGCAGTCTCTGTTTTCAAGCACATTTTGCCCCCATGTGTCCTTCTCCCACTGGAGATGGAGCTCCAGAAAAATGGCAAGGAATTTCTGTACACACAATTTGGCCACACACTTTGGGATCCCTTGGGATAAAGACTGCTAGATTGGTCCGCTTTACTGTCACAAGGATGATGATGATGACTATCCATTTTCCCCTGAAAGCCTTTTGGTTTGTTTGTTTTTCTTTTTCCCTTTTCTTTTAATGCAATAACACTTCCTTGTAGCTTCCCCCAGAAAATCGATCTTTCCAGCGTAGCTTCATACTAGGTCACCCAAATAAGCTGGAAAGAGCCATTTTACCAGCCCCCCTGTCTTCAGCATAAAACTACTATATCTTATTTGCCAGTGCGTTAAGCTGGCTGAGAGTGGAGCAGGTTGTGGATGCAGTGCAGTTTGCTCTCTCTCCTTTTTTCTTTCCTTGGATAATTTCACGGTCCATTAGTTTCCTGTAGCTGCTTCCCACAAACACACATGCATCACCGCAGTGTATGAGCTTCCCTCTCACTGCCACAGGGGCAGAATACACATGTAGCTGCCACACTTGCTCCAGGGGCATGGGAAAAGCAGCTCAGCCATGCCCAGAGCAGGATCCCCAGGGATACTGATGTGCAGAACAATCTCCACATTCTACGTGGAGCTGCAGAAGCGCTGAGCTGAACCAGTGGGTGAGGACTGGTCCAGACTGACACTGTCCCAGCACAGTGGGGTTTACATGAGACCCATCTGGGACTCCCTGCACAGAAAATACAGCAGGGAGAAGGATTAGAGGGGGTTTTCCCACCAGTGTTTTCCCACCATCCAGCCCTTCAGCTACAGCAGGAGCTGGAGCATCCCATCACCTCTGGGCTGCCCCAGCTCACCCTGAGAAGCCAACAGGTCCAGTGCCCAGAGCACCCTGCCCTTGCAAAGAGAGCAGATGAGGCTTCATTAAGACTCTTGCTCTGGAAGACACAGTTTCGTGTCTCTTATTTTTAAATCACCTGGAGGGGAAAAAAAACCCAAAACAAAACAAACCTGTGCATGAGGATTTTGCAGCTGCATTTCACTGCATAGTTCTGAAACATGCAGATTTGGGGAACTACTTGCCAGCAGTGAAGTCTGTGCCCAGAAGATGTGAGACTGAATTTTGAGGGAGAGAATTCCCTGTCCCTCATGGAAAGGCTGGGGGCAGCAGGATGAGCAGCCCCATGGACAGGCAGGGTCTGGGTGAAGGGGACTGATAAGATTGGTGTCTCTCCAAAACGACAGCTTTTGCTTGGAGTTCCCTTTCTCCCTCTGACAACTGAACTTTGGGAAGCAAAGCAAAAAAAGAGGGGCTAGAGCAGAATGTGAATCTGCAGGAAAGGATAAAAACAAACAAAGAAAAACACTCCAAACAACCCTCAACAAAACAAAGGAAGGTGGGGGGGCACAGACCTGATAGGTCTAACACACAGAGAAATGTTATTCACAGGCATTATTGATTAAGTTTTCCTCACCAACACATACATAAATGCTTGTCTCTCAAACGAATAAGAGCCTCTGTAATGCTGGAGGGAAGGAGGAGAAAGATTATTGAAAACATGAGGGTCAGAGAAGCATCCGGCTGCAACAGATGCACTGAGAAGATAAACGAAGACATCTTTGCCAACACATTGGTCAGCCAAAGACCAAATGTGACAGAAGGCAGCACTGGAAACCATGCTTGGACTTTGATAACAATAAAATAGAGACTATGGAGCAGATCCTCACCTGGGCTGATTCAGTGCCAGAACCCTCATCACAGAGCAGCCACATCGATTTACATCACCTGAGGATCCTGCTGGCTCTGGACAGCGCAGCCCATTAGCAGCAGGGCACAAGCAGAGATTTATGACAATCTCTGTAGGGCACAGCAGAAAAGAGAAGAGCAGCCATGAATGAGATCAGAGGAGAAACAGGAGTGGCAGCTCTGACCTATGAGCACCCCAAACCTGCCTGACTCCCTGGGAACCATCCCTCTCCAGCACCGCCTTGCCTGCTGCCACACGGTGGAGCACACAGCTCTTTCTGGCGTGGCTGGGACACTGAGGAATTGTGCCAGCTTCAGTGACATTAGACCTGGCCCTCAAGCCAGCCCAGTGTCACGTGTGGCACCTTGCAAACCGGGGCTAGGACCCACTCACAGCCCCTCAAATGAAGGTTTGGTGCTGAGCATTTGGTGATATCAGCCCAGAAGGTCGTGAGCCATCTGCAGGCTGTGAGGGACCATCAGGATAATCAGCACTCCCATGGGATCACCTCATGTATCCTGCCTGGAATTCACATCTCCATCACCATGGCTTTCTCTCAGGGCAGCAGGATTGTCTCAGGGATATTTCCAATCCACTCAGCACAGCTCAGGTTTTTCTACAGCTACATCTCTGCACCTGCCTCCATGTAGGGCAGAAATGCCTGGACCACGCAGGCGGGATTTTTGTTGAATGGGACATTGCAGTGGGTGTGTCGACAATGAAGTTAAGAAGAAGTCAGCTTCCCCCAGCACAGCAGCTTAGCAAAGGGGTGCTGGGCTTGCAGAGCTGTATGAGGGCAGGATTGAGGGTGCATCTGCAGCTGGAAACACTACAGCTCTCCCAGAGAAGCTCTGGTGCTTCAGGTCCCAGCCATCAGGTTTGCCCAGCTGTTCCCAGAATCGGGTTCTGCCCAGCAGGTCTGTGGATTTTGCTGTTATTACACACACACAGACACACACACACACAGAGACATAGACACACACAGGGTGTGTTCCTGCCCCCTTTCGTGGCAGCAGCCACAGACACGCACCGGGCTCTGTCTGTGACAGCATCCCCCACGCAGCTTCTCGTACCTCAGCTCCTCTGCCTGTGAGCAGGGACACAAGGTACATCCCCGAGGCCCCAGATTTGCTGCGACATCTGCCAGTAGAAGAAAGGAGGAAAAAAAAAAAAACTTCAGGTCTTCTCCGGGTTCCTCCAGCACAGGCAGCAAAGCTGTCATTATCCCGAGGAGTAGGAGCTCAGGAGCTGGAGCAGGGCAGCCTCTAGTGGCTGCGAGCCAGGAAATGCGGTGCTCAAACCCGCGCGGAGGGATGTGTGCTTCCCACAGCATCCCCCGGAATGAGCCACAGCCCGTGCTGGGGATTGCCCCACAGCCCAGAAATGCGGGTCCTTGGCCTCTCCCTCCCTCTCTGACATCCCTGCTTCCCTGCTGATGCTGCCCCCTCTCAGATGCCACTTCCTGCTCCTACAAACACCTCTGACCCCCTGCTCTGCCCAGGCAGCCAGAGGCACCAAGAGACACATCCCAGACCTCACAAATGTGCCACCCATGTCCACAGCACCTGCAGCATGCCTGGAGATATCTCCATCCCCAGCACAGGTTTGGCCATGCAGCTGATTGTGGGCGGCTATTGGGTCTGCAGCTGTCCAAGTGCTGGAGCTGGCTGTGACAGCAAATCCATCCAAATCCATTAATGTTCCATCTGGAGAAGCCTTTTGCTTCCTCCTGCTGAATATCACCTTGTTTCTTTTGACTGTTTCTCCCCTTTTTTGGGCAAAAGAGGAGGCAGAATTTCCCCCCAAAAAATGCTGGAATTATTTATTGAAACCCCAGCTCCTTCTTGTTGCTACTTTATAACTATTCTGTTCTGAAATCATCTCTGCTCTCAAAGGTGTGACACTTTGGAGTGGCAGGTGACAGCCACCTACCTCAGAAAATGCATCATAGGCAAGCTAAGGCAGAACAATGCCCAAAACAGCACTGAACAAGTTTTGGGGGAGGAGATGAAAGCAGGACAGGGACAAGATAAAACCTTTCATCCCCTGCATTCCCCAGGACATTTGTCCCTTCTTCGTTGAAGCAGACCTTCCCAGCACCACCTGCACCAAAGGACCTGAGTCCAGCTCCTCCTGCATGGTGGGGATGAGGACAGCAGCTGAGTGGAGTGGGAGGTGTTTTCAGACAGACTTTTGAGTCCAGGAACACTCAGCATTGTCTGTGCTGGCTCCTCAACACCAAGGCAGCGGCAAAATTAATGGCTGTGCTTCTGAACGGGATTTAAAGATTAATAATGAAGAGGGAACACAGCTCTGCAAGGCACATTAGCAGCCATCCACGGCTTCACTTGGCTCAGACAGTTACAAAACGGCCTTTGTAACACCAGGGTCCTCTTGTGATGGGCATCCCTCTGTTGGGAGTGGGATGGAGATGTGAGAGAGCCTGGCATAACCTTACCTCAGCTGAACCACACTGATCCTTGCCTCCCCTTCACTCCCTTCCCTTAAAGCCAAGGTGGGTCGAGGTAATTGTTTTCTCAAGAGCATGGAAAGATTGTGTTAGATCCAAATCTCCCCTGATGTTGCACTGCTTTCCATCTCACACATACAGACTCCTGATATGTCCCTAAAATTCACTGTTCCTCCGAGCCTGTGTGTTTGGCTGCTTGAAAGCACAGAAAGATTTGTCTTGATCAAAACAGGAGAGGAGGGGCCATTGCAGTTTTGTTTCCATCAGAGCAGCTGTCAAAGCTGTTCAGAGGATGAGCAGGAGTTGCATCCAACTCCCCCCATTCATCTGATGACAGCATTGGGGCACAATAAAATCAGAAATTCAGTGGTCAGAGGGTCTGGCAGCTCCCACACCATCTTCCCTGACATCAGCACCAAGTCCTTCCCCCATTCAGTGAGATAAATAACCCACACACCCCGTTCCCCTGCCTCCAGTAAGTTCAAGCTGCAGAGATGCTGCAGACAAATGAGGCTGGTTTGGTCACAATCAGCTCACACACCCAGCACCTCGGTGTCCCCAGACATTGAGACACATTCATTATCTGTGCTGCACTGTGGCAGAGGTGTTCAAAGGCAAGACCTCCTGGCCTGAATCTGACAAAGTGTCCTCTGAGCTCTCCTTACTCATTTTCTGGTTGCTGAGCTTCTGAAGTCAATCTCAGGCCACAATTTTCAAGCTGTGTTCTATGATTATGAGGCATAAAACTTTTTTTTTTTTTTTTTTTAAACTAAAAGCTTAGAGTAACAAGAATCTGTCTGAATCCAGATTCCAAAGCTTTGGAACAAATGTCCATTCTTGCAAACATCACAATAAAATTATGTGAGCAAGCAATACTTGAAATAACACCCAATTTATCTTCCTATTTCCCCTGTGTGATTATGGCTTTCATTTTGCTGGGGTAAAGAACCTTGAAAACAAATGAGTCAGTCTGATTTTTGTTTCATGGAGGAGTTCATTTCCTGGCCCCTTTGCTCGCTTGCAATGTTCAGCTGACGGTCTGCATTTCTCTGAAAAATTGAAAGACTTTGGAAACTTTGGGCTTTGTGGGACAGGAGGGCGAGTTCCCAGAAATCACTTACCACCCTCCAATTCTGCAGTGGCATTCCACTGCACTGCCCTCCCACCTTTCCTTCCCAAAACATTCCCACCACTGAACTCAGCACGGGAGACGACTGAGAGCCTCAAAGTCTGGCAAGATTTACCTGACACATTTAAAGTGTAAATAGCAAATAAACCACCTCAGCATCATATGGTGTGCTATGGGGTGGCAGTGGAAGCTTGCAAGCCCTTACTCCTCTGTGTAACCCTGACCACTACCAGGACACAACCACAGAGCATCATTTACCCCCTGGAAATTAAAGAGGACAGAGTCTTTCACCTGAGGAACAGCCTTGCACACTTGGTCTCAAGCTTCTTGACTTCTTTACTTACTAGCAAGTAAGGAACACCTTGGAGTTCTCCAGGTGACTCCACCAGGTGATGGAGCACTCCAAGGATGTGGAACCTTCCCCTTCTCCAGACCTTTGGCTGTTTTCCTCCCTCCACCAGGTTTGTACTGCAAACAGGAGCCTACCACCCTTGCCAAGAGGTTAATTGTATCCCAGAGCCAAAACTGGCACTGAGCACCCCTCTCATACCCTCTGGAGCAGCCCCCATACCTCCAGCCAAGGAGGCACTTGAAAACCTCATTCCCTTCTCCCAAATCCTCAGCACCCTTGCAGCACAACCACACACTCACAGAGTTTTGCCCAGTCCCACGAGGAGATGTGGCCAATTTTGCATTAAAATGAATGTACGTACATAGAAGTTCTGAATAAAACACTTTCATTAGATTTAGTCACTGGCTCCCAAACACAAAATGATGGTGACACCAATTCCTCCTCAGCCTGAGTGACTAATTGTCACACAGAGGCAATTAGGCTTAGTTAAATGATCCATGTCCCTTCAAAATAATGGTCTGTCGAACTGCATTCGCCCAAAATAACCTGGGATTGACTTGACAATCAAAATATCTATTTCTTCAAAATTAATACAAACCAGAGTTCCTTGTTTCTCCACAGTGCAGCTGCAAAATGAAAGGGCTTCCTCACTGTGCTTGGTGGAGGATGGGCCACACCAGAGAGGTGTGAACAGGCAGTACAAGGCAAGAAAAAATAACTATCACAAACTACTTACTCTAGGCAGAACACAGCTGGAACAGAGCTGGATAGACTGCTCTGGCCTTTAGAAAACCTCTATCCAAAGTCTCCAGCATAAAAAATAGCTGGAATGTGGGAAAATGGAACAGACAGACATCTCTGGTTACCTCCACCAGATTGTTACAGAGCCCCCAAGCCACCAACATGACCTTTCCTGGTTGCACTCTGGGGGTAACATTCCATTTCTGGGAGTTTCCCTCTAAAGAAGGCCTGCAAACAAAAAAAAATCTGTGGCCCTGGAGGTGATCCTGCAAAATCCAGAGACCCTTCAGTCCTGGGAAGTGCAAGAGCCACCTCATGGAAACACCTTGCAGAGGGCACAATGCCAGCAGGGACTGTGTGACACTCCCTGCTTTGGGGACAAGGACAAGGAGATGGGAGCAGAGTTTCTCCAGGATTCAACAGCAAATTCCAGAGCAACCTGCACTCCTCCATCCAATATCCTAACCCAGAGTTAATAAGGACCAACCCTCAAGTTTGTTACCTGTCGGCCTCCACAGGGAGCTCTTGCTAATTAAGAATAATGGGTTAATTGGAAGAACCCACACAAACCTCCCTAAGAAGTAAGCCCCAGAAATGAGCTCTCCCCTATCCCTGTGATCCCATACCACCCCATTAAACAGTTTTTTAGCACAGCCACTGCAGTGGAGTCACCCACCTCCGTGGGACCCCAGTGCAGGATGTCCTGGCAGTTTAGCTGATTTCTACATCAGCCCCAAATTGTGCCACTGCAATTTCCATCTGCTCTGCACAGCTCACTGCACCCAGCTCCAGAAAGGGAATGACAAAGTAATTACCCATGTTAATGGAAGCAAATATTCCATCCTGCCTGTCTTACTCCCTCTCCCCACCCCCGAGGGCTGATGGCAGAAGGTGCCACAGAGCCATCTAAGCACAACTTTTAAACTTGTCTGCATTTGCATCCCACTCACTCACACCCAGTCTTCCACAGACAGCAGATACATGAAGGTGGCTTTTCAGGGACTTTCCCATGTGGATTCAAATATGTCTGAGGCAGTTGAGTTCGCCCCTTGGAGACACTAATTTGGGTCTTTCTCTTCCACCTTTCACTGAACTGAAGAGGAACTGAACATCTTTGAGACTATCAATTGGCTGAAGGTGCCTGCTGCTGGGGTGAGAGACAGGAGGCCAAGCCCCTTAGCTCATTCCTGGGACATGGAGCTGGAAATGAGAGATTTCATATTCAGAGCAAATTACCACCTGGGAGGTAAGGAGAGTCACTGCCTCCTCCTGAAACATTGGTCCATCCCACACAATTTCCTCCTCTGTGCAGCTGCTTAAATCAGTGTGGACTGAGGACCAACGTCCTGGGGGAGAATGACCCTTATATTTGTGTGCTGGATGAGCCCTTGCCAGCAGCAGAAGATGGGGCAGGGATCCCTGAAATCTGTGTGATGTTGTGCATGTGACAGAAGGGAGTCAGACCCGATGATGCCACAGGTCTCCAACTCCTGTTCTTTACAGTGAACTCAAGCAGCACAGTCAGTAATGCACAGAAATAGCAACTTACTACTGGGAGAGATTTTTCACAAAACTGTCATTTCATCTGTGGGCTGTCTGGGCTGATCTGCAAATTATGAGTGTAAAATACCTCTGAAGAGATGTGGGAAAAGAAACTCTACGGTAAAACTAAAAAACCTCTGACCTTTTAAGGGGTAGTGAGTTATTCATGTTAGTGCTTATAGCATGTTATAATCACTCTCCCCCAGCATCCCCTCCATGTCACAAGGAGATTAATTATTGTATTCCTCATTTTTCAATGAAGAAAACTGGCCTATTACTTCTGCTCTAGCTAAGTCTCTCTGCTCCACAGGTACCAGCAGCTTTAGCTCTTAGGCTAAATGAATCAACTTGCCCACTTAAACTCAGGATGGTTGCTTTCAAGTTACTCCTTAATCCAAAGCTTCCTTAAAACACACACAGTGACTCAGCCAGGCCTCCTAGCTCTGGGTCTCCAGCCCCTGACACCCTGGGGCTCCTACAAGTTCCCAGATTTCAGCAAGGAGAAGAACCACAGCTCCGAGCACAGATGGAGGTGGGCAGGAAGGTGTTAAATCAGGAGCTGCACTAGCTCTCCCCCTCCTGCAGTGGAGACTTCATCCTTTATTTATGGACCAGCCTTCTCTGGATACAAGACATTTAAATTTTTCAGCAAGGTCTATGTCCCATCACCCAGGGCAGTTTAAATTTTCGCTCATCATGCACAGACATCGGCACAGGCATCAGCAGGGGGATAGCAATTACAGCAGGAAAAGGAGGAAAATACGAGTCAGTTCTGCAGTGATTATCCCCTATGTAAAATGGAATGATGTACATTTTACAGGGTGAAAATGATCGGCCTGTTGCACTCAGCCCTGCCTGAACAGAGCAGGGATTTTAAAGGAGCTCCTCATTAAGGTGTTGTCTCAGCCAAAGGACACCACTGCTGGAAACAGCCACGGAACATGAGAAAGCCCCAGGCAGCAATCAGCTGGTTGTGAGCAGGATGTGACCAGAAACATCTGATTCCTCACCAAAAGGCAGCCCAAGAACAGAGAGTTCTTTGGCACAGGGGTCCCCAGACAGAGCTGTACCATGGGATGTTTCCAAGTAGGGTGCTAACACCTAACTCTTAAGGGCTCAAATTTTCAAAGACTTGTAAAAACCCAGCTCTGAGACAGCAGGAGCGTTGTTACAGTCCACAGGAAGTCCTCAGGCTTGCTGCCTCCTGTCACCAACCACACCAGGAGCAGAAGCCACCACTGCCCAGCTGCCAAAGAGATGCTGATCGCCAGACCATGTCTGATCATTAGGCACGCTCAGACAGATTGGCTTCATGTGTCAGAAAAGGTTCAGGCTCCCAGCAGAAGCTCCTGGGCAATTTGCAGTGCTCAATATAACAATTTGCTCGTGGATAAGGTAATGGGAGAGAAAGAAATGCTGTCTGAGTGCTAAAGAGGAGAGCTGGTCATTGCCCTGCCATCAAGGCATCGCTCCATGGTCATTTTCCCAGGTTTTATTTAAGTGGCTGTTATTGCTTGGGGAGAAGAGGCAGACTCTGAGCTGCACAAGGACACGTGCCCAGCCAGAAGGGAGGGCAGAGAGCCCAAGGGCTCCAATTGCCCCACACAGCAGGGCTGCTGCAGGGACAGAAATGGAACTCCCACATCACAACCCCCCACTCAGGACACCCCAGCTGCTTCTCCTTGCATTCAAAGCCACCTACCCCCATTCAATGGAGCTGCACATTTGCCTCTTTCCCATCCCTCCCAGACACTGCCCCACATTAGAGGGCTGCACATGGTTGTGGATTCCCTCACAGCACAGTGGAGTCCTGCACAGAAACTTCTGCTCACAGGCCACCACAGCAGAGGGAAAGGGGATGCCCCTGGGAACCCCACTTGGCACTTCTGCAAGTGGAGGCAAAAACTTTGTTTTTCTTTCATGCACTGGAAGGCCTCTAATTGCACTAGACTGTTTCTACAAGAAGGATGTAATTAAAAGTGAGTGGCTCCAAGTTTTTTATCATCATGAATATTAAATAAAGATAAACACTACATCAATATTAATTTAAGCAGAAACAGAAAATGAAAGGCAGGACTTGATCCCAGCTGACACTTCAGCATTTTATAGATGAAATTGCGCAGCTAGGAGGTGAGAAAAAGACTCCAAATTCCAACCAAAAAAAAAAAAAAAAAAAAACGCCACAAAACATTTCTGACCTTGGCACAAAGCAGGCAGGACAGGCTGGGAGTGACAGCCACCCCATGCTGTGCCTTCATCACCCAGTTCCCAAAGTTAGTTGCTTCAGAGGAAGGTACAGGAGATTCCCAGGCTGACAGCTCCAGCACTCAGTGGCCCAGGAGCTGGGATTCAGCTTCGCTCACAGCACTGGTGCACAAGTGTTTGCTGGAGTCACCCCATGGGTGCACAGCCCAAACTGGGTGCTCTCATTGACTACAGCAAGAGCCCATCGTGCCCCAGTGCTGCTGTGGGGTGACCCAAACCCTGCTGGGTGGGCCAACCCCTCCCCTTGCAGTCTTCTAATACCTTCAAGATTTTTCTCACTTGGAAATGGATCTAAAGTCACATTTTCCATCCAGCTTCTCCTTCTCCATCCTTGCTCACACCTTTTGTTTCTCTTGTCAGCACCTCCCAGCACTGATGAGACATGAAGCATATCTCACCACCAGCACCTGCTGGAGGCTGCTGGATGGTTCCTTAGTCTCTTGTTCAGGCTGCTGGAGTCTCATCAGCGCCCTGTCTGTGTGGGTTTGGTATCTTTATTACTGTTTATAGCATGGTGGCACACAGAATCCTCACCCACCTACGCTAGACACGGCTTATCCCCTGCACATTGTGCCCTCTGGCCTCACTCATCACACACTGGCTGTCCCCAGGGAGCCCAGACTGAGAGCTGAGCAAGGGACAGTGAGTCCCAGCTCAGCCCCCACACGCACTGAAAGACACCAAAAAGGGGAAATTGGACATGGCTGCCTTGCAAGGAACTCCCCTTTGGCAACATCCTTCTCCTGCAGGAGGCCACAGTGCCCCCTCCCAAATCACGGAGCTTTCCCAAGGACCAGGCACACCACACCTCACCCAAGCTGCATCCCTCAGCTTTCTGAGCAGCTCCTCAGCCTCCTGTGTGCCCCAGGCCTGATGGAAACAGCAGAGGAGGGAGAGCAGAGGAATCATGGGGAAACTCTTCCCAAGCTCCAGGATAACAAAATGACTCTCAGCTTCTCTGTAGCTATTTATGCAGTTTCTAACTGGTCTGAAGGCAAAACCAGTGCAGCTGTGTCAGACCAGCAAGCACCATTAACCCCCAGCTTCCAGCCATGCTCAGCACCCTGCTCTGAGAGGGGAGCACAGTCTGGAGCCCTGCCCTGAGGCTGCAGAGCTTTTCCTGAGGTGTAAAACTGATCTTTAAATTTCTTCTGTCTGCAAGCAAGGGCACAGAGTGTCTGGGTCACTGCCTGATGGTGGTTCAGGCAGATACTGGCTTCAGACTTGCCCCTTGCCCAGTCTGCCCCCACCTCTCCCCTGCTCTGGGTACCTCTACTCTGCCCCAGAAGTGGCCACGTCCTGACAGCAGCTGAAATCACCTGTGTGCAGTCAATTTGTGATGCTACAAATGTTCAATACCAATTTTTTGTGCTCAAATACACTCCCAAAGAGCTCACTCATGAATGAATAATGCAGAAATTGCTTTCCACAAATTCAGCCCAGGGCATCATCTCTCTCTGCCCACTGCTACCCTCAGGACTAACAACCTTCTGCTTTTCCCAAACCCATGGCTCATTGTCAGCTGAATTTTTATGTCTTGGAGGGATCGGTTGGAGCATGAGTAAGAACCAAGATGTGATTTGAATGACATTGTAAATGTGGTTGTCCCCAAAAGCACAAGCCACAGCAGGTTTTGAAGATAACTAGCAGCCCATTGCTGGGTCACATTTATCCAGGGGAATTGTTGAAATGAGCCCCCCATCCCCCCATAGTCCTGTCTCCAGCTGTGTGATCTATGAGCTGTGTTTACCTCCAGCCTACAGAACAGATCATGCACTGCCTGCCATTCTGCACACCTCCTAACGAGCCGTGGTGGGTGATTAACGGGCTGCAATGAGGGCAGAGCTGCTGCTCCTCCATAATCCTCCACTGCAAGGCTCACAAAGCCCTCATGAAGAACGACAGCTCCCGAGCTGGTTCAGAGCAGTGCACAGACACGGGCAAACAGCTCTCACTGCTCTCCTGCATCCCTCAATCCCTGAGTCCTCTCCTGCTCCCCTGTCTGCACATAGTCACGAATTCCCAGTCTTCCCATTGCTGCTCAAGGGATGGCCAGTGGAAGGGTTAAAGTGGAAGGGGGTGCTCGGTGGGCTGGCACAGCTGCCTTTTCAGCTGGCCACCTGAGAGGCAGCAGTTTGGGAAGCACATTTACCAGTCAGTGGCACAATGGCCTCGGCATTTGTATTGTCATTGTGTCCAGTGGCCAGCCCTGGACAGTCGTTCTCACTGTGGGAAGCTGAGGTGGGGGCATCAGGCCTCTGCCATTGGTGTTGCACTGGTGAAAGGTGCAAGGCACACAGCCAGCTGTGGCTGTGGGGGCCTGGGGGGCTCCTCAGCAGTAACACGGTGTGGAATGGTCTCAAAGGAGGTGTCTGAGACACCTTCTCCTGCTTCCAACACCCCCACGCTCCTGCCCTGCCTTCCAGCCTTCGCAACTCTTCAGCAACCCGGCTGCCATGTCCCAGCCCAGAAGTGGGAAGCAGGAGGGACGATCCCTGCAGTGACTGGAAGGCCCTGCAAACATGTGGGTTTCCATGCTGGCAGCAGCACTCTCCCCTTGTGGCCAGGGGGAAATGAGTCACCTGGCAGAGATGTCTGCAGGAGCTGCCTCATCGCTGGAGCAGCCCCAGACCAGGGATTTCCCAACAGCTCTGGCCTCACCAAGTCCAGAGCAGTGGATGTCACCACGACATTTCTCCATACACCAGACCTCGTTTGGATCATTTTCTTTCCAGGTGGTGTTGCTTGAGGTAGCCAACATTGTGGGGACACCACCAGCCTTAAAAATGCTTCCTGCCACAGGCACAGACAGGAGCCTGAAGCATAAATTTGCATTGATCATGGCACACATGGGCAGTGTCCCCAGCACCAGTGACACACAGCAAATTGCCTGCCTAGCCCTGCTCCATCAAGGACCAAATGGCAGCCCCAGGAGCCACCACTCATGCCAAATTGGTCCCCAGCCACCATTCTACTTGGTGCCATTATAACCTAGACCCCATGGAGCAGAGGGACCCAACACAACACTCTCAGGGGTGGGATTGTTCCCCAGCAATCTGCAGCTAACGAAGACCTGCAGGCTTCCACATCCATCACATCCTCACCACCATGTCTGGGAGTAACTATAGGCACCCAGGACAGAGGGCTTCCCCTTTGGGGAGCTTTGGGAGGTCTACTGGTCTTTGAGAAAATGGACATTCCATGGCAGGAAGCTTTGGGCTCCCCAGGGCATTGACTCTCAGGCTTCCCAAGAGGAGAAGGAGGCTGCAGTTAGGGTAGAGAGGAACACACCTGGAGCAGGGGCTGCAGACCTGAATGCTGGGAGCTATGAGCTACAGGGAATTGCAGTGAACCCTGGGCATGTGAGCAGGGGCTGGTGCTATCAGGACCAGCAATGACTCACATCATGGCCCAAATCCCACCAGCTTCAGCGAGGCCAAGCTTTTGGAAATTAAAAAAGGAGAAGGAAACTATGCTCTGGGATTTTTCTGTGTCTTTTTTTTTTTTTCCAGCAAAGCAAGGTCCTGCAAACAAACTGTTGACTGAGCTCACCAGCTCATGTTATTTGTGCTTGGGAGCACAGCTCAGCCCCCTCCAGCGCCACGGATTTGCTATCATCCCCTGCCACCCACATAATCACTTCAGTCACACCATGCTCTGTCCCACTGCAATTTCACAGCTGCTCTGCCAGGGGGAAATCACAGTGATTTGGGCTTGTCTGAAAGTGTTACAGCTGTGCTCTGCCTCTTAAGATGACGCTGGTTTGCACAGAGGGATTGGTTGTGGTGTGGCACTTCCAGGGTGCAGAGCTCCCCCTGACTCACTTGGCATCAAGAAAAGTGCTTGGACAATCAAAGAATGATGAGTCTGGGCACCTGGGGATGGAAAACAGAGCTCTTCTCATGCCAAGTGCCCCCCTGAACTGGGGAGGGTGTGGGGCATCAGGTTATGAGGCAGGACCAGGTTTCAAAGCCTTTTCCTATCCCAGGTTTCCCCTGGATTGCTCAAAATAAATATCAGAGGTCTTTTTCTCTCAAAGGTGTGCGAGAGATGCTCTGCTGCTTGTCTCTGTGGGCACTCAGTGCCTCAGCCCCTCACAAGCCTTGTGCCTGTCCTTCAGCAGTGGTGTGGGCTCAGCCAAGCCCGTATCCTGTCAGGTGGATGATGCCTCAGCACCTCGGGTCTCACACTCCCAAAAGCACTCATGGGCTTCCCTTCCAGTGGAAAACGAAGGACAGCAATGACAAAACATCCATCAAAGTCAGGCCCAGCACACACTGCTACACAGCAGCACAAAGTCACAGATCTGGCAGCTGTCAGGAGCCAGTGATGCAGCGGCTGGGATCCAGAGGAGAAGAGATGTTTGACTTGGCCAATATATGACACAATATCCCGATTTCTCTGGTTTTACTTCAAAACCCCCTTTTGGTGTCACCCAGGCATCCCTCAGTTTCAGCAGAGAGGGGAATGTCTGGTTGCTGAAACAATCCTGATCATCTCATGCCAGTCATGATTGTGCTGTGACAGTCAGGGTGCCCCCATGACCTCACAGTGTGCATGTAGAGGCAGAGGATGGGGCAGAAAATGGGGAAAAGGGCTCAATATTTCCATCCACAGCATTATGGATTTGATTTTCTCTCACAGCTGAACAAAACATCGATTTATAGAATAACCACTGGGCTGTGCTGAGAGTGCACTAGATGTTTTTGAGGTACCTTCCAGTGGAAGCCGTGTGGTACCTCAGCAGGTCACCTCTGCAAGGGACTGTGGCATGAGCCTCTCTGCAGGGCAAGTGCCGGAGGAGGGCCAGCAGAGCCCAGGACAGGAGGGAATACCTGTCCCAAGAGCCACCTCACCTCTACGTTTCCTCCTTATCCAGTCCCAGGACAGAATCACCCACGGGAGCTGCTGCCAGGGGCGTTTGAGAGCCCCGGACCCAGCGCATCCCCGGGCCCCGGTGTCGCTCCAGGCAGAGGTTCAAGTGCCATCTAGTGGCACTCGGGTCCCCGCGGGACGGACGGGTGTCCCCAGCACCCTGACACCGCCCGCGCACGCCGCTCCCCGGCCGCTCTCCCCTCTTCTGCCACCCTTCGCCATCACCCCACAGCCCCCTTTCCCCGCCTTTGTGCAGCCTCTTCCCCCGATCTCCACCTTCCTTCTGTTTCCCGTTGTCTCACATCCCTCCTTTCCCACACATCCTCCCTTTCCTCCACGCCGGGTCTGGGCTGCGGCCACCTCCCCTGGGGCTGTCACAGCGAGCAGCAGGCTCCAAGGGCAGGCACTGCAAAGCCACTGCAGGATTCATCTCCTCCCAGGCTCACAAAGCAGGGAAATGCCTTTGGCATGGGACTGTCCGCCCTGGTCACACTCCTGAGTGTCTCTGTTGTCACCCACATGCCCTGTCCCTCCTGGGACATCCCCAAGGTGACTTTAGCCGCCTCCCCAGCACCGGAGCTGCACAGGAGCTGCAGCAGAGGTGCTGTGGGCCCCCCAGCAGCTCCCCAGGGGTGGCTTCGGTGGGACCTTGTCCGTGGCAGGAGCCACGAGGGGGCTCCAGGAACCCGTCAGAGATCGGGGAGAAATGCCAGGAGCAGAGCCTGCATCTCCTGCAGGATTCTGGAAAGATGTTCAGAGCAGAGCTCACATTTCCTAGAGAATGAGCTCTCCTCCACTGTCCCGGGTGGAGGAGAGCAGAGGAGATGCCACAGCTCAGACCAGGACCGGGATCTGCCAGCACTTTTGTCCCTGTCACATACATCATGACAAGCACAGTGCACATGTTGCAGTGTGCCCAATATTGAGAGAGGCTGTGGTATGGGCTGTGCTGGCCCGACCCAGAGAGCAGCAGGATCAGAAACATTTGCAGGATATTGGTTTTAAGTGTGTGACCATTTATACCAGTCACAGATCCACCCCACAGTCTTATTCCTGTGTGTCCACACTTACCCCTCACACCTGTTTTATCCCTGTCTAACTCCACTCAGTGTTGGGGTATCATTTCAAGGAGGTGAATTTGTCCCCAGCATTCAAGAAATGCTTTGGACAACACTGCCGAGCTCAGTCCTGGATGAGCATCATGCAGAAGTAATTCCAGACATGCAGAAGTGATTCCAGAAATGATCTCTCCAAGCATGGGAGACATCAGTCAGAAGGCAGGTCCGAGTCTGTTTGCTGGCCTGTCACAGCCCAACTCCACTGTTCCACCAGCACCTGGGGAAGAAAACACTCCTTCCTAAAAACTCAGCACGCCCACTCTGGTCACTGCATGGTGAGACCTCAGACAATATTTTTGCAAGTGCCCCAGTAAGGTGGGACAAGGCCCCACAGCCCTGGCATCACTGGTAGCTGTGAGCCAGCTGGATGATTCTGGTCACAGCACACACGAGACCCTTGCCTGGCACCCTGCCTGGAGAGCACCAGATCCTCTTCTGGTGACCTTTTTTGCCTTTACTCTTCATGGACACTTCACACAGCCGTGTGAGTGGCCAGCCTGGCTATAGTGAGCCCTCCTCCCTGTCAGATGGGAATAACTCTGGAGAAGGCATTGCAGCCAGAACAGCTTCTGCATCACCTTCTCTCTGCAGATCCTCCTCTGCCTCCCCTCCAGCAGACACTGCGGCACTGGGTTTGTGCTGCCACAGAGGGCAATCAGGGCCAGTCTGCTGTAACCCAGGGAGGCAGTGCAATTAGCCAGGCCAGCTCATTAGGGCTCCAATAGGACTCATTTGGAGATCAGAGTCCCTCACTTGAGGATTCAGCAATGTAGCTGTCGGGTCTGGAGTTTGGAGCAGGAGGCAGTGGGGATGCAAGAGGCTGCAGGTAATTTTAAGCACTTGGGTACAGCAGAAATGAAGTTTTGGCCATGCAGCTACTGCCCCTCAACTTTCTTTAGGAGCCCACAATGTCTCAGGTAAGATTTGGCTAGGAAAAAACTGAGTCCTGAGCTGCTCAGCATGAGCTTTCAGGGAGATATGATTCTGCACACCAAGAGGGTTGGGGACAAGCACTGGATCAAGGAAAACCCCTAGGATTCAGCAGCCTAGCAGGGAAATCAGCTCAGAGGGCTGCTGATGGGATGTGCAGGGTGCTGCCTCTTGGGCATCCTCTCCTGCCTTCCAGAGCCTGCACGGTCAGCATGGATGGTCTAAGCCCATGCTGCATCCACCAACATGATCCAAAAACCTGCAGAGCTTCTGTTACCACCTTACACTTCCCAGTCCAGCCTTGAAGTGTAAACACTGACTTCGACCTGAGGTGATCTGTCCAGAAAGAACTATTGGCAGGTAAAGAAAATCTCACTTCAGAATTAATATTGGCCCTGAATTAGAGAAGCCACTCCGAAAAGCTATAGAAGGCTGTCGTGATGGAAAAATGAACGCATAAAGGACCCACCCTGCAGAAGAGGCAGGGAAAAAATAGATCACAGTGTATTCAGGGCTCAGACAGGACCACACTTGCCTGCAAAAATAAATCCTTGCATTTGACACATTGCTTACATATTAATTAGTTTGATCAGCTTGCCTGGGTGTGTTAGCATGAGTGAGAGCTCATGTCTGTTTAGTGATAAGCTGTTAAAACTCCCCAAATAGAGCTACAAATTATGGCAGACTGAGATCTTCCCTTTACTCAAGGCCTTTCTCCTGTTTTTCTAGTGCTTTTCCAGACATATTTTTCTATTTTATTTCACTGTGTCACTTAGGTGCCGTCTCCTTCTCAGTGCAGAACCAGAGACTCACGGGAACGAGAGAAGCAGCTTCTGCACAGGAAGCCAAGGAACCATAACCCCCCAAAATACAAAGACGAGAAACAGAAAAGAAAATTTTACTTTTTTTTTGCTCTATCCCCTTCCCTTCCAGCTTCTCTAGGATTGCTGGAGGGGCAAAGCCTGTGCAGAGGCTGGAGGTTCCATCGCCCCTTTAACAGCAGCGCCACAGCCTGACATCAGCGAGCTGTGGAGTCCGGGAGGGCCGGGAGCTGCTGCTCCAGGAGTGGTGCCAACACATCCCTGTTTCCCTGCCTCTTCCCGGCTCTTGTTTTTGTGTGCCTTTTAACATGCCGCATGTGTATCCGTGCCTGCCAGTGGATATCTGCGGGGTTTACATTAACCAGCTCAAGCTGAAGTCGGTAAACAGCAATTAAAGTTTTGCTCCTCATGTGTCCAAGGAGATTTCTGAACGAGGGAGTCGCTTGCATCCTTTGACGTCCTACGTGCTATTCCCTTATTTGCAGCCCAGATAGATCTTCTTCCCACTTAGCTATGCAGACAGGGGAGTTTGAGTTGGCTTGTGCCTGGCACAGGGAGGGGAGATCAATCTCCCGTGGCTTAGCGGGGAATGTTCATGTTTTTACCTGTTTCCTGAACAGGAGGGAGTCAGGCTCAAAACCTGAAACTTTAGTGTTTGAAGTTTTCACTCCTGAGCAAAGTCCACTTCTAAAGCTGCTCTTTTCACCTGGGAAAAAATAGTGAATCTCGCAATTCCTCAGTTCTACAGGAGGATGCAAATTAGGGCTTGATTTTATTCAGACTGTCACAGCTCCAAAGTTTCTTGGAAGCCAGATCCCCATCCCAAACGCTGCTCGGCACAAAGCAGAGATGCTGAAAGCAATTCCTGAGTGCCGATCCCAGCGGCAGCACCACCACTAAAGCTATTTATCCCCGCACAGGTTTTTTTTTCACACATTCTTGCCTTCTGTTTTTGCTGGAGCCTCAGACCCTATTGAGAGGCAAATTTTAGCCATCTGGCAAAGCAGGCTGTGAGGGGGAATAAAAAAAAAAAGAGAGAGAGCGAGAGAGAGAAAACACAATGTGCATGGGCACACACACACACACACAAAACTCTGGAGATTAGGGAAGACAAAAACTCCGCTGAATGCTGGAGCGCAGGGCAGCCCCGCGGCGGAGAGGAGGGAGAGGCGGGCGGGGAGGAGGGCTCGGGTGCGGGCAGGTCTGCCTGCCTGCCTGGATGTGGGGAACGGCTGCAGGCACGGGAAGGCGTGACCTGCATGGAAAATGCCAGACAGCCCCAGCCGCACACACACACAGGCGCTCACACGCTCGCAAATCTCCGGACACAGATAAGGCGGACAGCGGAGCGCTGGGAAAGAGGCAAAGCCGTCCCCCGCCGGCGAGCCATCGATCCTCCGCTCCAAATCCGCCGGGAAACTCTCCCAGCAGCAAAATGAGGTGAGTACCCCCGCGAAGGGCTGGCCCCGGGCTCTCGCAGCCCGCGGTGCCAGGACGCGGCCGGGCAGGGGGGGCCGGGCTGCTCAGGAAGGGTTGATTCCCGATGGTGACCGGCTCCAGTTCCCCTGTCCCTGAGCAAGCAAGGCAACGCTCACGCCCCGGCTTCGTGCCAAGCGTGCCAAGCCCAGCTTGCCCTCCGGCATCCCGGCAAAGCCAAAGGGACGTCCTGGCGTGGGCACCGCTCTGCCGAGGGGAAGAGGTACGAGCGAGGTGGGACCCGCTGCACGGGCTTCAGGTTTCTGTGCACACCACGGTCATTTATCACTTTCACACGAGGTTAAGGCTTTCCTGTCATGAGGAAGAAGTTTGGTGCTATTTTGCCTCCGCTGCTTCGGGGAAAGCAGAGCCGCACAAGCAAACATTGCCTCTTGAAATGGAGGAGGTGATGCCCACTTGCACCAGCTCAGCATCCAGCCCCGTGCATGTGCTCTGACCAGAGAAGTAACAGTTTCTCCCTTCACACATTTTTGTGGTTTCAGAAAAGCTGTCAGAAAAGGGCATGTTCAAGCTCACTCTGCTTGAAAGAAAAAATCAATCCGAATTTCTCAGTTCCCATTTACTTTTCTTTGTAATGAAGAGCTGAGAAAAGTGATGGCACTACACAAATGAATCCCAGAAATTTACTGCCCGGGTTTTGAAAGAACACAGACAGGTTAAAAATAATCCACTAATGCAGCTTCAATTTCCTCACCAGCACACCTAAATCAAGCCCTGATTTTGAAACCAGGTGTACATGTGATTAGTTCCAATGTCTGTTGTACACACCTACAAGCCTTTTCCAGGCCTTAGTGCCTATTTTAGAAATTTTAATCTCTAATGACTCTTATTTCCGCATGCTTTTTTCCTTTGTATGCTCCACTATGTGTAAAGAACCTGAGGTCTGCTCCTCTTTCTGAGTTCTATGCAGTAGCAAGGCTTTTGTGTTCACACCTCCAGCATGGGTGGTGTTCTGTCATTGCACAGAGGAATACTCAGGTTATGCTCCCTTTCATGTCAAATGAAGCTCCAGACTGGTGTGAAGTCAGCTGGACCACAGAGATTTACCTGTCCTCTCCACCCTCCTCTGGGATAAGTAAGTTGGTAACAAGTTGGGACAAACTCTTCAGACCAAGATCTTTTAAAAGATGGGTTTGATGACAAAACATCTTTATGGATCTCAGCCTCTGTGTGCTTCTCTGTTTGAGAGAGAAGAGAAGAGAAGAGAAGAGA